>VXAU01000635.1:203464-227647 GCA_013399695.1 Formicarius rufipectus
TTTTTTTTTTTTTAAAGCTTTCATTACAAACTCTGTCTTTCTGAAAAGCTCCCAATCTTCCCTTCTAAAGCCTGCTGACAGACCATGGTAGGTGATATTTTCAGAAGTTCCTGCTGCGTGTGGACCATCGTTGCCTCTAAAGCCTGTAAATTCTGTCCAGCTTCAGTGAGGGCAGATAGGTCTCAGTGCAACAGAAGTAAATTAATTGTAAGTGCTTAAGAAATAGTGATCCTATTCCTATGGGAAGCAGCTATTATTTTTCAAGAAAGCATGAATATTCTGATCATACAAAAATATGTAGTACATAAGCATGGCTAACATCACAGTCAGTGGTTCCCTGGAGACTTCATTTTTAGTATTTTGATAAATAAATAAAACAGGATATTTAGTCAAATCAGTTTCTTTCTCATAGTGTGTTAATACCAACAGTCCTTGGTTATCAACAATTCTTTGTAATTACCAACAGTTCTTATTTTGTCTTCACGACCAACCAGCTCTTGTTGTTTGAGACATACACATTACCTCCTTATCTTCTGGGAATTGAGGGCTCCAAAGGATCTCACTTTGTTGTATATAGGGTCACAAGATAGTTGGCTTTAATCATAGTAATTTTACATCCTGACCACAATTTCAGTTGGTATTTTTCTTTGAAGGTTCAGCAACAAAAATATTATTCCACTTGGGTTGTTTTTCAAGCAAGAAAAATAAGTTTCCAAGGCTGTTTGTTAAAGAACAGGTGCTCATTAGGCAGCACTAGTTCTTGGGAGCAGAAAGTGTTTCTAATAAGCTCAAGAGGGGAGAGCAAGAAAGTGTTTCTAATAAGTTCATCAAGGCTGAGACATTTCTCAGATCACCTTCTCTGGGCCTCTACAGCACTGAACACAAGAATGACCCTTGTCTTGTTTAGGAGCTGGGTCTGTGTCTGTTCCCCTCAAGTGATGTGGGCTCACTGTGGAAGTGCGGTGTCCCAAAGCCACATTGCTGTGTAGCTCTTTCTGTGGGCTGGAACAAGTCACCCATGCTTTGGTGTTTTGCTCATGTCATTTTTAACCTTCTGTCTCTTCCCCTTTCCTGGCAGATTTTTATTGGTGAAATATCCATGTATTTCATAAAGTCAACGCGAGAAACCCTAATTATTCAAGAGAAAACTATTTTGACTGGAGAATGCTGTTACCTGAACCCACTGCTTCGAAGGATAATACGTTTTATAGGTAAGCATCCTGAGCACTGCAGACTTAGTCCCTGCTTGCACCAAAACAGAACAAAACACCCTGATAAATACATAATAAGTACATCACAAAATTAATTAAGCTGTGAAATCTTTGCAGGCATCTTCCACCTTAGAGAGATAGTCCCCTCGGGATTTCCAAGGTAACGTTCAAAATTTGCCATATCATGCTGTCTGGAGCTGGTTTGTATCGTATTCTGCTGAGCTTAATGCTTTTTCTAGACCCTTGAAGAAAGGTTATATCAATCAAATCCTTATATGAATAGTTCCATCATTGCTAGTCTGTGTAAGCTACCCATTTTACTTACAAATTGGCCCTCACCAGCTCATCTATTTGGCATTTTTCTTTTCAGCTCTAATTTTAACATCCATAGCTCTGCCATATAATGTTCTGCTGAGCACAGTGCAAAAAAGCCCAGAGCTCACTTCAAAACAGTGTTATTATTTTCATTATATTTGCTTCTTTTTAGAACTTTCATGGAGCTTTTCCTTTATTCAGAGATTGCTTTGTATGGTGCTTGAAAACTGCTTCACCTTCTTCACACTGTTGATCAGCAGTTGTGCATGGAGTTCACAGTCTTACCCTGTGTTAGGGTTTTCATCATCTGCAAATACATGCTGCAAAAGAGGAAGAGCCATTGTTTTCTTTATCCCTCTCCTCCCTCTGTGCCTCCTGCTTTATGCATGGAAGGTAGGGAGAGAAATACCCCTTCTGCCAACACTGGGTTGGAAGCAAACCACCTGTGGTTTGTTACTCAGGACTGGACCATGTGCTGCTGATGGAAACAAAAGACACAGGAGTGCAGCTCAGAGTAAAATACCCTTGAACTTCACATAACCTCTAGGAAACATCGATGGACAGTAAGCTGCCATTAAGAGAGAAGCAGGGTACCAGGGTCTACCAGGCCACTCAGGGCTGTTTGAGTGTTCCAGCACATTTAGCATGTCACAAAGTTCCAATCAAACACTCTTGCCTGTAGGATCAGCATTAAACGTACTTAGATCATGGAGGCTAAGCACTTGCTCAGTATGTTTTCTTGTGGTTAGCTTTATTCTTAAACATTCATGCTATTGTTTCTTTTCTGGTGGAAGCGAAAAGGGGTAGCAATAACATAGTGCACTTTGAGAGTTGTAGGATATGAACTCTGGTAGAGAAATCAATCTTGGCCTTGCAGCTATGTTTTTTCCTGAGTAAAATAAATTTAATAGTATTAGAAGTGTTTAGTCCTTGTCCTGCCTTAAACTACACTGACTGCTTGCTCCCTTCGGAAGCTTCCCCTCTGCCTCTACAGTGAAATGAGACAAGTTGAATTTGTTGAAAAGTAGATGAAATAATTTATGAAAGGAGCTGAAAAAGACTGCATGTTTTTCATTTTGCATCTCACCTCTGTTTTGAAAACATGACATGGATTGAGCAGATGTAACCTGTGCTTGAATGGTCCAGGGAAGTTAGCTCTATACAGCTGCTTACTCCAGAAAGAGGCTTCTCAGGTGTTTGGCTCTGCAGAGATGACCAGGTTGCTTATACATGAATTTACCTGTGTGTCTTCTCTTGCTAAACCTGAGGGCCAAAAGTTAGAGAGTAGGTTGTTTCCCAAGATAGCCTATTGAACATGTTGACTTGTTGGAAAGAATTTTTCTGCCAATTTAGCTTTGGTACAAATTCGCTGAAATCCATCAGTATGTGGTGATTTCTTTCGCCCAGATGTTTGAGCAAGTCTTACTGAGCACCTGCAAACAGTAGCAATTTAACTCCTTGAAATATTGCCATATAAGGCATTACAGTTGACATTACTCAAAAGGATGAGAAAAATCCTTCAAAAAATCCTGTCTAGGTGCTCATGTGTCAAGAAAAATGAGCAGTACTGTCTGACCCTGCAAGGCACATCATGGACAACTTTCGATAGCTGCTGTTTCTGAATTTTAGAAAGGCAAAGAGGCTTTTTCTCCCTCCATGACTCTGTAACTAGAGTTTCTGGGAAGAGGTGGGATTTCAAGAACAGTAGCCTAAATGTGTTTTCCACAAAACAAGCAGAAAGTTATAAATACTTTATTGAACATTGATTTAGATGTTGTAAGGAAAGAGGAGCAAGAAGGGAAACTCTAAATTGTCTCTTGGTCCTGTGAAAGGCAAGAACCCTTTTCACACTACTCTGTGAGATCCTTTGGGTTTGGTTAGTAGACTTGAGCTTTTCTCCTCCTGCTTTTTCTTGCTGTATACAGAATTAAGCACTTTTTTACACTCAGTTAGTGGAACAAAACAAAAACCCAGAAACTCTTCTGGAATATTGGCAAAGTTCCATGTTTCTCATCTGTGTTTTTTCTCCTATCTTGCTTACTATGCTCTCTGCTGATTCTCTCCTTGTTTTCCTCAAGGCCTCAGCAGATGTCTATTTCTAACAGCCTCCCCTCCTGTGTTTAGTAGGGACCTTGAGTGCTGAGCTCTGTATTAAATCCCTCTCTGGTTCTTTGCTCACATGAAGCAGAACCACAATTTCTTCTTGCTTCCTGGCCCAGGCATGTGTTCTGCATGTTGGTAGCCTTTTGCTTTTGTAACAAAGGGCTGCCTCTCACTTTTCTGTAGTGTTTGTCACATTCTGTACTGCAACCTAGATTGGTGAAGTCTGCTGTGTTCCCTGCCTTTAGAAAATCAGTTTATCAGTGAAAAAAAGCTGGCTTAGCTTGGAAACATCAGACTTTGATGTATGTTGCAATTTGTTCCATCTTCCTCTTTATCTTTTACAGCTGATTCCACAGACTTTTTTTTTTTTTTTTTGTAAAAGATTTTCAGGTCAAACAAATGGTGTGCAATTGCTTTGAAGGATTTTTTTCTAAGATATTGGTGCTGCACTGCTTTTCTTTGGTCTCATCATTTCTCCTCCCTCCTCTCCCCACCCCTGCTGGAAGTTTGATCATCAATTCTGCTGCTAAAATTCACTGTTCATGCGTGGAACCTTTGAGAAACTAGGGGATAAGAGTGGCTGTTTCTTGAGCCACTGCCACTTCTCCCTGTCTCCCAGCTTGGGCATACACAGCCTTTTGTATTTTTATTCATTCTGCCTTGTAATTTTCCACTCAATATTTTGTTAACATCATGCCATCTTGCATTTGCTCCCATGTTCTACTTCATGGTTTGTATTGCAAATGGAGGTTACAAAATATTTTAGCATTATTTAATGAATGGTTTCAGTCCAGGTTTTAGTCTGCTTATGTACAGTTGCCACCATACCCCCAGGATCATCGATTCAGACCTCCCTGATTCTCTGTAGCAGAGTGCCTACAGAATGTATTGTGTTGCATTTCACTGTATTAGGTTTGTAATCCACATGATTAAGTTGTCTACCTGCAAAGGCCTGATAACATGCAAGTAGCCTCCCTTCTAGCTCAGATACATAGAAATGCAATGTGCTTCATCAGGTTGTTACCAGTGGCTTTTGCTTTGGATGCGCATAATTTGCAGTTAACGAATGGTGCAGAGCAGCTTCTGTTGACAACTTAATCTAAAGCATGGTGACACCTCACAGTGGGCAGCTAAATAATGAAATTAGGGCTTTATTTCAGCAAATTAAGGCTTAGTTCAGCAAATAAAGGTTTACAAGATTTATGCACACACTGAGTTTATTGTATTAGGATAGATATACCCCAGAGCTCTGATGTGGATTCCCTGAGCAGCTGCAGGACACAGCTTGCCTGACCTTATCCTTCTGTCTGCCTTAGATCTGAAGCTCACTGTGAAACAATGCATGTTCTGTTATTATCTAGCTGCCTTTCTGCAGGACTCAGACTGCATTTGGGTTTGCTGTCCCTAACCTAAAGTGCTCAGCAGCTTGGAACTTCTGGAGATCTTTCTTATCACTGAAGAACATCCACAGAGAGAAACAGGTCGCTGTGCTGGGGATAGATCAAACCTTCCTGTTCCCTTTTATGCCAGGCTCTGAGTTGGAAGCTGTCTAGGTGAAAACTGGTAGCTGTGAAAGCAGTGAGGAAGAGAGATACCCTCTGCATCTGTTGGAAGGAGTCTTGAGGCTCCAGAGTTCTTTTGCACTGAGAACTGAATTTCCTCTGGCATGCTTAGACCTTGTGTCTGCCTTCCTATGTCTGGAGGGAACAGTGTCCAGGCAGGACACTCACAGGTGAAGCAGGCAGACCCAAGAGGCAGTAGATGCCTGGAGCTTTGTGGGGTCTCCACTAGGAGATCAAAGCCAGTCCCATGATCTGGTTATGAGTGCCCAGAAGCTTGATGTTGAGCCAGCTCCTGACACCATGGCAATTTCCCTGCAACCCCCATTTCTGCAGTTGTAAAATGGATTAATGATACGGGTCTCCTTTGAAAATACCTTTTGAGATACAATTATGAGGGTACTTTGGCAGAGTCTGACTGATAGGACTGTAAATGTATGGTTTTGTTGGATGCACAGGACTCAGAGCAAAACATTCAGAGGTGGGCTGAGGATCAGCATTCCTGTAGAGCCATGAGTCTTTTCACAGACACCCTCCACTGAAACTCTGGTCTTCTTCAAAAAACGTAAATATGGAAAAGGAGTTAGCGGGGGGAGTATGAGTGCACATGTGTAACATGAGTATTTTCTGAGCAAATTAGGTTGAGAGTGACAAACTCAGAGAGTTGACTGAGCACTGGGAAAGAGAGGAGTGCCTGAATAAGCATCCTTGGTAGAAGACATGATGATAGGTTACCAAAGAGCCTAGCTTCTCATGTCTCATGAGCCCTTCAATGCATTGTGTCTTTTGTCACTTTTTCTACCTTCTGATTCTCATTTCCACCCACTGGCTTCTTTCTTATCTCTTGCCTGTGTCTTTTCAGCTGCTTTTGTACAACTCCCAAGGGGATTTTTTGTTGATTTTTTTTTGTATTGTTGATTTTTTTTGTATTTTTTTTCCCAAATTGGTGCCATTTTAAATGCTTCTAATAGCAGGAGTTTCCATGGAGTCAGCAAGCAGCTTCAATGACTGATGTTAAATAATTCAGAGTAGAAGAAGAGAGCTTGAGCATGAATTGCAAGGAAATGGGGTTATACTGAAGTTACAGTGCATGAGAAGGGCTGGATTCTTCCTCAGGACAGATGCCTCTGTTGTCAAAAGCAATAGAGTTGAAGGTGGCAGCACTGATGAACAGCTACACAATGAGCCTGATAGAAGATAGAACTAGAGAGCAGCATGTGGGTAAGAGCCCAGAAATCATGGTTTCATGGTGGACAGTCATTTAGGGGGATGTGTAAGTACTGAAATTAGAAATTAAGCATTCAAAACCAAAGCTGCCAAATACTTAGATTCTTTTGCATAAGCAAGTGTTAGTTCAGGTGAGATGGAGCTGGAAAGTCAAGCTTTGTGTTGTCTGACCTTGTCATTTTTGAAACAGAATTTTCCTTGTTTGTTGCTTATTTGGTTTGCACAGTTAGTTTGTCTAAGGTCTTTGTCACTGGAGGCAAAGATATGTTCAAATCTGATCCTCAGTTCCTTCTTGTTAGACTCTACTGTACCCTGTATCTCTGGCCTAAACTGGTATCTCTCCCAGTTACATTCAGCTTACTGTTTTGTCTTGTAGCTTCCTCCTCCTGGCTGCTGCTGACGCACACAAACACATCTAAGAGGCAGGACAGTGACAAAAAGCCAGGAAGCCTTTCCAGGCATATCCTCCTGCTCTTCTCTAACGTCTCTTTTTGCAGCCAGACTATGTGACACATGGCTGAGGGGAAAGAGTGGCTTTATGTAAATGCAATTAGCCTCCATCCTTTCTGCTAGTAAGCAGCTGGAGGTCTGCTTCCCATGTGGTTTGCACTGTGCCCATCTTCTGTCAGCATATGCTAAGTTTTGCACTGAAGTTCCTTCTCTGATTTTGTGGCCCAAAGTGAGCACAGTGAGATAAATCACTTGCTCCTGATCAGGATGACACCACCTCCCATTACACCTGAATGTCAAAGTCTGGAAGAGGTACATGTTCTCCCATTCTCTCTCTCTGGCATTATATCAAGGACTTCAGCTGAATGACCCTGAAGAGCTAGAGCTGGTTGCCCTTCCTGTGAAGCCTTTCAGCAGCAATTTATCTGCCTCTAAAAACCTGGCACTCGTGTCACTGCGTTTCTGTGCTCTGGTCAGTTAGCTTAGCTGCTGCAGGTCATTGAACAAATCCATTGAACAGATGGATTCCTGAGGTACAGAAACCATCAGGGGACTGTCCACCACTGCCCAGGCTCACTGGTGTTACAGCCTTTAAATCAATTACAGGCAACCCTACCTCCAGACATCTCCAGGGACAACGTGGTGTGTAATCACCCTGCAAAGGTGACATTCCTGCCAGATGAATTCTCTGCTGGGCAAGGCTGTGATTTTCATAAAGCTCAGCTTGGCAGACCTGCAAGAGAGGGGTTGCAGTGTTCAATACACACCACAATCAGAACCTGATAAAGGTTTCAGCTGTGGACTACTGCAGGACTTAGCACCTGAGTCCGGGCCAGCACCTCCTGTGCTTCCAAATATTGGCAAAATGTGGGTGTTGAAACTTCTTCTATTAATGGAGGTAAACTCTGGACCACTTTAGTGCACTGCGTAGGGATTGAAATAACCTGAAGCCAGTGAGCTTTTTCTGAAACACCTCATTTCTTATCTTGTACTTGATAAATACCATGGGCCAGACTGCCTGTCACTTACGTTTCCTCTCACTATTGTAAAAGACTGTGTAATAATCCTCTCTGCATTCCTTCTGATTTCCACAGCACATCAGAAAGATGACATTTAAGGCAAGCTGTGCCAAAAAAAAATTAAATTTTGACAAAGAGCTATATATAAAACAAGATTCATCTTTGTCATAACTTCATCTGTTTTACCAGGCTGAAAAGACAGTCTTCTGCATTTTTCCTTTGAACTTGATTGTGCACTGAGTAATGCTGATGAGAAGGTCCTGCCAGCTGTGGAAAACATGAATTTAAAATAATAGCATGGGGATAAAGAAAATAAAGGACCAGTGTCAGTGCTCTGTCCTTTTAAACATGTACACTTAGCAGGATAAACAGGAGGAAAATTGTCATACCATTAAAAAGGCAGGGCCAGTCTTGCAGTCTAGAACTAGAGGAAGGCAGCCTCCCTCTTTGACCAGCACCGGCTCTTTGAATCCATGCTCACACATCAGTTCATAATAAATAAAAAGAAACTCGCATAAAGGATAATAATAAACACATCCCCCAGCATCATCTTCACTGGTGGTGCTCCTTCCTAAGCTCGAGGGAGGATGGTGAGGACGAACAGCTCCACAGTCCTGCAGCCCCACCCGAGGCTGCTGCCCAAGGACAGGGCTCTTCCCATCGTTTCCCCAGGGAGGGATCTGTGTTACAGCGACACCACACCATCCCTCTGAATGACTGGCACAGCAAGCCCCACTCATACAAGTCCATTTTAGATACAGTTTTATTTTATGTTTCTGTATGCACATGATGCATTATGTTGCTGCCTCCCTGATGTTTTTTGTGTCTTAGACTATAGGTGTATTATTTTCTTTTTTTAACTCTGTATAGATAAGCAGTGAAGGTGTAACAGCCATGGTGGTGGTGCCAGTTTTTTTAAGATTTTATCACAGCTCTCTTGGAGCTCCAGCTCCTGGTCATACATAAATACATAGCAATCTCAGCTGATTTTTAATTTACATGCTTTTGCTTACAGGGCTACAGGAGGGAGAAAGCAAAAATATATGACACTCAATATTGCCACACCAGAAGCAACTACTTACATGTTCTAAGTTTTCGTGATACTTTAATTAACCTTAGTGATGAAAAGGGGAAAAGAAGGGCTGATTTAATCTTCCAGAACGTTTGGGTTTGGTATTTCTGCAAACTTGCTGTTCTTTCCCTTTGGTATGTAGGCAGTGCTGGCATGTCAAAGATCCTCATATATGTTCATAGAAGCTGTAGCAGGTATTGATAACACTCATGGGGAGTCAGTGGAGGATGTGACAACTGCAGTATTGATTAAGGGGTGCTCCACAGCCCTGGAAATGTTCATGTGCTGTAGTGAATACTTTATGCTACAGGGTTTGTGGTTATGTGCTCCTGGTGACACGAGCTGAACTGCCGCTGTCTGGAAGAGTCTTCCAGAGCAGAGACATCGGTTTCTTCCAAAAGGACATGCCAAATATTGCTAGATAAGAATCTTTATTTTGCAACATCAAGACAATGATTAGTCAAAATTTAAAAGGTGCTTGACACTAGATAACGTTAGGTAAGTGCACTATTGTGTCTCACTCAGCACTGCACTGCTCTTTCAGGTTCAGAGATTCCAATTTTTGTCACGAGGTACATACATGACGACATACATGATACAAATCTCATTATGTCTCTCCCTCTTCAGGTACCATGATATTTTTTAAATCTGTTTGAATAATCACTGTTTTCAACCTTTCCTCACAGGAGTGTTTGCATTTGGACTTTTTGCCACTGACATCTTTGTAAACGCCGGCCAGGTTGTGACTGGGAACTTGGCTCCCTACTTCCTGACTGTGTGTAAGCCCAACTACACTGGAAATGACTGTCGAGCCCACCACCAGTTCATAAACAATGGCAACATCTGCACTGGGGATGTGGAGGTGATTGAAAAGGCAAGGAGATCCTTTCCATCCAAACATGCTGCTTTGAGCATCTACTCAGCTTTATATGCCACGGTGGGTGCTGTGATGATGTCTGACTTGCATGAGAGGTTTCTGTATGTGCATCTAGATGGGGACATTTTTCTTACAATGGATTTTTGGAGAAAAAGGAGGTTGTTTGTTGTGGGAATAGATTTCTTCTTTATTTGCAGGGGGAAATCCCCTTCTACTCTACATTTTACCAATCCTGGTATAAGCAAATTAAATGCTTACTGCTTTTGAGGCTCTGCACGTTCCGGAGGTATGAGGTTCTAAGTTTGCCTCTACTGCTGATTTTCTCATTCAAGCTCCTCTTCTTCCTTCCCTGTCTCATGAGCATTGAAATGAAGTTGATCCTTAAACAAGCTTCTGGATTGCTACTTTTATTCACTTGTCTGTTGAACACTGAAAATCTAAATTGTGCCATTTCTGTGGGAGGCTGAACTTAGGCTGAATTTTGCTCCCCTTGTTTATGACTTGAACTCCCCATACAATGAAGGTTCTAATGGAAGTCAGTGGCAGAATTTTGCTGTTAACCACAGAAAAATGCACCCTGGTTGACATATTGGACACTGCTGTACTGTCAGGAGGGAAACTTGTCTGTCTTAAAAAGTCTAGTGAAACAAATTGACTGCTCCTTTGTGTTCTCTGGTTAAAGTTTGTGTAATGCTTGAAAATTGATCCAAGAATCTTACTAACAAAGCAGAAAATCTTGTGATTTTGCCATTAAGATCCATGGGCTTAACCTGGTTCTGATCTCAAAATGAATTAACTTAAGTCTTATAGCTTGACTCAGAGTAATGGCAGAGTCTGTCTGTAGTTCATCAGTATTTAAGAAAAATGTTAAACTTATTAATGACATGGTATTTACTGAGTATTTTAGCCTGTGCTCTTGGTAGCACATGAATAGAACACTGCAGTATTATAAGGTGAAGATTCCTGCTCTTCAGTATCCATCAGTTTGCACTGAATGTTGTGTGAATAATGATGGAGGTATAAACTACAAACTCCTTTGGTCAGGATAGTTGGGAGCTATTTAGAAAACCTATAACAGTTTGTGCACTTCTGAGCCAAATGCAGCCATCTGTGAAATACAGTTCACAATAAACTCAACATGGTTGTAGCAGCTGTTTGCTTCACAATAACTCAGAAATAGAAGTTCCAGCATCCGGCTTGGTCCTGGTTCTGGTCTTAGCTAATTACACCTTTCGTGGATTTCTCTTGTTTCCTAGGAAGGCGAGTCTTTTACACACAGGCTGACTAATACATCTGAAGGGATATGCTGTTTTTCCTTCCTGAGCTTAAGTCCCAAGTAGTTCGGTGTTTCTGAGCTCTAGCCTTCCAAGGGTCTAACTCCTCATCACACAGGAAGATACCAGGTGAAGCCAGGACATGGAGCTGTTTCTGAACCACAAGGTCATGAAAGTCTGCCCTTAGGGCATTTCAGCCAACAGTCCAGTTTCAGCCCAGTTCTCTGCCTGAAGTCATCCTCTAGCAGTAAAGATGTTATCACTTGTCTTTTCTCTGCCTGTCAACTGGGAATAACATGAGCATTACACAAGAAATGCATTGTTCAGACCTGACTTTGCCTAGTAACTGTGCTGTGCACAATTTTTGAGGTCTCTTGCTGATTCTAATATGCCTGATAATGTGGGCTGCTGAACATAAAATACAGGGCATTTGCTTAGTAATAGCTGTATTTTGCATAAAGCTGAAGATTTGAGCCATGGTGCAAGGGAAATAAAACATGTTGAACATGAAGCAGGAGAATGGAATCAGCACAGACATTGTCTTTTGTTGTATAAATGTCTGCTGAGATCTGGGAGTCTCCTGCCATCACCAAACCTCAAGTATCCTCTGCAGATGTCTCTATACATTTTGGTTCATTACTCTACTACTGAAAGCACTCCCACTGTGATTAGTTTGACTTTGTGTGGTTTTGGTATTGGTTTGGTGTGGGTTTTTTTAANGTTAAAGAAGCTGAGGAGAACCCAGAGCATCATTTCTGATCTCTGCAGGCACAGAGGCATCTTGTATGCTTAAAGTAGGGGAAAGAGAAAATGCCTAGCAGCCCTGGCTTCCACACTTACAAAAAAATTAGAATGGTACCTGATGAAACTCTATCAGTCTCCCAGAATTATCTCAGGAAGGGATGGCAGCATCCACACTGCTCTGCACTTAGAAGCATGTGATTTTAAGCTCCTTTCCTGAGGGAGAATGATAGGCTAGGACAAAAGAGTCCTGGTTCCAGCATCAGTGCAGCTGATGGGATGTCAGTCCTGTTTCAATGTCAATCCAAGTGTGTTGGTCCAGCCCGTGAGATGTCCAGGCCCAGGGACACTACCTGGGCTTGATGGGATACCTTTTATATGGACAGGTTTCTCTACCCTGATGACAGGTTTCTCACTTTCTAGTTATCATGCAGAGTCTGTTCTTCTAGGTCTTTCTGCACCAGAGAACTTTGGGGCTCTTTTGTGGTCTCAATCCCACCCTATAGTTCATTCCCACTTCCTGCCTCTCATTCCTGTGCTTGTGCTGTACTTGTTTTGGTTCCTTCTCAGGGAAAAATGCTGCCCTATCTCTGCTTGGTTCCCCTTCTCCAGCCAAACCTTTGAATTCACAGTGTGTTCATACCAACAGTCCTTGGGTATTATCAACCATTTCTATCTGTTGTTACTAGCAGTCCTTGGTTGGCTCCACAGCCATCCAGCTATCAGTGTTTGAGACATGAGTTGTTATTCAGGAAAAAAAACCAACAAGTTTAGTTTCCAAGGCTGTTTGTTAAAAAACAGGTGCTCATTAGACATGCAAGTACAAGTGCATGAGTTCCTGGGAGCAGACAGTGTTTCTGATAAGCCTGAGAAGGGCTCAGTGCAGCTGCTGTTCATCAGGGGCTTGTGCGGTGGCAGCTGTGCCACCACAGTCCATTCCATGGCTGAAGGCAGCTTCTCTGGGCCGCTACACCTGAACGTGAGACTCTGAATGTCTGGGAAATGCTGAATAGCAGAGATGACTGCAGCAAATGCCACTAGCAACCCAGGTCAATTCAAAAGACTTGGCACTTCAAACAGCTGGACTGAGTGTGCAAAGTTGTCAAAGGCTCTGCTTCTCTCTTGTTGTGGGAATCTCTGGGGTAAAAGAAAATATCATAAAGCTTTTACAGAATTTTCCAGTATTGGAATGAAATTTTGAACTTCCTAAAGGAAATAAACTGTCACAAATCCTCCCACTTCCTGCTGAAAGGACAAGACAAAGTCTTTAATCTCTGCCTTTCTCATTATAAATATATATTTTGAATATATGCATATATTTGCATATACACATAAATATATATGGATGCCTATTTTAAACTTGGAAACAAAAAAAGCCTCTTTGACTGTCCATGCTTTTCTTTGTCTGAAGAAGATGGGAGAGTAATCACATGGGTTGAATACTACTATCACACATTACACATGGCGAAATACACTACTTGAATGTACTGATAAGGGCACAGCAAAGAAGTTGAATAGATAATTTGTGTAGTTAAATATATGCAGTTTGTTTTTTCATATTTTTATATTAAGTTCTTTACTCATCTCTGTTTTTAACATTTAGAATTTTGTAAATAAATTTACTTTACAAACAGCATTGTGGGAAACTTTCAAAAACACCTGCTGTGTGAAGGAAATCAAATGTGACTTTGACTGAGATCTTGGTCTCTTGCACAAAGATTCTGAAACCATGCTCTAAATGTGGGTAAACACACTGTGAGAATCCTAAAAATATCTTGGCTGTAGGAACCCAGGCAATGAAGATCAAGCTGCAGAGATTGGGAAGTCTGACCAGAACAAAGAAGTTATTTCTGAGCTCAGTGTATGACTTAGGGATGAACTGGAGCCTACCTTCAGGGAAAACAGTTTGTCTTGTTTAAAACCCTCCTCATCAGGGTATGACAGATTTCCCTTGGCAATCTGTTTGCATGATTTAATTACCCTCATTCCTAAAAATGTTCTCTCTACTACAAGTGTACATTTTCTTGCTGAGACGTGTGAAACTTCAACTACAGACATTTCCCATCTGTGATAAAGAGAACCTTCCCAAGTGGGTAACGCGAAGATCCAGCTTCTCATACCTATAAGGGTTGAAGAATATGTGGATTGATCTCTGTGTCTGGGGTTCACAGCTGGCACAGCAGTACTGCATTTTTACTTTAAAGAGGTGATGGATTTTGCTTCAGATGCTCTAGACTACAGCAGTGCTTTGGTGGGGAACAGGAAAGCAATCCAACTCCCCGTAGCTCAGTTGAATTGACTTCTGCTAGAAGTGCACAGGGTGAAAGGGTGGGTGGTACTTTTGTTTTGTTTTTTTTTTTTTTTCTCTGTTTGGATTTTTTTGTTTTGGGCTTTTTGGGTGGTGGTTGTTGTTTTGTTTGGGTTGTGTGTTTTTTATTTGGTTTTTTTTTGTTGTTGTTGTTGTTGTTTTTTTTCCCCCCATCCTTTTGTTTCCGAAAGAACCTCGGCGTGAGTTTTGATGATAGGCTCGACTCGGCCTGCCAGCTAAGACTGGGGGGAGGTTGCCACCTAGTGCTCATTGTTAGCTGTCCGTCCAAGGCAGGTGCTGCACTCAAGTTTAGGTGTGGAAAACAAAGCAAGCAGGAAACCCCGGTAGTTCAGTCTCATTCTCTGTGCTATTGCACAGCAGAATGTTCATAAATTCAACTCCCCTTCAAATTATGTGCTTAACGGCACATTTAAGGGCAGAAGACCTTCCTTCCCCAGGGAGAGATATGGCAAATTCAGCACTTAAAAGTCTAGTACTGCAGTTTTGTGGCAGGTGAAAGCATCATTTTGACCCAAAGGGAGTCATATCTGTCTTCTCTTGCTCAGTTTGCTGGCCCATACCATTCCAAAAGGTGGTTTCTGCATCTCTTTCCTTCTGCTAGAATTATGTGTTGTCATGGTTTTAGGGCTGATATTTTTAACAGCAGCCAGTGAGGGGAACTCAGATAATAGGGATATTTGATGGACCAGTGTGGGAGAAAAGAAACACAGACAGAGTGGAAGTTAAAGTACACACAAACTAGCAGGATACAGGACTATATGAAAGGCAATAAACAGACAGATCTTGAGAATGGATGTAGTTTATTTTTCTTGACCCCCAAAATACGAGCCAGACCATAATGATCTCTGCATATCTAGCTCACCCAGAAAGGCATTAAAATACAGAAAAATAATTGTTCATGTTTGCCAAATAGATCATAGAGTGCAAAACAGGCTGTGCAGGTACCTGCATTTGGAAGCACCAAGCGAAGCTAGCCAGGTGTCAGATTAGGAAACTTAAGCATAATACAGTTTAAGAAGCATCTTTCCAATATCTCTTCATGATTCTTTTTTATCTATGGGAAGCAGTGTGTTATCTGGAGACATTTAGGGCAAACATATTTGATGTATTTGTTTTTATTATCAAAGCTTTGGAAGTCATGCAGGCATCCACACTTGTTTGCAAAGAAGGATTTTGTGGAATTGTTTTGCCATCAGGCTTGGTTTGCTCGATATTTGTTGTTTTGTGGCTAAACAGTAAAACATGGCTTTACTCTCTGCCAGAATATATTAAGAAAAAATAAACAACCAGAAACATATGGGGTTAATTAAAAAGTATTCAGAGAATAGTGAAACTTCATGCTCTGGAATTATGTTTTCATAATCAACTTTGTTTTGAAACAAATCTCTCTCAAATTCTACGTTTCCTTTTAGTTTGAAGAGAAAATATCTGCATTGGTTTCTCTCAGTGTTCTCTGTTTCTTAAACCTAACATCACTTAGGACGCTGGTTCACACTGGTGCTAGGCACTCAACTCTTCTGCATGTCACAGTTTCTGCAGGGGTATAAACATAAATTGCTGACTCCCTTTGCAGACATTTAGTTATGTGCATGAATGCATGGCCATTGAATGAGCCAGTGCTTGTACAAGCTGAGTCTGTGCATACAAGCTCAAGAGAAGTCCAGTATGTAAATACAATAGGCTATCTGACATCCTGAAACATGATTTAACACTATCTGTTTTGTGCTCTTAAAAGTGTTCTCTGAATTACCTGAAACCTCTTCTTCCACTTCCCAATGCCTTTTTTTAATGAATCATGGGTTTTGTCACATCCTTGCTGTTTTAGGATTTGTCTGGGTGGGAAGGATGCATTTCTAGCAGAGCCCCTTTTTACTTTTGGTTTGCCCTGCCTTTCAGATGTACGTCACAAGCACAATTAAAACAAAGAGCAGCAGGCTAGCCAAGCCTGTGCTGTGTCTGGGTACCTTGTGTGCTGCCTTCCTCACTGGGCTGAATCGAGTGTCTGAGTATCGGAACCACTGTTCGGACGTGATCGCAGGCTTCATCCTGGGCAGTGCTGTAGCCTTGTTTCTGGTAAGTCCAGAAGCCCATCTGTAGTCCTTTTAAAAATACCACAGTGTTACCAGGAAAGAAAAAAAAAAAATAAAAAATTGCTATTCTCTTGTGACCTGCAAGATCTAATCTGAGCCCCATCTAATTAAATGTACAATCAGAGAAAATCCCAAGATGAGCTAAGATTGATACTAATTGATAAGTCTAATATGGTGACATTTGTAAATCTTACATATATTTCAGTTTTGTGTATTTCAATTTTTTCTATTCCTGTATGTGTTCCTACTTGACCTGTTCTGGAAAATGCTGTAAGGATGATGTAGTTTTCAGCTAATATCAAAAGGAGGGCATGCTTGAGACTCCTTCTCTGACACTTCTGTGTTGCAAAACCCCACTATGTGTCTTGTTTCTGGCAAAAATGTGAGACACGGGGTGTTGTCTGGGGTCCTGACCAGTGGTCCTGGTTCTCCATTTTGTTTCAGACCATAAAAGAAGTGTAATAGAAAGGAAAAGAATAGAAAGGAAGATTTCCCTGGGCGACAAAATTACCTCCTTTTTGCAGCATTTGGATTTGAGCTGAAATTGTTTACCCCCTCACAGGATAACCAAATGTATTAAAATATATTAGACTTTTCCACAGAATCTAGGAACAGCATCTTTCCGGACTTGGGAGTGTACCTAGCTCTCCTGTGGGCACAGTGGTTTGAGTGTTTTGTTTGGTGAGAAGCCTTGCTGAGGATTTACTCACACAGCAAGCAGTCCAGGTCATTATCACTATTACCAAGAAATGTGCCTGGTTCCATTTAATCAAAATATGCTTTAAAAGTGTTGACTGCACAACAACAAACACTTTATCCCCATAATCAGAAGAGATTAAGTTTCAAAAATCCCTTAAATCTTGATTGTCCTGTCATTGGGGTTTTTTTCCTATTCTGTATACTTTAAAAAACAACAACAACAAACCTGCACATCATTTATTTCTGTTTTCCCTTTAAATAAAAATATGTATACAACCCCTGACCCGAATCTTCTTGGCTTTATTGTAAATAATGTCTGGTTACCAGGGGGAAGGGCAGTTTAAATCTCACCCATGCAATATAAGAGTCAGTTGCCTCACTGTTGTTGGAAGTATGAAGGAGTGGTGCTAAATGATGTTGTCCAGATATGAGGTTCAGCCATCACTACTTGTAAGTGACAAAGTCCTAATCTGAAGGGAATACTTGGCCAGTGAAGTGCATAATTCAGGTAGTCCGTGGTTCTGGGATGATCAAGCATACGTGGGAGTCTCTGCTGTGTAAAATGCAGAGTGTAGCAATGGTTCATCACCTCAGATTAACCCACTTACCAAGGCAGCCCATCACACTCAGCCATGCCAGTGAACACACTGTAGCCCAAGGCTGAGACAGATGACACTTTGAACCAAAACCAAGGTTAAATTCTTTTCAGAAACTGGCAGTCCTGACCCCAGTGATAACTCTTCTGTTTTTCCTGGGGACAGAACACACCGATCTCACTTCTTTTTTTCTGCATTACACAGGGGATATGTGTTGTCCATAACTTCAAGGGCACTCATGGAGCTCCTTCTAAACCGAAGCCTGAAGACCCACGGGGAATGCCACTAATGGCATTTCCAAGAGTGGAAAGTCCTCTGGAGACACTGAGTGCACAGGTAGTATAAATCCTCTTACATAGCCATCACCAAGCGCATTTTCTGTTACAGCACAGTAAAAACATATACCTAAAATGTATACCTAACCACACACTGCTAACATTAAGCCCATTAAACAGTGAATCTGCCTAAGGACAGAGTTTGTTTTAAGGCATTTATCATTGAAACTACCAGTACTGTAGGTCTTCTGCCTCTGTGCACCTCCACTGCTAAGGAGGCAAGATTTCACTATCTGCATATGGCTTGTGATAAAGAACTTCCACTTAGAAGAACAGAAAACTGAGGGAAAAGCAAAAGTAATTCTTCCTAATTACAGGCCAGAATACTTCTTGGATGTCTGAAAGATTTAATCTTTCCTGAGGACAAACTATGCTGTCCAGGAAATTATTATAGATATAAGATTTTTTTATCCCTATTACTGTTTGGAATCCTCTATAATAAGAAGAAATCTTATACTGTTTTCTATCTCTAAATCATCAGAAGAGAAGTTAATAGCATTCTTTCAAGTCTGCAAAAAAACTAGCTAGTGGGAACATGATTATTGGTGGTGTTTCTGTTAAAACTACTGACTTCAAATAGCTTGTGTTGGCATAACTGAATCATACCCACCCCTCACAAAACAGACAAGCAAATGCCAAAAAGTTTCTGGGAAGGAGGAGAAACTGTATTTTTTCAGTTATTTGAAATTCCCCAGTGTAATTTGTTAATTCCGTAACTTATGAGATGGCCTGTCATCTTCTACGTGTGGTGTGTGGCAAGATAACTAGCAACTTCTTTTAAACTCTGCCAAATAAACTGAAAAGAGTAGTTTTTGAAAAAACAGAAAAGACACTTTTCTAATTTCTTGGAAATGCTTCACTTAACCGAAAAGTCAGTTTTGACTACGCAAAGATTTACTGAAAGACTTTCCACTAAATCTGCAGAACCATGTGCATTTAGTGTTCTCTGGGTAGGGTTGCAGTCCAGAAGCTAAGCACTGCTTATATGTCCACATTGTGTCATGTATGACAAAAGGGGTGAGCAGATGAAAATACAGACTGTGAGAAAAACTTAGTCTAGTCAGCTGTTTATAGCTGCTGAACTGTGAAGTGCAGGTAGGGACTAGACCTTAACTGTTGATGTCCACTAAAAATCAGCAAGTTAATTTTCAGGGTATCAGTCTCCCAATAACCATACATCTACAATGCAGGAGTAGATTGGGAAAAATATGACTCTGTTCTAAAGATACTATAAACAGATCTCTGGGACCATTTCTTCAGATATAGGAGGTGCATCGTCCCTCACTGTGCAGATTTCTGCATCCATTCCCGATCTAGTTTTGCCTTGCATCCACACAAATCCTGCAGAGGCAGCATGATCCAAGAGTAACTTAGTACTGCCACTTGAGTCCTGGACACTGGTTCTCAAAAAGGTTAAATAAATCTACAGTGTTTCCACCTAAGAGGACTTCCCTGATGCAATGTTCTGTTCATTTTAAAGCCCTGCATTAGCTGGGCAAAGGGTTTATTAGTGAAGAGTTTTGTCATTCATTTTTCAGACTAGGGTATGTGAATGCCAAAGTGTTTCCAAATGTTCACGTTTGCCTTTTCCTCTTTGCAGAACCACTCTGCCTCTATGACTGAAGTGACCTGAGATGGAAGTCTGGCCTCCGAAGTTATTTTTTACTACCCTCCAGTACAATAGTCCAAGACACACAGTTACTAAATGTCTAACTGTGATGACCAGTATTATGTTATGTCTAGTTAGAGGCTAATGTTTTGTACTTTTTTTGTATGAGGAAGTGATGTAGCTTGCCCTGATTTTTTGTCAGCTTTAATATTATTATGCCAGACTTTAAAAGCAAAGTGGAAAAAGAACAAAAAAAACCCTTTTCTTGTTTAAAGTGTGCACTGAGGAACTACATCTATGGAATTGTTGATGTTGTTATGTGATATTTGTACACATTTTTTCTTTTCAGTTTTGAATTTATATATCTTGAAAAAAAATCACTTTTACCTTTTCTTATTGTAAGAAGTGGTTCTACCACTGGGTCATTTTCTGATCTGACTAAGGTCAGCATAGATCTGAAGTAATTGCATATATTTAATTCATATTAAGATAATGGTGATCAGGAATTTAACCTGAATGATACTACCAACAAGTAGCAAAAATCCATCCTTGATTCAGTGAGCTACTTAAGTGTTCCTTAGGGATTCAGTTTAGCCATCCGGTTTCCAGACTACTTGGCAGACTTGAAGCATGTCCTTAAGCACCTTTCTGAATCAAAGCCTGATTGTTCTGGTGTGGGTGACTGTGCTGGTTATTGAAGAATAACTAAAATAACATCCTCAGTCTGCAGTGTAGACAGACAGGACGTGAAGATTTATAGTAGTAGCTGATAGCATGTGAGCTGACTATATCATCTCCCTAGATCTCCATTCCTCCCCGAGGCCCAGCCGAAGCTCCCGGTGAAACCTGGCTTCAGGAATTGACTATGGGGATATACAGCCACCACTGTGGAGCTGAGGCTGTGCTCTTAGTGTTTCATCATTTCATCATAGATTTGTGGGGTAACTAGTGGCACTGGTGCAAAGCAAAAGTGACACCACTTCTTCAGCAGGATGGCATTCCCTGGCATTCCGATTGGCGTAACCAAGGAGCCAGTTTGGCCCCCCAAAGTGTATTTTTTTCCTGAGGGACTTTGGAAAGTCAAAAAAAGGAAAAGAAAAAAAAATGCAAAAGAAGAGAAGAGCTGACAGTCTGCAGCAGCAGTCTGCATTTTTGTAAATTCTGCCATACAGAATTTATATCAAAACTGCTATTTTAAATTTTAACAACTTTGTCTAAGGATTTTAAAGACAATAAAGTATGGGTTGGGGGTGGGAGGGGAATAACAGAAAAAGAAAAGCCCATTTACAATGGCTAGAAGTAGGGCAAAGGCTTCATTACATGATTTTTCACTGTTTCTAGGATTTTCCTGCATCTCATTCTTTTAGCATGGTGATAACTGCTGTGTGTCTCCTTTAAAGAATGGAACCTCTGTCTGTACTTTTACTGGAATGTTTACCTCACATCTCCATGTTGGTTCTTCTTGGCTTCTTTTTTTTTGTATATTTTTTCCAAAACAGAAGCAAGGAAAAAAAATTTACCAAAAAAGCAAACTTGTAGCCTTGTCTCTGTCATTTGTCTGGGACACAAAGATCTGGGACATCAGTGTTTGGTCATGTAGTGTTTCTTCCAGGTTGGTATTTCCTTCTGACTCGACAGATGTCTGCTTCAGGTTTAAGAGTATAAGGATCAGGCTTGTGCCATGCAGGATTTCTGTGACCCTGAAGAGCCTTTGATAAGTGTTTTGAGTCCCTCACTACAAATCTTGAGCAAAATTCCAGAGGGAAAAGGCTGTTCTGAACCTTTCTGATAAATACCCTCCCAAGTAAGGTTCCTCACACTTTCTTCTGATTTTCTCTACTGGTGTGGTCTAAAACCCACAAAGATTCATGGGCAGGGCTTCTGCTTATTTATTTATTTATGATTTAGTTCAGTAGAAGTTAGTTTCTTTTGAAAACCCAAGGATTAAAAAGTGATTAATCCCCTAGAAGTCTCACCCCTTCCGTGGCACAGGCATTCTGTGCCAGACTTTGATCTCTTTTCAGATTTCTGTTAAAGGTTTTGCACCTCAAACACCCATGTCCATTCCCCTTTCTTAGTACTTAATTCTCTGCAGCTTCCTGTGCTCATGGTTTGCCCCTCAAAAGAACTGAAGTTTCTGAGGTCAGGAAAATGCAGTTTGGCTCAACTCACAGAGCTGCTGTTGTGCTTCTTTCTTGCCCCGTTTTCAGTCTTCAGTTTTTCACTCCTCTGATCACATTACATGAGGTACCAAAGTCACGTCTTGGGAGAGACACAGAAGGGGGGAGGAGCACAAAGTGCAACTACCACTGAAAGTGCTTTCGTAGTGTTAAAAACCAAGGAATATCTGTGCTTTTGATGGGAAGATATAATTTTCATGAAAAAATAACTTCCAATTTGTTGCTGCCAAACAGCCTTTGAAGCAGACAACACAACACAAATTTATTCTTTATACACACTGCAGTTTTTCTTAAGCAAGAGGGATTTGAGAACCACAGCGACCAGTAAAACATCCTCAGCATCCTCTTTTATAAAAATTCATGAAGTACTAGAGTTCTCAGACTGTTCCATTTATTTTCTTGTCCTCCTCACTTCTCTGCTTTCCTCCTCTGATGAAAAAACAAACTTGCATCATCAGTTAGATGGGAAGAAAAACCACAGCTGACATGTAAGAAAAAAGTTATTTAAAGGAGCCACAGAAATTAAAAAAATGGGGTCCCCAAAAGAAGAATTCAAAAGGTGCCTTGGTGGCAGGTGTTTTTATAAGGCTGTTGTAGAGTTCACCATTACTGAGTTAAGAGATTTCAGAATTCTACTTGGCCCTATTTTCATGTACCAATTTTGAGCAGAATGAGCAGTTTTAAGATGACACCTGTAGTAGCTTTAAAAATGTTTTTGCTGACACGGTCTTAGTTTCAATCTCAAGGAAAAAAAAAAATAGGATGGCTCACCTTCCCCCTCCTTCCCCACGTGTCAGCCCTGCTAGTCTTGGTGGTAGAGTTAAGTGTGGCTCCTGACACAGCCCAAATGCACCCACCAAAGCATGTCATAGTTCAGAACTGAAGACAAGGTTAGGAGGTTGTCCTGGTTTAACCCCAGCTAGCCCAGCCCCAATCAAGCACTTGCTGACTCCCCCACCAGCAGGATCAGGGAGAGAATTGGAAGGGTAAAAACTGGAAAACTCATGGGTATAGATAAAAATGGTTTGATAGGAAAAGACACACACACAGTCAAAGCAAAACAAGGAATTAATTCCCTGCTTCCCATGGTTGGGGAGGTGTTCAGTCATCTCCAGAAGAGCAGGGCCCCATCACATGCAGAGATTACTTGGGGAAACAAACACCATCACTCCAAACATCCCCCCTCTTCCTCCAGTTTATACACTGGGCATGATGCCACATGGTCTGGATTATCCCTTTGGTCAGTTGGGGTCACCTGTCCTGGCTGTGTCTCCTCCCAGCTCCATACGCCCTCCCAGGCCCCTCCACAGAGTGGAAAAAAGAAACAGGGCTTGTCTCTGTACAAGCCCTGCTCAGCAGTAACAAAAACATCTCTATAGTATCAGCTGGTATTACAGAACACTACAACTGCTCAGCATCAGCACAAATCCAAAACACATCCCTGTACAAGCCATGGGGAAGAACGTTAACCCTATCTCAGCCAAAACCAGCACCAAGGAGGAGGGCAGGGACTGTGGAGTTGGTCCCCCCGCCCCGTTTATTCCCACTCGACCCAGGGAAAGGCCAGGGAGCAGCTGGCAGTGCCCACACTCCTGGTCTGCAAGGCAAAAAAAGAGCAGAACAGGAAAGAGTGAAAACTGAACACAACTTGGAGAACTTTTATTAGTGAAATTCACACATTTCACCACAGCAAGGGGGCTCAGCCACTGCCCTTCAGGGAAGCTCTGTGGTGGGACTCACTGCTTCCAAATGATCTTCAGGTTAGGGGGCAGCTCTGCAGCCACAAGTTCATCGAACTTGGTCGCGTCTTTCACGGGTGTGCGGTAAAAACTCAGCACGTCCCCGGCGCGGCGCATCAGGTGGAGCTGGGAATTGGGCACGGCGTGTCCCAGCTCCACCGCCAACCCAGCCAGCAGCTGGAACTTCAGCCTGTTCTCCTGCAAGGGTGTCTGCTCCCAGTCCTGGGGTAGGGAGGGCCCAAACACCTCCCGGACGTGCGACTCGAGGCGGCCCTGCAGGTCCTGCGGGGGGACGTAGCTTCGGTTGCGTGGCGGGGGACACAGCAGGGAGGGCTGGCTCTTCTCCTCCTCCTCAGCAATCACTTTCTCTGCTTCCTTCTCCTCAGCAATCACTTTCTCTGCTTCCTTCTCCTCCTTCCTGGAACAGAAGCATTTTCAACCTCTGGGCAACTTAAGGCTGGCTCAGAGCTCATTTCTATTCTACTGTGTTTAAAGCAGACTCAACCCATTCAGTCGACACAGAGCTGGTCCCTCAACCGTAAGAGACAAAAGGAGGCAAAAATTCGTGGTTTTCCCCAAGAGCTGCTCACCACATAGACAGCCTCTGCAGAGCCACCACCTGCCCACCCAGTTTATTTCAGTGATCTGAGTGAAACAGCGCCCTCACCACGTTAATTACCATTTTTCCCAGTTACAACTACATTTTCTAATCCGACGTGCGGAGAAAAAAAAAAAAAAAAAGAAAAAAAAAACCCCAA
>VXAU01000635.1:230360-271278 GCA_013399695.1 Formicarius rufipectus
TTTGCTTGTTTAATAGCAGCACAAGTTTCACAATCATGAATAACCTGGGAAATGGTGTCCATGGTTAAATCCACCCCTCGATCTCTTGCCCATCTATAGGTGGCATCTCTGCCTTGATGGCCTGAGGCATCATGTGCCCATTGAGCTAAGAACATTCTCCCTTGTGCTGCCAGTCTAGATCTACTTGTGACACCTCAACTTGTGCAGCTTGGTCTGCTTGTCTGTTGTTGTTATGTTCTTCATTAGCTCGATTTTTGGGAACATGGGCATCTACATGGCGAACCTTCATATCCAGCTTCTCAACCCGAGCAGCGATGTCTTGCCACAAATTAGCAGCCCAGATGGGTTTTCCTTTACGTCTCCAGTTCATCTTCTTCCACCAATCCAGCCATCCCCACAGGGCATTGGCTGTCATCCACGAATCAGTATTGAGGTAAAGCCTTGGCCGTCCCTCTCGTTCAGCAATGTCCAAGGCCAATTGGACACCACATAATAAACTCTTATTTGAAAACCCATTCAGGTCTGAGACTCTGTTTCTCACATCCCCAACACTGGTAGTGGCCTCTGGAGAGATTTTTTGGCAAATCACTTGCTCTTTACTCACTGCCAGGACTGGACCAAGCATTAATTGTGCAGGGTTTGGATGCAGGGAAAGGAGTTTGTCTCTTTTGTTGCTCCTGCAACAGGTTACCAGCACAGAGGACACAAAGGGGTCATTACAGGGCAGTGATTCTGCCCAATTTCCCTGCACTTATTGGCAGGAGCAGCAAGTGCCTGTGGGTGGGAGGATCAGCCAGAAGAGCAGGATGATCCTGGGGGGCTGGGGGCTCTTCTGGCATGCCTGGCCCGGGATTTTTGGTGGATTTCTCCAAGGCTTCACTATTGACTGGTGTAGTGTGCAGCCAGGAAAATGCTCTTGAATAACCTTGGTCTGCTATTTTTGCTATTTATGCCTTTTTTTGCCTCTTTTTTTCATGACAACTAATTGTGCTTTAGCTAACAAAGCTTGTATCTTTACCAGGGACACAGCAACATGCCAGAGGTCCACTGTGGTCCTGAAACATCAGCCCACACCACCAGGGCAGGCCAAGATGCCTTCCTGCATGTTTGATGTTAGTCACTGTGGAAAATGCCACTGGAAGAACAGTCTTTGCATAGCCCTGGCTCAACCTGTGTGACCCTCATGCAGCCTCATCCCACCAACCATGATTCTCCAGGAAGTGGAGAAGCTGCTAAAGGTAAAGTTGTTTTTCTGTGGCCTGGATCCTGTGCCCTGCTGGCTGTGTACATCTCTCCAGTGTTTTTCACTGTTTGTCAGCAGGATTATCCTCTCCAGCTGTGTCACTATTAGATTGTTCCCCTTTGATATCCCCTGGGTTTCCCAAGCTCACCAGCTGTAACACTTTGTGACTTAATCTTTGCAAAGGCTATTGAAAACCACAAAATGTGTGTGAAAGACACTGTAAAGTTTATACAAAAAATAAAATAAAAAAATGGTAAGGTAGAGATTAATTTTCAATTACTGTTTTATTGCTGTGATTGAATACACAGTCAGGTTTCATAATTCAAGATTATGGCTGCAAAATGTGGTGGCAGGCAAGGGTGTGTATTTGAATTGCTAGGGAACTACTTAATCTGCCTACTATTCCAGGGACTGAGTTTCAGGCTTGTGGAGAGTGGGTTCATGATTCATTGGCAGCTGTTGTTTGCTGTTTGGAAAGAATTCCCTTTCCATGGAATGTGCAAATGAAACAAGAATATCCCCTTGGTAAATTGTGGGAGTGAAGGGTGGAGAGGAAGCTAATCCATTTTATCTCCAGTTTGGCGTCGGGTAAGGGAAATTAGATTTCTATGCTTTTCTTTCATTTCTGAACACCTTTCACCTTGTGAGAAGGTACAGCAGGAAGGAAGGTTCCTGCATTTGTTTAGTAGGTGTAGCTGGCAGTGAAAAGTGACTGCGTGGCAGCTGTGTCAGTCTTCCCAGACAAGACATACTGTCCTCTGCAAGCCAAACTGTTAATCTGAAAGAGAAAGAGAAGGGAGGGGAAAACTGTCAGCATGGAGTAAGAAAGGCAGGTGTGCAAAGAGTAACCAGACGGAGTAATCGAGCAAGGCAGAAACTGTAACAGAGTAACTCCCCTGGTGAACATGAAGCACCAGGAGGGATCAATGGAAGCCTCTGAAAGGTGACGAACACCTCTCCCTTCCTAGGGAGCATCTCTGCTTTGTGCTGGGGGGAAGCCTCCTACCTGTGCCCGCTTGCAGAAAGCCTCCTGTGCAGCCTTCTTGTTCTCGGTTTTGCCCAGCCATGCAGCCAAGGCAGAGGCCTGAAGGGCTCTCCCGTAGGAAAAGGTCAGTTTCCAGGGCTTAGGCAGAGGGGACTGATTCATAGCATTCAGGTTGACAGAAGCCTCCTCTTCGCTCTGGCCTCCAGACAGGAAGCAGATCCCTGCAAGAAAGAGGTTTGTAAGTTTAGAAACAGAGTGCTCCAGCCACCTCAACCCCTGACTTTCACATGCCGGAGGGGCAGATGTGTCAGAGGTAGGAGCAGGGCCAGCAGGAGTGATTGTGGGAATGAAGAGATAGGAATGAGTCAGGAATGACCGGGAACAGCGGCAGGAACAGTGCGGAGGAGGGTGGTGACAGTCGCTACGGCGATGTCCTGGGGCGTGTACTTCTTGGAGCAGGAATGCCCAGCTGTCACCATGTTGGGTTTCAGCAGAGTTCCTTCCAGGTACACGTGATGATCATTCAGTGCCTTGTAGACCGCAGCTAGAACCTGAAAATGGAGATTGAACACAGACCTCTGCTCAAACCTTCTGTCAGCCTGCTGTGGAGAGATAGCTTATTCTTTGGGAATGTAACAAGATCAAATGGAATTTTGATTTCCCATGTGAAATTTATCTCAGGGATTGCAGTTGTGAATACACCACTGCTTTTTGAGATGACCAGGATACCACTCTTCATATTTACTGGATTTGTACCTGAAGAGTGAGGTAATTAAATTGAAGTGCTTTATTTTGCTCCCGATGCATCTTTTTGAGACTGAGGATGCTTATATTGTCAGTCTCTGTGGAAATTCAAAAACAGATTATATTTTTGCATTTCCTATTAACTCATCGTTTTCCTATGAGCCACTCATTTTTGTGATGCAGTTTTTGGTCAAATCTCCTTAAGATCTCTAAGAACAACTGCACAAAGTTCAGTTGCTGATTGTGAAGGGGAGGAGGTTCTTACCTTTTCTGTGACGTACTGGCAGCGCTGGAGATCATGGTCTCCATCAGGCAAGATTTCTGGCTCCACGATGGGCACCAGGCCATGCTAAGAAAAGGAAAACAAGGAAGTCTTCAGGGCTATGGAAGATAAACTGTTCTTGTTGTTTGGTAGTATTTCTTCTTGCTGTGCTGCCCTTCCTCCTTGTCTTTCCCAAAGCCCTCAAATAGATTCTTCTTTCTAGCATGTTATCACACGGAGCAGTGAGAAGGGGCAACAGCAACCCAGGAAGGGTTGCTGGAGGGTAGGTACCTGCTGGCAGATGCTGGCATAGCGTGCCAGGGTGTTGGCATTCTCTTGGATAGCGAGTTGGGAGGGTGTAGTGCTGGTGATCTTGAGCACTGCGCGCCACTTGGCAAAGTCAGCACCGTCTTTCTTGTACTGGGCACAGCGCTCAGCCAGCCCATCCAGCCCTGCAAGGGGCAACAGTGCTCCTCTGAGATCTGTTTTTCAGCGCAGAGTTCTGAAAAGTGCCTTGACACCAGCCAAGGCTTCATCTCAGAGGAGTCTCCCTATGGCTTTTGCTACATGGGTCGTAGCTTAGGGTCCTTAGATCTCGCCTTACCTTGGATGGTGGTTTCTCCATTTGTTCCTGCTAGAGGTGCTGTGCCTTTATCCAGCTGTGGAGATTAGAAAAACAGAAAGTGTTACAGAGAGATGGGAATTATTCTCATCCTTACCTTCTTATCTATGACTAGTCTGCCTTTGCAGGCTGACTGTAGGTTAAATGTGGGGCTGAACATGCTCAGGTTACAAAGGAGGGAAATGCTGGAGCAAAGGGGAAGAAAAGGAATGAACTGGATAAGAGGAAGGCACTGTGTAGATGGCTCCAAGAAATGGCTTGAGATCTCTGTCAGATGCAGAAATAACTGGATTTATGTTACTGCATGGAGGAATTTATTTGCAGTAAATGGTGAGTAAATTTGAGCTGGTGTATGAGAAGTTCCTGCATCTAATGCAAATGTGCCCTTAATTAGTTGCACAAAAGCAAAGAGAATAGTGGCATAGATCTTCTAGTGATTTTAAAACCAAGCACAAAGAAATAAAATAGTAAAAAAAAAGATGTTTTTCAGGAGAGAGTGCATCTCCATCAATGAATTTTCTCTGGAAATGGTGTTTGGCTTATGCTGCCAGCCAAGCACATACAGACACTCACCTTTATTCCCACCACAATGCCTTTTTCCTTGATGAGTGCGGGGAATGGCTTTCCACTGCTGTCTTTCTGATAGAGAGTCTCGTGGAAGAGGATCACTCCACCAATGCTCTGGTTGATAGAAGTGTCTGAGGAGAAGAGGATCTCTCTAAAAGCTCGGCGGTTCTCCTCTGTGTTCTCCACATTGATCCTCTGCAACCTGTTCCCCATGGTACCTAGTGAGGTAGACAAAGGTCAGACCAAGAGGTTTTAGGCTTGGCTGGCCTCCTCCTTGTCTCAGTACTTATTAAGGAACTGCAGGTTGATTTAGAGCTTCCCATCTCATGCCACTGTTTGTAAGCTTTTGTTGTTACAGCTGCAGCCCAGACAGGTTGAGTTGTTTCTGCTCAGAAAACTGCTTGGTTTTTAAGTGTTTTCATTTACTCCACTAGTTTCAAACATGTAGCAAAATTAACAGGAAAAATTCTTGAGTACTGCTAATTGGTTGGTATCCAGAACTCACCCACTGATTCATCTGCAGCTAGGATCCCCTTTCCTGAAGCCACAATCCGCTGAGCAGTGTCTGAAAGAGCTTTCTTCTGCTCTGGAGACAGCGCTGGGAATTGGTGGGTCATGTTGACTTACCTGTGGAAAAGAATTATTGTTACCAGCTGGGGGGAGACTATGAACCAGAGACACCACTCAGGTGTTTCCATTAGAGGGCTCTTGGTACTTGTCTGGTCCATGTTATCATAAACTTATGCCCAGAAATCCATTTGAATTCTTGGATTGGTGTGGCTAGTCAAACTAGAGAGAAATGTGGGAGCCTCATCCTGCCACATTCTTCAAAAGCCAAAGTGAGAAAGATTCTGCATTTTATCTGGATTTGTTCAGAGAATAAAGGAAAGTCAGTCTATAATAAAAACATGCACCAAGTAACAAGTATGCAAATTGCTGACTCTGGAGATTTCTTGATCCCAATCAGTAGAATGCCAGTTATTCCATTGCTTACTTTACATATTTCCTGACCTTGCCCCTCTCCCATTTTCTGTCCTGTGTTGTCAGTATTTACTACTGTGTCTGGCTGACTTTCCATCAGCACCCTCCTGCTTTGCTCTGTAATTCTCCTCCCCATGGTTGCTTTCAGAACTGTAGATAATTGCCTCCTCTATAGAGGACCTGGGGGACTGGAAGGATTCAGCTCTCTTTTCTGTAATTTCAGCTGTGGCAGAGGCTTACCAGATGCAGATACCCAGCACCTGAAATCCAGATTATGTCTCAATATGACAAAAGTCTTGGTCTTATTAAAGTTTTGTTTATATACCATTAAATTACAGTTTCTCAGTTTATCTCAATAGTCTAAGTTGCTCTCCTGTGTGTATAAGCCTCTGACCTGAAACAGAGAGACTGTCTTCCTTCAATTTATCGTATGTAACAGCTAAAGTAACACCCATGGTTTTATTACAGGTGCAAAATCCACAAGATGATTAATCAAAAACCATCCAAAATATCTCCATTATCAAGTTTTCCTTCAAAAGGGAAGGCCTCTGGACAATGTCTGCATTTTCTATTCCCAAAGTCAGACTGAGGGAGGAGTAAGGACACAAAATTTCTCATTCATCAGGGATGGCCAGCAGATATTTCTCCCTGTATAAGCATGTAGGCAGCCAAGTTCTACTTCGTCTTTCCCTGCACACAGATGCTGTGTTGCCAGGGAATACTTGCCTTGTCCTCCCTGCTTAAGGGCCTAGTGGGGAGAAATGATAATGGGTCTGTCTGTTTCTCATGATAGGCTACAGAGTCCTGTACAGCATGTCAAATGGTGCCAAAATTTTCTGGCAACCATGCCATCACAGCAAGATGGCAGCTATAAAACCATCTCTCTGATTTATAGCTGAAGGTACTTTGTTAATGTTATCCTGCAAGCTTTAAATGGCATTGTTTGCCAGTACAGACCAGTCAGATGCACCGTCCAGATGTCTTTACCTTTCTGTGAGCTGGAACTAGAGTTTTTCCTATGCAGCTTAATACAGGTGAGTCATTCCAGGCTTAGAGGGTAGTTGAAGAAATGATGAAAACTGTGTCAAATGAGTGAGAGTTCCCTCCCTTCCCAAGGGCAGAAATGCCTTCTTGCTGTGTTTCTGCAGAAGCAGGCTCAGCTGAGCCCCTCTCTACGTCAGGCTGTGCCCAGGCTGTGGTGACCATCACTCCCAACTTTTAGCAGGCTCAGCCCACCATGAAGAACTTGAAAAGTTGTGGTTTATGCTACACAGCTACTTCAGTTCACATATAACCCTCTTTATCCCTCATCTGCTTCCTGATTTGGATATGTCTCTTAGAAAGAATAAACTGGCTTGTTATTTTGATCACTGTAATAATAGTTGTGTTGTGAGCACTTTAGGTAAAACCACTGTACTGTTAAATAAGTGGTTATGCAAAAAGATGGGGAATCACTCCAGTAGTTCACAGTCTCTGTAGAAAAGACTGGAAAATTGTGACCTGACAAGAATATGATATTGTCCAAGGTCAAAGTTAATGAATCGCTAGATCAAGGGTGTTTTTTTTTTGAAGTTGCAGTTTGGAGCTGTGCTTCAGCATTAGGGGTTGTATCCAGGTAATCTTTAATCCCTGTACCTGAATTGCAGACTGCCAGTTGCTCTAGTCACATAATAACATGATGGGCACAGTTTCTTTCCAGTAATGCAATAAACAATAAGACTAATGTCTGCTCTCTCTTAGTTGTTTGAAGTGTTTCGTAAAGATAGCAGTTATCACTCAAAACCAGCCTGCAAAGCACAGAAGTACAGAAATAGGAGTTATCAGTGAATAATGTTGTTCCAAGTGAGTACTCTGAGAGACTCAAACAATACAGGGTACTTCCACAGTGATGAATTGGAGGGACAGCAGATTAGTTCCAGTTTCTATGCAAGGATCTCATCGAGTGTGAAGGAATAGGCAGAGATTTGCCAAAAGTCTCCCTTAAATTGTCTTTAAGGCCATGGTGGGTGGTTCCTAGCTACTCTGTTCAGTTACAAGGACAAATAAAAGGCACAGTGTTTCTAGCTAAATAGTGAAGAAATTAGTGCAAAAAAGCAATGGTGAACCTAATAATAGCTCAGAGGTGCAGAATGTGCAAGTACCCTTGATTTAGGATTTTATTTTCTGTTATTCTTTCATGATGAGCATAACATATGAGGATCTTCATGGCGGGATTCAGAAAGGGTGTCCCTGATATAAGGTCCTGCTCTGAGCATTTAAAGGTAAGTGGAGAAGCCTTACGCTTCAGTGATGTGTCACACAGCTACTTTGTAAACTCCCAATGCATCCATAGAAACATTAATGTCTGCCCTTGAAGAGCTGGGTATGTCAGCTCACAGGTCCTGAGGAAAAACAGCTGTTCTCAGGCTGCCAGAATTGCACAGCTCATTTCAGTCTTCCAAGAACAAATTTGTCTATATACCTTACCCTTCTACCTGTTTAATTTGGTAACTTTTCCAACAAGGAAAGAGCTCATTAACAGTACATGGGAGTTGTCCCACCACTAAAGTTTTTAATGAAATTTTATTTGTATTTACCCTTTTTAGGCTGTGGGCTAAGTGTTACAAGCTCAAGTGATTTCACATTGATTTTACATTGTAGTAAGACAATGCATTCTCTTTGGAGTAACTGCTTACATAACATTTTTTAAAATTAGAATGAAAAATACCAGAAAAATAATAAAACTGCTCAGAATGGGAAAAAAAGAAAGAAAAAAAAACAAACAAAAAAAAAAAAAAAAAAAAAAAAACAAAAACAAAAACAAACAAAAAATAAAAAAAAAACCCACACAAACCAAACTACTTTTGTGCTACCTGGAGGGTCTGTCAGGCTTCAGGAGCTCTTTAAGGAAACAAACTTCTTTGTTCAGCCCCCAGCCCGTGGCCAGCAGAAGGTGAGGGTGGGGAAAAGGGGACAGCACAGTTGTAAAAGTAAGTATTGTACTGTTGAAATCTCATGTTTTTCTCAGCTACCATAAAGGAGGAGGGGAGTTGTCTTTAGGGGTATCAGCTCAAGCACAGGATCTTGATAATTCTGAGACCCAAAGAGGAGAGTCAAGACAACAGCAGAAAGAAGAATGTTATATTTCACTTTGTGTCATCTTAGAAACATTAATACTCCATTGGTGTCTTTTCTTTCCAAACAACTCAAGTAGCATCTTCTAATCTTACAGAAAACCTCACTTCAGTCCTAATTTGCAGACAGGAAAAGGTTGGATCAGAATGGCTAAGTTTTTTTCTTTGATCTTTTCATTGCTATCTTTTATAAAACTGGTTCCAAAACCACAGGACCAAATTCTCAAACTATGCTTTTTGTCTCGTGCATGTAGTGTTTTCTCTTCAGTTACCAGTAAAGACAGCCCATCAACACCATCTCTGACAATCAACAATGGAAACTCTGCACATAACAGGTTCTGCTTCCAAAGAGCAGGGTTTGAAGAAGCAGAAGTGGAATATCTAAATGAATAAATACAACTGATAGGAAGAGTGAAAAGTATTCAAAAATTTAGCTTGTCTCATGTAGGCACAGTGTTGACCTGATTGGATTTACTCCTCTTTTACATGTGTATGCTTAGGAGAGACAGGCACATAATAGGTTAGGCACCTTGTATTCCCACTGCAGTGCATAAATCAAGTTGGTGACTTCACTTCTCTGTGGAGTGCTATTAAAAAGCTATTCCTAAGTAAATCTGGTTACTTGGGCATTGTGAAAACAGATGGGTATGAGTGGCTGGGCAAGCCTGGCCCTGTCTTGCTGATGGAGCACATTCTTATCCAGCTGCAGATGGCACCAAACTGCCAGGACTTGTTGATATGCTTGATTGATGGGCAGCAATCCAGAGTCCTGGATGGGGGTGGGAATAGGCCAACAGGAGCACCCTTAAGTCCAGCCAGGACAAATGCCCAGCCACTGCCTGGGGCACAGAGCCCTGGCAGCAATCCCCCCATAGCAGAACATGGGAACAGCTCTTTGGGGATGGCCCAGGGCCCTGTCAGGCACTCAGATGAGCAGGGGCCAGCAACAGGGACCTAAGCATTCTGTCTGAGCAGGGGTCCAGCCCAGAGAGCCAAGGGAGGAGAAAGATTATCCCCCTTGGTTCAGTACTCTTTAGATTACACCTGGGTACTGCATCCGATGTTAGGTCTCTGTGGTACAGGAAAGACACTGACAAACCTGAGTTAGTTCAACAGGTGCCACTGAGAGGGTTGGGGGCTGCAGCACTTGCTCTGTGAGAAGAAGTCTGCAGAGATGAAACTAGTTCAGCTTCAGGCAGGAATAGCTCCAGGGGCACCTCTCAGCAGCCCCCAGCACCTACAGAGTAATGATCACAGAGGCAGAGCCAGCTCTTCACAGTGTCATGTGAAGGGACAATAAGACACAATAGGCATAAGCTGAAACTAGAGAGAGACAGACTGGATATGAAGAATTTTTTTTTTTTTCACTGTTAGGATAGCCAAGCAATGGAGCAGGTTGACAAAGAGGCTGTGGTGTCTCCATCCTTGGAGGTTGCCAAGACACACCTAAATAAAACTCTAAGAACCTTGGTCTGACCTTGTGCCTAGCCCTACTTTTGGCAGGAGGTGGTTGGACTACAGGTCTTATTGTGTCCCTTTCATCCTGAACTACTCTGTGACTCTCTGTGAGTATCGGCTTTAGGAAGTCAAGGTGGAAGTGGTGCCTTCTGTAGGTAGGAGTGATCTCTGAGGAAGGAACAGGATGTTTCTCCCATATTTGCACTGAGAGTGAAGGTTTCTGTATAGCAAAATATTTCATTTCTGGGTTCTAAAAAGTCTCAAGGGTATGGGACAAAAAGGGATACTCAGACTTTTGTCACCTAGAAATAGGGACATGTTTTTGATTGACATACTAATTTCACAATCTCAATAAGTCCTTTGGGGCATATTTGATGGTAAATTGCATGGTTGTTTTTTGTGCTCGTTTATGATTTTCTTTTTAGCCTCTCAAGTTCTGTCTAGGGACCTTGATTCCATGTCCTGTCTGAAGGGGAACTGCAAACCTGGTTCCATGTTAGCCTCAGAGCTATACTCAAGCCCTATGCAAACATACCCCTATTCCACTTCTCTAGCAACTATGAAAGGAGGTTATGTACTCAGAGACCTGGCCTCTGCAGTCTCTGATGATGTCTAGATGTGGCTGAGGTGGCAAGCCGCTGGTTGCTTGGAAGTAATGTGGTCATTAAGAAGAAGCTGCTTCTCTTTCAGAGCTGGATCTTAAGGTAATAAATTGCTGTCAGACTTGTATAGGAATTGAAGTATTGCATTGCCAGCAAGGGAGGCTGGGGGAAGCAGTGGTGAGGGTCTCAAGTGGCTGAGTAGTTTTGGGTGCTAGGCACATGAGATGGTTGAGAATGGGATGGAGGATCACAGACTCAGTGAGGATTTGAATTGGCTGAGCAATTTCCTGAAGCTGGCTGTTACAGCCTAATGCAAGATCAGGTTTTGTCTTCCTGCATTGCAGACCATCTGACACCCCCTTGCCAAAGGATGTTATCTGCACTACTGCACTAATGCTTCAGAAGAAGCTGCACAACAAACACACATCATTGCATTTCTGTCAGCACTGGTGTCTGTCAGGACCAGCTGCCTCCTCCAGTCATTCTCTGTTCTCTTCACAAAAATACAAATTTATATATGCCACAAGCAAAACCAAACAAAGCAACAGAAAGCAAGGCAGGTATGTTAGTACTCTAGCTCCCTTAGAGTAAAAATTCACTTACTCCAGGAGTTGTCAGTGACTAAGCTAAGTTAGAAAGCCAGTGTTAGCAGCAAATGGATCATTGTGGAAGACCACTTGCAGAATGGCTGAGTGCTTGTTTCTCACAAGCTGTTCCTGGAACAAAAAGTAAAAACAACACAAAAACAACTTCCCAAGCCCATTGCAGATAAACATACTAGGTCTCAGCTGCTGATATACATAGCACTTTTATAGTTACTATACTTATTAGTTACTATAGTTATTATACTTACTTGTATATGGGCAGTACCTCTGCTGCTACAAGCTTCTGGTGAGGTGTTGGCTGGCAAAGAGACCTGATGCCTCTAATCACTAACTTTTATAAAATTCTTGACAGGTTTTTTTTTTGTTTGTTTTTTTTTTTTTGCACACCCCCCACCTCCTTCCACTCCTTCATTGTCCCTCCTCCCTCCCCGGGCTGTCTAGGGAGGTGTCACTGCCCAAGGTCAGTCATTGGCTATCAGACCACCACTGCACACCTCCAATGGGACCTGGTCATGCCCCTGCTGTTCCTCCCCTTTCCCCTCCCCTCTATATATAAGGCCATTCCCCATGCAGGGAAACTGTGTTGTTTTCTAGTTTTTTCCAATTACTCCTTCTCTTTCCAAAACAGACTGAAAAGAACTACAAGAGGAACCATGAAAATTGTTTACAGGGATCTTGGGCATAACTTTGCATTTAAGGGTTATATTTTCTAATAACTTATACTTGGGAAACTACACAGTGCAGGAAGGAAGAGGAGAAAACAAAATGCAGAAACAATGCAACAGATCCTTAATTGGCATAACTCGGTATCATTTCAGTGGCTTCCTAAGTGTTCCACTGCTTTTCTTCACTAGAAAATTTATCATGGAAATGTATTTTCCTTTTTCAGTTAGTACATGGAAAGGCAAAATGTAATGTTACAGTGTCAGGGTTAATGAAACAGCAAGTTCTGATGTCCTGCAACTCAGTCTACGTGTGAGAATACGTGGTCATCAGATGAAATATGCCTACACTGAGGTGCACAACTGCACGGTGAATCTTCCACCAAAATCCCATTGAAATGCCTACATGGCAATGGCATACAAACTTCTCAGTTGCCTAGTAAAATTCTCCTGTGAAAAATACCAATGCTATATAAACGATGTGTCACTACTCCAGTTTGTATGAAACCACACTACAGCTGTTTACCAGGTAAACTGATTATTTGTTTTATTCTCTCCCCCCCATGCTGCAGGTCAGTATTCCTGGAGGGAAGAACAGCACTGGGACTGTTATGCAAACATCATACCCTCAGCAACAACATGCTCTGCAACCTTGGACATTGGCACATTTTTACCACAAAGACCCAGTGTTTGCCTGAAGAATGACGTAGTTTCTCCATTTGTTTGGCTCATGTAGTGACACCTTTAGCCTTTACATGGACAGGATGAGACATCTGATTTCTCCCCTCTTCGTGCAACACTGCCTTCCTTAAGGCACTTCCTCCTTGAGCCTGTCTCATGTAGAGCTGCATGACAAGGTCAGTGCTTGCAGGGAATCTTAGCAACCTGCATGCTGCCAGCAGTAGCACTTTATGACAGTCAGCAAACAAACCTCTAAAAAGCTGAGAATACACTCCAGTTGAAGGCCTTGTACTTGTGTCTCTTTGTTTTCTTTCATGTTGTTCTATGGCACTTAACATGGCCATAAAGCCTTCCCCGCTTTACAGTGTTTGCTTTGCATTCCATTTCTCCCATCCTAGCAGAAAGACAAACGCCGTGGTGTTCTAAACTCTGCTACAACAGAGGCATCCAATATAGATTAAAAATATTTTTAGTTAAATATGTGATCTAAGAGACTTGAGACCAAGAAGGTGTCACACTGGTGGTCTTCAGGGCCACAGAGAAAATCAGAGTTTGAGTCTTGTTGTTGCCGATTTGTTTTAATCTGTCACAAGAGGTATGTGCTTGGGAGTGTTTATTTCCCAATATCACCTGGAATATGGTCTGACGGGTTGAGAAAATCTGGTAAGTCTGCTTGAAAAAAAAAACAGTGTCTGACATTTAGAAACCACTTTACATAATCGCCTGCAGCCCACTTTGCATTATTCACGCTTTCAGAAGTATATATGTGTATTTCCAGGTGGATAATTACTCAAATGTGCCTTTCTAGACCTTCTGACCCGACACTGAAAGCAGTGAGATTACAGGTCCTAGCAGATGTTTTGAGGAGTGAGGATATAAACAGCCGAATGGACATTATGGTTAACTTCTTCACTTAATTTAGGAATGGGAACAACATGGAATGAGCAATTATGGTGAATAATATCACTGTAGTATCTGGTTCTGTTAGCATACAGACCCATGACACTGACCATACTGTGCAGAAATTGCAGTGATATTAAAATGACACTGTAAAAGAGTACATACTTTCATCATATGTAATCATACTATATTTTACCTCTAAAAATTAGGTTATAATGGTGTTGTGTATCCTTAAACAATCAGAGGACTCAGCTTGCATCGTGAGGGGATTTCAGTGTACTTGCATTTATCCAAACAACTGACCTGGCACACTAAAAGTACAAAGCATGGCCTGCAATCATTATTCTAAAGCAAAATTCATGTATTATCCAAATTGCAAGCCTGTCTCATGGAGTTAGTGTTTGAACTCAGTCCTGCCAACTCTCACCTTTCCAATGACTCAACTGATTTTGGAATGGCTTTTTTTTTTTTTCTTTAACCTTTTTCAGAGTAAGGTGTGCAGCCTTAGGGCTGTGGCTTGACAGAGGCTGTCTGCTGGTGTGAGTAGAGGGGATTACACCCAGACATCACTGAGGGAGAGATTGGATTTGTGGCCATCAACAGCAGGACTTTGATACAAGCATCATAATGCAGGAAGGCTGAGACACCTGTGGAGGACACAGAGTGGGAGGAACACTGAAGCCCTGGTGGAAGGTGTGTTCAGAGGAATAAGGGCCAGGAATCAGATTTGGGAACTTCAGGAAAACGAGAGGCAAAGAGAGGCAGATGCCATACAGGCAAATGTTAAGGGGTCCAGGTAACCACTTTGTGACCAAGTGGCTCTGTAATAGTGTGAAACAGACATGTTGTAACATCCACTGATGTTTCTATTGTCACCCATCTTTGTGGTACCTTGGGTTTGTCTTTTGCAATTTGCAGGGCTGGTCATGCAGGCAGAGTTCCCAGTGGAACTTCACTTTCAGAGAAAGCACCATCTCCTCTCTACTTCCTTGGAGTTCATCATCACCCTCTGCCTCAGGCTTGGGAATGAGGAGCTACTACAAAGATACCAGACTGAGGATAAGGACAGGGAAAATGGGAAGGGAGGTCAGTTGAGCTAAAGAACAGCTATTCTCATGTTTTGGTATTCTTAAAAATAATTTTACAGACTATTGCAGTAATTGCTAATGCACTTTACTAACGAAGAGCATAATCTTTTAATAGAAAAAGGATTGCCATTTCTTGAGAGTTCTGAATGTCTGAGAATTGGTTACTTAAAAATGTATCTAACTAAATAAAGTGATTCAGGGTTTTCTGGCTTTTTTATGTGTTCACGAGAAAGCTGATATAGACAGTCTTGCAATATAAAAACTTACAGCTTGCTCCAGTCTGTGTTTGAAACCTCACTGCAAACAAGATGCATAACTAGTAAGGGAGCTTACATGTTCATTGTTTTGTCTTTTATAACATGCAAACAGAAAATGGTAGTTAGGTATAAGAGAGGCCGCTAATGTTAAAACACAAGATTCTGCCATTTCTTCTCACAAACATGGCACACCATAAGTGAATTGTCTATTTGAATGGCTTGGAAATTTTGCAGGTGTCAACTTTTCCATCTGAAATTACCATACAAAAATTGTCAGAAGTATGCATTTATACATGTTAAAGACCACTAAAAACTGTGTTCACAAGTGGCTTGGGTTATTACTTAGGTCTTAATTTGTGGGCTTGCTTTCTGTAGTTTGACAATGCAAGTACTGGATTTTCATAGTAGAAGTTAATTCAATAGCTATCCTTTTTTACATCCAGCCTTGCTGTCAAAAGATCCGTCAGTTCTGTGCTGAAATTTTGAGTGAAGTCTTGCTGAATAAAGTACATTAAAATCAATGGGAAGTCTGGCTTAAGGCCAACAGCTAAAATTTTTTGAATTGTTCATGGTTTTCCAGGTTGGTGACTGTGTTTTTTTCTTTCTAGCAGAAAAATTCTGATACTGTTTTTGCAGTCAGTTACTCAAATTTCTTTATTAACTAGAATTTTAAATACAAATGACAGGCAAATGTGAAGAGAGGCAGACTGTAATACATCTCAGAAAGAACAATGAAAAACAAAGAAGTGGATGCAGCAATTTCAGAGCTGACGTGATCACCAAGAGAAAAATGAAAAGCTTAATACTTCCCAAAAACCTTATCAGCACTTTTGGACATGCTCAGACCTGTAAAAGGTACTGAAATAGAATGGAAAAAAACACTGGGAGTTGGAAGGATGTCCAAGAATCATATGCATCCACAAGAAAAACACCTGGCTCTGTGGCCATGGGAGGCTGCTGCCTGCGTGATGGGGTTAAAGTCTAATCCAAGCAAAGCCTGTCTCCTACCTGCCTCTCCATACCGTGCTGGATGTTTCCTGTTTTCTGTACTCTGCAGTCTTGCTCAACCATCTCAAAGTCCAGCTTGTTCATCCCTATCTAATCAGAGGTACTGTTTGTTAAGTGGTTTGTTTTCCCCACTCCCCTACAGCCCTCACCCCCGATGTGGAGAGCCTGGCTGTTAACCCCTCTGAAAGAAATACCCCTGTACTTTTGGCTCCACAGCAGTGTCTGCAGTCACAAACACCCCGGGGGCTGTTGAGCAGAACACCCTTCTGCCCACAGAGCCCACCAAGGGGATTGAACAAGGGATGGTTTGCTTTGCTCTTCATTCTGTGTGACTTAAAGCTGGGCTGCAACAAACACCATGACCTGGAACAAAACCAGGCAAGCACACAACATGACAGTTATCAGAACTCAAATCTTTGTTATAATTTCAGTAGTGGGCATAGCAAACAACTTTAAATCAAGCTGCCAGTGGCAACATTTCTGGACTGTGCAAAACAGCTGTAAAAGAACATGAAGGTAAGTGCAGTGATGGCACGGGTCTCTGTGGCTTTCTGTTGACTTCTGTTTTTAAAGAAGCAAGTAGACAAATAACTCGCTTCTGTACAGGGTGACACTTAACTATTTATTACCTGTTTATCTAAGCATCACATAGTCCCCCCAAAAGAGCACATTCAAGTACTGCATGTTAATTTTCACATGCAGTTTGCAAAATACCAACCCGAACAGGTGTCTAAAGTGGGCCAGCTTGCTGAAGAGACCATGGTAGATGTACTTTCTGCACCACTGCAGGAACACTGGGCACCATGGCAGAATTCAAAGAGAAAGTTGGCACAGCTGTCCAGAGGCTTATGAACAGGGTAGTATATTTCTTATTTTTCATCATCAACATCTAAAAATCACTGTTGTTATACAGCTAGGAACATGGCATTCATAGCTTGCCATGAAGAACAAGAACAAGGGACATTGATGCTGCTCTTAGCCTGTAGGTGCATGAATAAAGTGGCTGATGGGGTGGATTCTCCCAAAGCACAGGCTATGGGAATAAAGTTGCACATGCAGTGAACAAGCACAGACCATGGAGTATCTAATTCTGTATGAATTTTTGGCAGGTGTATGCTTTACTGAAGATTATTCAGAACCACATGTTGGCCCTGCCATCTGCTGAATTTGGATACGATGTCTGTAAAGCTGGTGTGGAAATAACACAGATGGAAACTCTGCCTTTGGGAGAGAAACTGCAAATGCCTTTGTAGCTACAACACTCTCCTACAGAAAATCACCTTTCTTATTTTGTGAAATATGTACCCTCTCTACACAGAAGTAAGCTAAGGTTAAATGCAAGCACTCAGAGCTTGACTTTTATCTCAGGTCCCTATTAAAATGCCTCAATGATTGAGAAGAGCCTGAGGAACCTGGTCTGGTAAGATCTCCTTTGAGTGTGGAACTGGACCATGGATCTTCAGAAGTCCTTTTCAGTCTGAGTAGTTTAAGGATCAAAATTATTACATCTTGCATATTTATGAACAAAGTATCTTACTTTATTATATATGGTAAGAAAAGAGGATCTGCCAGTCAGAAAAACAAACAGGAAGAACAGACAACAGAGTTTCACTAGAAAAGTTTTAATTTTGTACAAAGTTTTCTTGTAAATAAGTTTATTTAAAAAAAAAAAAGTAATTCGGCCTGCATCCAAATTGCTGTTGAAATACCCAACCAGGTGATTCACAACTCCTCACCACTCGAAGGAAGGCTTTTCCCTTCTTTCTTCACATGCAGTGCCTTCTCACTAAGACACTGATATCTACTGTAGTTAGAAAATACTTTTGGGCTTCTAATCCAGGAGAGACCTGTCATTTTATGTCCTGTATTCTGCCAGAATCATGCTTATGTTGGACAAGTCTTGGAAACAAATGTAGTTTTTGTTTAATAACTTGTCTTGGACAATAAAGCCTTGAGTCCTGCTGCTGGCCCATAAACAAAGAATCCTCTTGTGCAAGCAGTAGTTGCTGCTTTCAAAAATGGTCTCCCAAGTATTGTGAATGAACCAACCCAAGAAAATCCACAGTTTGTTTAAAAAAGTAGTCACTAAATTTGTTTTAAAATGAAAGAAACCAAAACCTTAAGGCCACATTTCAAGGACCTGATGCTATGCCTTGAACTTATATAGCCAGAGATACGGCAACTCAGCTTCCACTCCCCTGGTGGAAAAGAGAGGAAGAAGGCTTTTGTGTGTTTACAACTGCCTTTTCAGCCTGAATTGCAGAACAAAATCCAAGAGGAATTAAGAAAAGACAATAACATCCCGTTTTCTGTTCTGAGGGTGATGTACACTTCTCTGACTTGTGGCACAGAAAAGAGGAACAAAAATAATTCTACTTGAGACAGGTCAGAGGCAGCAGCAGCAGAAAGAGCCCTTGACAGAGATGCCCCACTGGCAGGGTGGGCACTGCCCAAGTACCAGTAACTCAGAAACAGCTCTCAGCAGCCTCAGCAAAAGCAGCACCTTAGGGAGTTGCACACTTAAGAAAATTATTCCAGAAGGACATAATGAATTTATTGACTTGCTTCTTGCACAGAAGGACCTTGTTCTCAACTGGTTTATCTGAAACTCTCACACTTGCAAGTTCAAACCCTAAAATTGTTTGGTCTCCTAATCAGCTTCTCTCACCTCTTATGCCCTGAAAACTGTATTCCTGTTTAGGAGGGATGCCTCAAATTTGTGTTCTTAATTTTCAGTTACGAGGCTCAGTGAAATTACTGACCTCCCCTGGACTTTTGGGATGACAAATAAAGTACTACTGGACAAATAAGGAGAATAACTTTGAGACAAATGGATAAATCATTTCCACATATCAAAACATTTATTAACTGTATAATTCATAGGTTTCTTGTCAATATTTCCTTCTTTCTTTTCCCTCCTCCTTTTTCTGTTCACTGATCCATCATTTGTACATTGCTGTGAGATCTTCTTTGCAAGAATGAATATGAATAGGCCCTTATGAAAAGAATGGGGCACTGTCCTGGATTTGTACAGCACAAATATATAAAAGACTGAAGATAAAAAGAATGTCAGCAGCAAAACATTCATAGCTGAAGATGCAGAAGCAACTTGTATGTGCAGGCACTTAGTGAAATAAATGGAGGACAGTGCTCAAATCCTGCCATCCTGACCTTAAGTAAGGCCTGAGAATAGGTCTACCCATCTGCCTTGGTATCCCCAGGGTTTTCAGGAGCAAGGAACAAAACATGATTTTATCTATGCCATTTTTCCAGTGTCCTCTGCCAGGAGAGGTGCTTTGCCTTGGAATGATGTGGACTTCACCAGCAGCTGTTCTAAAAGTATCCCAGCTGATTACCAAGAGAGCAAAGCACTGCTTTGACATGGTTTCTCTGCTAACCTGCCCTGTGTGTTTGTGTTGTGTAACTGGTACCCACTGTGTGCTGACAGATGGAGGCCTGCCATTTTCTATGGTTTTGTCTCTCAGGATTTTTATGTCTTTCACACCTATAACCAGACCTGTTAAGAGCTTTAGACATAAGTCACCTTGGAGAGACCTGGGGGAAGAAAATTCATAGCAGAGCTCTTCCATCACCAAAATAAGAAATCCCAAGCAACTTAGCTCAACAAAAATACTGTACCTGGCTCACTCTCAAGCTAGGAATATGGTTTTAAAAAGAGTTCAACCGAACTCCACATATAAGTGAATTTGATTCAAAGCCCACTGCAGCCAAGGTGAGCTTTTCATTTGATATACACATTTTTCGCCCGTTTTCAATGTGTGTAGGATTATGTCACCTGCATGGTTTTATATTTAACTGTGCCCACATCCCTGGTACAAAGTACATATCCCCAAATGCCTAACAACCAGGGCACACAAAGTTAATGGGTCACTATTAGAGTGGACCCTTGATGTGCTGTGCTATTGGTGTTTGGCTTTGTGAACAGCTAACTTTGTTTCCTACAGGTATTTTGCTTTCTGCCAGGAGCAGCGAAGGCACCACTCAGGCTCAGCTGTGAATTACAGCTCCAAAATGAACCAGGATCCTGCACAACAGTAGCATCTGATCTAATCTTTCCTTTGCCTCTGTGCTCATAAGAAATCAAGGTAAATTAATGTTGAATGCCTAAGTTCAATCAGCGACTGACAAGATCTCCTTTAATGATCGGGATTCACAACTAGTGAGGATACCTACCAAAATAGGAATCAACCTGTGATGTGTATTAACATCTGTCATGTGTCAATGAAAATGTGCATTTGTAACCTGTCTGTGCAACATCAATAGATGTGATTCTGTTTTCCTATTCCTACCCTCAGAGCTGACAACTAATGGAACAGCAGAGGTTTTATTTTTAAGAGCCTCCGGTCCAGCAAAAAAACGGGAAGGAAGGAGGTAGAGATAGGATCTGCAGAGGGAAACTAACTAATAGAGGCTTCACTAAATTTGAAGTATCCATGTAGAATTTGTGGTAAAGTTCCTGTAAACCACTTCTGCTTTTGAAGGGTCTGCTCAAAACCACAGCTTTGGAACAGACAGAGGTCAGAGATCAGACCTTAGTGAGAATGGGGAAATAAGGCTCCCTCCCTCCTCATCAGCTTAAATTTGAAATAATCATTTTGTCCAACATTTCTGTTGCCCTAAGGCATGGAACTATGTAACCAGTGTACAGAAGAGTGGGCAGGATAGCTGTGCATGTCGGTGAGAGAGCTTTTCTTTAAGAACAGTTAAGGAGAGTGGGCAACCTACACCTTCAACTGGGATCATCCACTCCACTCCCAGGTGGTACATGGTATATATTAAATAGGATTTATATGTATGTAAGCTGATTTTTTAAAGGAACCTTGTTTGTTTGTCTTTTTAAAGAAAGTTATCCTTTGTCCATTTGGAGGCACAAGATGCTCAGTGCAAGCAGCATAATATCCGAGTCTGCACACTTTCCCTCTGCCCAGTGGCAAATTCCCTGGGTTTTTATGTCTGGAAAAGCATGAACAGATCACAGCAGCTTTGGGTTGCTGTTTAGGCGGAGACTGGAGTACATTCCCACGTGCCGGACCAGGTTGGGTTCCACCACATAGGCGTTCTCGCCTTTAGCCCGCAGTAGGGAGTAGAGGGCAGTGTCCTTAGCAAAACCCTGCTGGCAGTGCAGCCCCTTCAGGTAACCTAAGGCACGTCGGGCAGAGGGAGCAGGGAAGAGCATGGCCGGGGTGCAGCACTCAGTGACTGGCACCACGTTGTAGAGCGCGGGGTGCAGCCGGCGCAGCTCCAGCAGGTAGTGCCGCCCCACCAGCTCCGCCAAGGCCATGCTGTACAGAGCAAAGAACAGCATGAGGAACCAGTCGGGGCCAGGCCGTCCCAGTGCCCAGGAGTATGCACAGCTCAGCATGGGCCCCAGGAACATGCCCAGGCCAAGCCACTCCAGGATTCTCATGGGCTCAGGGTTGATGTAGCGCTGGAGCCTCTCAGGATGGTAAAGCTTGAAGTAGAGAGCGTCTCTGAGGTATGGTTTGGATAACCGGGCCAAGAAGAGGTGCTGCAGGACAGAGAATATCTCCTCCTCTGGCACAGCATCATCTTCCACTACAAGGATGTATTGTGGGTTGTATGATAAGAGGGACTGCTCAAGGCAGAAGACATAGTCCTGCTTCTCCTTCTCAAACTGGTTCACTCTGGGGTCGGGGTTCTCCCCAGTTCTGTCATGACTGACTGTAGGGAAGAAGCTGCTCAGCAGCCTGACATCCTCATGGCTACTGGGGTCTGACTCCACGTTGCAGAGGAGCACACGGTGGCTCCAGCAGTGTGCACCACACTTCTGGAGGAGGTGGTGGAAGCGGGAGGCCACTTGCAAGACATAGTGGAAATCATTCCGCCTCTGCACAGTGATAATGGTGATCAGCAGCAAGGGCTGGAAGGCATCACTGCCAGAGGCCTTGGAGGCATTTGGTATCTGTATCTTCTCAAAGTAATGGAGGGCATCCTGTCCCTCCTGCTGGTTGTGCTCCAGGAACTCCTGGCTCATGGGGTTCAAGTGCCAGCGCCGCAAATAGAAGTAGGAGTGGAGGAGCCGGTGGCAAATTAGAGGTGCAAGCACCCCAAATGTCACCACAGTCAGCGTGAGGAGATGGATAACAGAGCTGGACCAGCGGCACCACCTCCCACAGAGCTGCCAGGCTTGGTGTAACATAACTGCTGCAGAAGGAGGGCACTCCTGTGCTATTCATGCCCTCAATCCTTCACTTCCAATGCATCCTCATCCCTGGATTGCAAGGTATCACTGGGGCAGTGGCTGCCAAACCTGCACAAGTTGTCCAAGTCTAGAAAGGAGGAAAAATTATGGTTACTGAAATAGAAACTGACAGAGAAAATGAAAAGCAGGGGGTTAGCCACTGAATAAACCAAAATACATGGCTCCTGAGGATTCCCTTTTGGTGTGGGCATCACAGAATAGCCTTGGGAGGTTTAGGATAGATGAGCTAAACTTAGTTTCCAGCAAAGTGACCCTAAGGCCTTTTCACCATGTAGGAGCTCTGGTCTCACTTAGCTCAACAGGCCTTTGTTGTGTTTGTTACTGTGCTTCAAACACCTAACAACAGGCAACATGGATGAAGAATGTGTGGAAATCCCTTCCTGTTAAAGGCAGAGAACTTAGATACCAGTGTCCAGTCACACTGACATAGTAAGATTTGTGTCACAGCCCAGAACCACAGCCAGATCTTTTGTATATTACCCTAGCACATATTTGAGAGGGAAACTTTTACCTCCTTGGAATGACACGTTTTCCTTCTGTTGCTCACACACTTCCAAATACATGCTTTTTCACTTAGTCCCCCCACAAGAGTTTGAAGCCAGGTAAGACTCCAATTTACTTCACTAAGGGCCTGTGTATGCCAAGTGTCATGTGTGTATCTCTGTGTCTGTGTGTCTCTTTCAGATGTCTCCTCCTTACCACACACTGTGAAATACATGGGCACAGCAAGATGTTGTAATTGAGCCAGTGACTCATATTTCTTCTTTAGAAGTGTGCAATTTGAAAGTGTATGCCTTTTATTTAAAACTGGAACATTCATATAAATATGTAACTTTTTTTTCTACAGACACACACTCTAAGTAAACATCCACCTTCACAAAAGTTAGATTTTGTCATATTTGACTTTTCTGTTCTGCTTCCCTGGCTGCCATGAGCACCACTTATCCTGACTGTTGGAAGCTTACAAAAAATCAGGGCAATTATGCTGGTCAGATAAATTCTGTTGTGTCAGTAATCTCCCTTTTTAATCCTCTCTTTCATTCTCCATTTGATTTCCTACTCCCTCTCCTTCTGAACTGAGTTATTCATGCCCCTACATTGAGCTGACTGACTGCACTGCATGTTCAGTGGAGAGTTTCTCAGATTTTTGAGCTCCTGCCTTCAGAAAGTTCTGATTATCAAGTGGTGCTCCCAGACCAAACTGTAACTCTTCGTTCTCTGCACCATCATCTGAGGCAGCCTAAACAGTGTTGGGTGGGTGGAAAGAAGTCACGGCTTTTCTCATCTGTCTCAGAAAAATGGATTTGTACAAGAAAATACTTGGAGAAAACAGAGCGAGGTCTGACTTGGAGTATACTTCAAAGTGGTCTTCATTACTGTAGTCACAGATTTGCTGGTTGTACCATTAGGAGAACCTTTTCCTATTGCTATATGGGAATGTGACAACCTTCTCTGAAAGGCCTTTTAACAAGATTAATGGAAAATATACAAGAGTTATTCCAAATATTTGTTAGAGAAGAGGCACTTCATGCTGTGAGATCTCAAACCATCCTTAAATACACTATGTTATCACTGTTGTGTTCTCTTATGATTCAAGAAAGATTTAGAGTAATTAAAAAGGGATAACAGACTTACATGCTGATGCATGCTGATGCTGATGACATGAGCATTTGCACCCATATAGGTTTTTTTGTTTTCTTTCTGAAACAATTGTGAAACAATCCTGGTTCACAGACACTCCATTGTATTGCGTCAGTGGACCTTAAAGATGATGGTTGCCCTTCACCTTCAACATCCAAGTCAGGAGGATTCAGGACATGAAGACCTGAAATCCACCAGACACAAAGACCTGGCATTTAAATCCATTTGTTCCTCCAAAGTTGACTGGGCATGCGTGTTATTCTGCCACAAGCATTAAGGGAGCACGCAAATGCAAAATCATATTCTGCAACTGATGCTGGCATACTTTGAGTCTCCTCTTTATACCAGCACCATTGTGGGCACTGTATCTGAGCCAGACTCAAAACCTGAAAGTCAGGACCACAGTGGGAAAAGTAGATGAGGAAAAGCTAGAAGGTTGTTTAGTTCTCAGGGAGTAAAGAAGTTTACCTTTCATCTGCCAGTGACACTGAAGATCTGAGCTACAAAAACTGCACCAGCAGTGAGCTCTTGAGATATACCTTGAATATATGAATATACATTTATAATTCTTTGACCATTACTTCATTCATAGTTCTTCAAGCAACCTGGTCTAGTGAGTGGCATCCCTGTCCATAGCAGGGTGGTTGGAACTAGCAGGTCTTTAAGGTCCCTTCCAACCCAAACCATTCAATGGTTCTGACGATAATGCTCATGCAAGAAGAAGACCTCATTCCCTCATACCATCTGCTACTGAAGAGGCAAAAAGGGGTGTCCTGTCATCCCTGCTGGGGTCTTGTGAGATGCATCAAACAGATTTTCACCTGAGGCCATGCTCTTCTGCAGCCTGTGTTGTTTAAGGGTGAGGTGCCTCCTAGGTCCCTCCCTGCAGGTGGACTCACATTAAGCTTGAAGCCCAACAGTTCCTTCTCCACCCTGCCAGAAAAGTAGTGCTGGGACTCCACCTGCTGGTGTCCCAGCTCCTGGCTCAGGGCAGGGTTGGTGAGATGGTGCACGTGAGCACCACCCTCTCTGGAGGTATCTCCTCACTTCATATAAGGCAGTAGCTACCCTTGGAAAAGCACTAGGGACTGGAAGCCACCACAGTCACAAGCATTTATGACTTAACCCTGGCTTCACCTCATCAGTAACAGAACTCAGTATCTCAGAGCTCTTATCCTGGTTCTACAACTCAGAAAGCCTCAAGGAAAACAACAATCACACACTTTGTAACTCTTCCAGTCCTCCTCTGCTGCCTGGGCTGTTGGCACTCACATTGGCTGCCACACTCCTGGTCAATGTACTTGCAGAGGAAAAGGTTGTTTTCCTTGGGCAGTGAAATAACCACAGAGGTTAAAAATGGTCAGGAACTGGTCAAATACTGCAATTCATACAAAACCCAAGCAAAAGGAAAGATGTAGAAAAGACGGAAGACACTGACCTCTTTTCTACCTTTTGTCTGTAACACTGGCAACCTGAGAGTTAGAAATATAGATACAAAATTTCTTTCTTCTGCAGAGGGAAAGTTTGATCTTCTCTGTAGGGTTTGAATCCAGAGTTCCTGCTCAGGTTGTTTTAAATCCATTAAGATGGTTCTGTCTTCACAGAAGCCACTCTGTTTTCAGAAGCTGTTCATACTGTCATTTTCACTTTTTTCCCCTTCCTTGGTGGGAAGGAATCTTGTTTGTTCTTCTTTAAGTAAGTACCATTTCAGACAGAAAAAAAAATGTTTAAGGAGAAAAGCAAGAATCAGAATTGGATTTTATAGTGCTTTTAAAAATCCCACTACTACCTGAGTAGTAACTACTTGCAACCATACAAATATTTGCAGTAGAGACCAGCTTTATACACATTCTGTGTAGAACTGAGACACTGCTTAAACATGTCTGGAAACCAGTTATATAAAGCTATAGATGTTGATTGTTTATTTTAGATCCTCATGATGAAGATTCCTCCCAAAACCACCTGATTCCAAATCTATATTCCCGTCTTCATTGGTCCCCTAATTACATGACTGAATTAAAGTGTCTAGGAGAAAGTCTCCTCTGCACACACTGAGGGAGAGTAGAAAAATGAGTAATGTCTTCTTTGGGGTGCAGGACATTGTCTGCCATGTTTGTGCTTTAAAAGAGAAAGCTGTCTGGCTTTCTCTCTGGTCCAAAGTCTTCTCCACAGAGGCATTCTCACAGGCAGACCTTCCTGTTAAGTTTCCTGCATTTTTCAAAGCTGCAAAATTTTAGGTTCCTGGTTAGCTAGTGTAAGAGAGGACATCTGCCTTCTACTCCCTGCTCCATCAGACAAGGACACAACTATTCCTTAACAATTACAATATTAAATGACTGCTTTTTGCCTATCTGTGCTTCTTCTCAGTGTCAATGGGAATCAATGTTCCTTTCCTACCATTAAACCAGCTGGATTAAGTCATGTGGTCAGAAGCCATAGGGTTGTCTCTGTGGGAAAAAAAAGGCAGGCTCTTGGAAAATGTCATGGGAAGTTGGGCCGTCACAGTCCTCACCTGTGCACCAGCAGTGGCAGAACTAAAGGTGTTCACAGAAGCTGTAGTTTTCACTTGTTCATCCTATAGCAGCATCCCAAATTGAAACCTTTGTATGGAAAGCACTTCTGTGCCCCAACCAAAGATCACACGGACAAGCTGCAAGCTCAGGACCAAGGTCCTCTACTCATTAACCCTCCCTTGGCAGGGACTGGGTCTTTGTCTTGCTAAGACAAACAGTTCTGCTGGAATCTGAGGAAACTGATGCAGATCTCCTCCTGTTCCAAATATGCATGCAGACAGCTGCATGTGGTGTACAGATACCCTCGAATTCTGAAACCTGAGGTCTCTACCATGAGCTGATCCCTATTACTGGGCCAGATGGCCAGCTTTTCTCGTCTGCAATTTCTCTTGTTTTCTGACAGCTTTTAGTAGGTCAGGTGCCAGATAATATTTCTGCAATGTGTCAGGCCTGCCTTGACAACAGCAGTGTCCAGTAGAAGCCAAGCATCCACGGAGCTGACCATTACACTCAGATGCCAAACTGGGAGTTGGGCTCCCTGGAAAACACAAAACATCCTGGCAAGAGCTGTGCTTCTGAAAACATTCAGCAGAACCTTAATGATATGAGATCTTCTTGTTCTTTGATTCTATCTTACTGGCTACTGAACTAAGAAAGGAAGTGCATGGATGTGGCAGCTGGATGATACCTTCTCCATTTCATTTGAACTAAAAGGATAAAGCCATGCCACCAGTGACACAGGCTATGGACGGAATATATATTAATCAGAGTTATTTCCCTAACTTCTGTCTTGCTTCTCCTGTGTATTAATTTTCTTCTACCACATAAACATCAAGAGAGCCCATTCTCAACAGTTGCTGACTTTCACCTGGCAGCCTCTCTGCAGTGTGATCCCATGGGAAACCAATGCTCCTGTTGCTATCAAGCAGTAAAGTAGATCAGATCAAGTGTGAGAGGAAAGCAGCCTGGGTAATAGCAAGATAATAGCTAAACACAGAGACTTAAGGCAATGAAGTTTGTGAGGAGCTCTTTTAGAAGATGACACAAAGATTTATGAGGTTTGAAAATTAGTTATGCAATTCACATCTGTCTGATGTTACTTTTTTTTTGTGCCAGAGGTTAAAAAAAGAGGATACATTAGGGTATTTGATAAAAGGTCTGTCTAAAAACTGCTGTGCTTTTCATGAAGATCTACAAAAATTTAAATGTTTGCTTTAGTATAAAATTTACTTCTCTATAAAAGAAATCCAAACAAAACAACAAAAGTTATCTTAAACAATGCTGCTGCTAATAATGGTACCAGCTTTTCACCTTTTGCTGTCTGCTCTTGGAATCTCAGAGCTAAACGTGCATGAACTCATCAGAGATGCTATAGATAATTTTTATATTAACTCCTTGTGTCACAGCCTTTTGCTAAAATAAGACCAGGGCCCCTGCATGCTGCAGGGCATAGTGCACACATGTATAGCAAGAAGCAGCTTCTGCCTTAATGGGTCCTAGCTGAAGAATACAAAAGATAGGAAGGAATCTGTTTTTCCCAGATAACAAATCAGCCTGGTTTTCCTGTCATGACTAACTGGCATTTTATAGTTTGACCATACTGACAGTCCACAAAGGTAAACTGCGCAGAATAACTAAAAACCCACAAGCCATAAGCAGTATACTGAAGTAATTAGCAACTCTGCAAATTCAAGCGATCTGATCAGAGGAAGAGGTACACTCAGCCTTGGAGAAATCTGTCCAGAAGGAGTTATCCCAGCACAGGCATTCTGGAATAGCTCATTCTGCAACTCTTCTATTTAGTATCCATGTGCAATTATGCCTTTGTGTTTGCCAAGAAACCAGCCATTTTTCAGTCTCTAAAACAGCAATGTGCAGGTTAAATTACCTCACAGAGTATCTGTGATTTTGGTAGGTGTGACAGGTGGTGGAAGTGCCCCATGAGAACCAGGGCTTGTGTTCATGAGGCCACTCCTACTTGTCCACAGAGGCCTTTGTCTACTCAGTCTTGCTGGTGGGGTGGCCTGGAGCTGAACCCACTAAAGTTTCCCATCCACGCCCTCCCTTAATCCTGATCCATCAGCTCTTGGTCAGCTCCTCATCTATCCCCAGGCACAGGTGCTCATCGACAGAGGATGTGACCCCCACTCCTCATTGTCCCCACCTGCCCTTCATAAAGAGCCTCTGCCCTTCCATTCCAACACTCAGGACCCATCCCATCACTTTTCCATGATGCCAGCATTATCACAGCCCTGTGGGTGTGTGCAGGTCACTAACTGCAACCTTGTCAATTCCCTATGTCTTTGCATAGAGGCTGTTGAGTTGGGGGTCTGATGAAGCCCAAGCACTGTCAGGAATTCCTTTGTGCTGCCATTCAGGGGCTCTCCTGCTGAACTGTGACCCCATTCTGGGAATGTCTTGCTAGCTCTGGCTTTAAACTGATAGGATTGGGATGGGTTGATGTTCCCCTCCCCCAGCAACTTTAAATTAAAACCCTCACCAACTTGGCAAGCCTGTCCCTGAAGTTGCTTTTCCCCTTCTCTGACAGAAGGACCCCAGCAGCCCCAGTCAGATTGAGTTTCTCAAAGTGAGTCCTGTGGTCTAAGCTGAGCCCCTGGCTGTGGCACCAGTCCTGCAACCATTTCATGATTTGCCAAATTCAACAGGCTGGTGCTTTCAAGGTCCCTTCCTTTTGACTGGGAAGACTGGTGAAAAAACTACCTGTGATCCAGAATGTGATTAAGGGACTGGAGCATCTCTTAGAAGAAAAGGTTGAGGGGACTGGGCAGGTCCAGTGTCAAGAAGAGACACTGAGAGGGGAGCTCATCCATGTCTGTCAGTGTCTGCAGGGAGGGCTCAGAGGATGGACCAGGCTCTACAGGCTCTGCTCAGTGGTGATGAGCAATAGGGCAGGCACCAACTGATGTTCAGAAAGTTCCACCAGAATGTAAGGAAGAACTTTACAGTGTGGGTGGCCAAGCACTGGAACAGGCTGCCCAGAGAGGTTCTGGAGCCTCCCTCACTGGAGACACTCAAGAAGAGTTTGGACACAATCCTGTGCAATGTGCTCTGGGATTACCCTGCAACAGGGAGATTGGACTGGATGACCCACTGTGGGCCCTTCCAAGCTTGCTTGTTCTGTGACTGTGATTGGCCCTGTCTTATCAGGAATTCAGGTGTCCAGGCCATGTCTTATCAGGAGCAAACACTACCAGCCTGAGCAGGCATTAGACAAATCTAGAACTGCTACAGCTGCACTCCTGCACAAACACCAAAGTGGCTTTCTTGTATGACATGGTGGTGATCTCCCTGTGAGCAGGTACATTGCCCAAGATTACACTCTGAGGCTCAGAGAACCTCTTGCCCAGCTTTTGATGTCTATAAAGAGGTAAGCACATTTTGCATTAAGCATAAAACTATATTGTATGTTAGTAACATTTATGTATCCAGCTATAGCTTTAGGTTTAAAGTGTAATAAGAGTATAATCAAAATTTAAATCATTGTTGAAATCATCAACTACATCGTTGTTCAATTACCATTTCATTACAGCTTAATTATTGTTAAATCATAGTTAATTTGTGATTAAATCATCATTCAATTATTGCTTGATTACCATTTATCATTTCATTATCGTTAAATAACTGATTAATTTCTATTTGACTATCATCTAATCATTAATAAAACCTTTTTGTTATCCCCACAATGATGACTTCTCTTAAAAATTCATCTGCAACAGTAGAGCTGCACCTGTATGAATGGAGGAAAGAGGAAGAAGAAATAGATGTGGTGATGACTGCTAATACAGAAGATGTGGCAGCTTTACTGTTATTGATTTATGACTGTAAAGAATAAAGCACAGTAATAAGGAAATAGAGTATTACTTTTGTGACCAAAGGCTTTTGATGATAAGGCTGTAAGTTTCCAGATGGGACAAGTCTGTGTAACAATGAAAATGCAAAACTGTATGAGGCAACAACCAGAATGTTGTGACTCTAACCTCTGAAAGAAAAAATGTTTAGTCATATTGATAGAAAGCATTCTTCTTCTTAAGAAACACTCTTTCCTAAAGTTTAGCTACTGAGTTTTCCTCTGTATTCACCACCCGTGCCTGAGGAATACACAGTCTTTCTCCTCTCCCCCTGCAACATATGAAACAGACTATTTATCCTGCATAGGAAGGCGTGGTAAATGGGATGCCCTGGTTCTCTCACATACTGGTGATCTGCTACAACCCCAAGGGAAGAAGACAGGATAAATGCGGTAGCTGAAAAATAATCTGTGGTATAATTATGTTGCCTTTGTTGGACAGACAAGAAAGCAGCAGATTTTACATGTGCAGGAGGGTGTTTCTCCTGGCTTTTGTGTTTGCAATTGCTTGCTGAACCTGATGTGTCTTTATAGTTGTACATAAATGATTTTCTCTGTGACTGTATGAGAGCAAGCCAGCCTGTGAACCTGCACTGTATATGGGTGCAGTTTCATGTTTTGCTGCACCATCGGCACAGCTGCAAATTTCCTCAACAGGCTTTGATTTTAAATGTCAGTGATTTCCCCCATCAGGTTTCTTAGGAGCTCCTCTTTCCCATTGGGAGAGCTGCCAGGTAGCACAAGGTGACCCTTAAAGCACAGGGATTAATAGCAGTTACCTCAGTGGTGATGGTCAAAGAGGAGAGGGCGGTAGGTAAGAAAAGCTGATCCCACCTCCACTGCCTACCCTCCTTGCAAGGCAGGAAACAGAGATGGCATTCAATGTGCCCAGTCTTCAGACCTCTTGCCTGTGCTTTTGATCAGAGAAATTCTGGCCACGCTTCTGCCTCGGGCGACGGTTTGGGTGGCACCAAGCACGGGGCAGAAGCTGGCTGGCTTTATTCCTCTCTCCTTACAAGTTCCACTAATCTTCCCGATCAGAAGGGCCATTTCTCTAGGCCCAGCCAGGCTCTGGCCACCTGCCCTCCTGCTCATCACCATGTATAGTCACATCCCCGGAGCAAGCACAAACGCATTCCCTCGATCCCTGGACGCCTCCCCGTGCCCCGCCGGCTCTGCTGCCGCAGCCGCCGCAGCCAAGCCCCGCCGGTTCCCACAGATCACACCCTTCTCCGCTGCTCATCAGCCAGCAACTTCGTGCCCCACCTTTCCCCTGCTCCCCACATCTTCAGTGCGACCGCCCCTTTCCCCCAGCAAGCCAAAGCCCCGGGACAACCCGATGCGGGCGGGGGGATTTACCCGATGCGCTGTGCAGCCCCGCACCGCCGCTCCCGCCGCCCTCCCGCTCGCAGCTCCGCTCCCGCCGCTATCTTGGCACTCGGATTGTGGCTCACTTCTCTTCCGCGAATTTCTCTCCTCCCTCTCGGGCGGTGAGGGTGGGGTTAAAGGCATCAAAGAACAAACATGTGACTCCGCCGGCACAGGGATGCTTAAAGAAGGAAGGGAAGGGGAGATGGCTGGAGGGGCCGCCGAAAACCGAGGAGGGGTCTGGTTCAGCGTAAGAAGGTTCAGGAGCAAAAGGCGAGTTGTCCGACCCCCGGGAGGATGCCCGGGGTGAAGACGTGCAGCGCAGCCGGAGATCCTCATTCCTGTTCGGAGGTGCCCGAATGTTCCGTCGGGAGCGGCGGGACCACCGCACGGGCAGCGCAACTCCCCCCACGCAGCCCGTCCCCAACCAGGGGTCACCTCTGCCTGGTGTGCCCCCGCCGGCACCAGGTGGGTGCTCTGGACCTCCTCGCCTCATTCCGAGGAGGGGAAGATCATCCGGACTCCGCAAGCTCGAGTGGGAAGTCAGTGTTCAGAATTACCCGCAGGCTCTTCATGTGTGTGTCAGGCGTGACAGGTGGAAACACGGAGCTTTTACCGTCTCAATCGGACACAGGTCAAGGCTGTCCAGGATTCAAAAATTTTACGAAACTGACACAAAACTACCTCTGAGGTGTACATTTCCCCTTCCCACTCCACCCTGTTTCTCTCTATATTCCACTTACCTGTTCTTCTACACACATGCCTTTCAGCCCTGTGACCATAATACCTAATCAATCACAGTTACCTGAAATATGACTCAGAGAAAGTTTTCTGTCTTTCATTTTAAAAAGACATCTTGGTTTTGTGCCTGCAGCTCCAGAAAATACAAGTGCATGTATCTGGGCTAAACTATTTTCAGGCTCTGACCTTAAGTCTAAGAAAAATCTAAATGGAAAAGAAAGAAAGAAAGAAAGAAAGAAAGAAAGAAAGAAAGAAAGAAAGAAAGAAAGAAAGAAAGAAAGAAAGAAAGAAAGAAAGAAAGAAAGAAAGAAAGAAAGAAAGAAAGAAAGAAAGAAAGAAAGAGAAAGAAAGAAAAAGAAAGAAAGAAAGAAAGAAAGAAAGAAAAAGAAAGAAAGAGAAAGAAAGAAAGAAAGAAAGAAAGAAAGAAAGAAAGAAAGAAAGAAAGAAAGAAAGAAAGAACCCCCAACAATGGAAAATAAAACACCACCACCAAAAAAAAACCCAAAACAAAACCAAAAAACCAAACAAACAAAAACAAAAAACATCAACAACAAAAAACAGCCAAAACACCAAGAAAAGAGATCCTTTAGGCTGTTTCAGTAAAGCACCATGTTCTGTTAAGCAGAGTTAGAATTTTGCTAGTGACCAGCAGTGTAATTAGAAGCTAGTAGCATGATGTATCTTTTTCATTTTAGCATATCAATTTCTATTATCCCTTCTTATAATCATGATGAACAAAGGAACTCAACTATCCATGCCTGTGATCCTTATTCTTAGCACTGCCAAAAGCTGTCCCACAGCTAAGTCTTCTTATTCCAGAGACAACGTGGACAAAGTGGGGAAAGCCAGAGGAACAGTAATGCTCGTGATGAATGACACAATCAAGCATCATGACTGCCTAGAAATGGGTCCACCAGCATGTTATTCTCTCAGAATAATGAGGAAACTCAGTAGAAGAAATCCTAGTTTCTCAGGTGATATGCTTTACAAAATCCTTCTTTGTTAACCTCCTCTTTGTTTTTAATGACAGTGATTCATACTCTACCTTCCACTTAAATCCTCTCATGCTTTCAAAAGCTTGATGCACAGGAAAAACAACAAAGCCTGGAAATGCACAGAGAAAAAATGGTATATGAGAGTATTGGAGGTGGGAAGGAGATTACACATTCCTGGGAGGTCCAGTGCTATGTTCTTCCCAGGATTAGAGTTGCAGAATTTGTGATAAACAAAAAATATTTTTTCCACTTCTGTGTCAGTGTGCAAGTGGGAGAATGACTATTGAGCAACATCACCAGAAACATGTCACACTGCACTCAGTACTATATTTCGGGTGGTGTTTCAGCCAGCAGAACAATTTGGGATAAATGGAAAAGAATGGGGCAGAAGGCTTCTTCTTTGGGAACAAATTTTAGGTAATTGTAATTTAGTGTAATTTTTTGTGTAATTTCTTTACTATGTTCCCTGCTCTCACTTTGCTCACTTGCACACTTTTCAGGGAACATTTAACTTTCATCCTTAAACAATAGTTTCTTTAAAGCAACTTCTGTTGGACCCAAAAGACTAAGGGAGAGGAGTTGCAAATGACTTGGGGTCTGTGGCACAGAACAAGAGTGGAAGCCTGTAGTTCCTGACTACACATTCATTCTTATCACAGTGATATCTCCTGCTGTGCATGAGCATAGGGAAGGCTGATCTGGCTGAAGAAATAAACCTTTTCTTATAGTGGATTGTAACTTTATCTGTTCAGTTCCCCACACCAAATGACTATGTAAGCACAGCAGAGAGGGGTCTGGAAAACAGAAGTGGACATGTGGGGACAAGACCGCTTGTGTAGTAACCCAACTGCAACCTGAAATGCTCATAACAAATAGTTGCTTATGAAATTATTTGCCTCTACTATAATAGGACAGGACTTAAAAACTATAAGCAGAAAAAAGAAATCTTCTGGTGAGAATTTATCTGAGTAGTGGAGGTTCAGATGAGCTGTTCAGACCTGAGTATATTCTGTTGCTAAGTCACCTTTCCCCTCTGCCATCCACTGTAACAGCTCTGATGGCACTGAGCATTTGTGCAAGGGAATGGAGATGTTTTCTTTTGCTTTGCCTGAGATCAGGTGCAGCTCCTGCCTTTCATAAACATGAGTGTGGAGGCAGGGCAAGCTAGGCAGATGATCTTCAGATACTTGCACAGTGTACAGGCAGAGCATAAATTCATGGTCTTGTGTGGGCTGCTGCTTTGAGAAGCCCCATTTCTTATGGAGTTGTCTTATTTGAGCCCTATGCACCACTGTCAAAGTATCCTTACTCCTTTCTCATGTTCCTTGCCCACTCCTAATTCCTTAGCTTTGCTACCACACAATAATCCAACTGATGTGTGCTTTTACCACATGGCAAGGGCATGAGGGTATGAACACTCCAGCTGACTTTGAGCTGCATGGGCTGATTATCCAACAAATCAAACAAAACCTTCCTGTTCCGAGTGTGCTGAAGGTTTCTGCCCAGCTGCATGGAGATATGCATCTCTGCTCTGCAAGGGGCTGCATGAAGTACATGGCAGCAAACTTATTTGAGGCATGCTTCCTTCAGCCAGTTGCAACGAAATTTGAGAAGCATCTTCAGCATTTACTAGGGGCAGGAAGGCAGCTGTGAAAAGACAGCAATAAGGGGAAAAAAAGAGAAGTAGGGGGAAAAAATACAAGTAGGAAAAACCAAAACATTTTTTAAGCCTGGTCTCCTTAGGAAAAAATCCAAAGCCATTGCATTCTAGGACGAGGTGGGAATAAGGTGTTTAGCATAACTTGTTGTACCAGTATGTACATAACCTGTGAAGGCTGTATCTCTTCCACAAACACCCTGAGAACTTCTCTAGTGACACTACTATTCCTTTAGGTACAGATACCAGATGATAAAAGTTACCTAGTTACTCCTGTACTGTCAGCTGCATAACAGATACATTCTTCTTGTGGGTATCTGCTGTTCACTTCAAAAGCTAAATTTTAAAATATTTTTCTTCCCTTAGTAAATATTTATAGAGGGGAAAAAACCCACACAGTAAATCAATAAATATTTTCTGCTTACATTCTGCTTCTTTAAGAAGCAGCAGACATTTCTAAGGGCTGCTTTGAATAGAAATGCAATACTGATGATAACCAAATTACATACAGTGGCTTTATCTTTTTTTCTTTTACACTCAGCATTGGTCACTGGAGATAAAAAGTGTTCAAAGTCCTTTGCTGCTACTGGAGACATAATAAGCTTATATGCCAAGGCTGTTGTATTTACCTTTAGGCAGCAGTAGTTAGTGGAAACACAGCTCCAATGGGGCTGGATTCACACTGGCTTAGTCTAGGGTATGTTTATGTTCTCAGAAAAGGCTAAAATATTTTGATCACCTTTTCATCCTGGTCTGTGCATTTGGTTATCTCTTCAGGACTAAGTACTCTTCATGTATTTCCCAGGTCTTCCCTCTTTACAGCTGCATCCCAGACTTCTCAGGTTTATACTAATAATTAATTCATCTTGCAGATAAATTATTAAATTCTGTTCCCATAATCTCTTCTACCCAATCTGCACACATCTGAAGATGACAGAAACACACTTACTGTAGTCTAGCTCCATTTGGAGAGTATTTGGCACACACACACACTCACACACACACAGTCTTTCTATGCTTCCTTTGCTTTTCTGATCAAAATCATTAGGCCGGACTGAAAAAATACCAGCGTGAGCCAACACAATGATGTGTTAAATGATGATGGCCTTTCAGGATTTCAAGAATGATCACACTCAGAGAAATGGACATATCTTGGTGAGTGTAGTTGCATATGCTCTAGTGATCCAACTTCTTTCCCGTCTTGCTCCAACATTCCTACTTTTGCGGACTGCAGAGAATTTCAAAGACAGGGACAAGCATTTTCACTTTAAGTCCAATGCACTTCAAAATATCACTTAAAAAACATTGGCTCTCAGTTATTTGTTCTGTCTTGCAACATAGGAGAATGGTCTGTAACAGCATACTTTTCACTAAAAAAAGATGCTGATGCTAAAAAAGAGAATGGGGTGAAGAGGCAAACAGAAGATTTCCAAACTGACAGTCAGAAGGAATTATCCCTGAGGGACTGCTGGAAAGCTTTTAGTTTTCCCTTGCAGAATGTAATAAAGTTATTTTGCATGGTCACTGGGCACATTTCGCTAACAAATTCTGTGCCTGTGTGAGAGGAATAGAGAGTAACTTCTCTGCTCTCTTTTACTGCAAATTTTAGGTGAGCACTTCTGGAACTAAAGGTCAGGTGATTGATGAGAGAAATAGCCTGTCTAGCTGGAAAGTCTGAGTACCACTTATGCAAGGTTTATAACTACACAAAGACTCTCAGGAAAATTGTATCAAATTATGATTATTTTAAAACGGCTTTAAATCCCTAAGGGGAAGCACTATTTGAAATTTAAGAGGTTTTAATTCTGTTTAGCTGGTGTCTTGTTAACCTCTTCTCATTCCATGTAATGGTGGATGTAACACAGGACTAAAATAGTTCACTCTTGGTTAGTATATTTAATTCCCTCGGGTTAACTTTTTTTTTGGAATGTCTAAGTTTAGACAAATCCTTGGAGGCTAACTAGGGGCACTGGCCATACTTGAAGAAAGACATAAAATTCTGTGACTCATGCACAATCTAGAAGGATAACTGGTTATAATTACAAGAGCTGCATTGGCTAGCATAAAGATACAAGTTATTTCTCTAGAATTTATTTTGTAAATTCTGTAATTTTCACTGCTCACGAGTAATTAATATTTTCAGACAAAGCTCATTTTCTTTCTCTGGTCTTGTAATGCAACAGTAAAGAGCTTACCAGTGTACAAAGCAAGTTCTGAAGAGCATCTTATTCAAATTCAAGCACATCTACTGCAACTAAATAACTACGGATAGTGGACATGGGATAATTTTCAGGAAACTCCTCAAAGGTTTCCAGAACCAGTTGCACACAGGAATCCTCTGTGCACAGACAGAAAATAAGGATGGTATAATGCCCAGCAAAAAAAAAAAAAGTTAAGAAATTTTTAAAAAAGGAAGAAAAAAAAGAATCCAGCAGAGCCTGTGCTCCATTTCCTGGGTGTTTTATTTCTCATGATTATTATGGCAACTAGGCAGTAAGGCAGCAAGGCAATCGCTCATAATTCCTGTTCAGACTTCTAAGTCTGGGTTTCTCACTGACTGGAATATTTAATTCCTGCTTTTTTAGATTGCCTGCCAGGATGTTCTGGATGTCGACAGAGGGCCCTTCTCTTCTCTCTGGTCTTGCCTTTTAACAGAGCTCCTTCCAGTACCACTTTGTGCCTCCAGGCTGTCTGGTTCTCCAGCACCTCCAGTGTGCATAGTGCAGTAAAACAGCCTTTGGCTTTTTCCAGATTACAGTTATGATTTACTGATCTTACTTAAGAGCCTGCTCTAACTGTAGAATTCCATAGTGTGCAAAGTTTGTATTTGGAAAAATAGGGAAGGTGAGTGGCATCACTTGGAGTTATCAAATGGGAAGGGGCAGTAGGTAAGACATATTTTACAGACTTCATTATCTCCATAAAATAAACCCATGTAGTAATCTTTTCAAATCACACCTATATTCTCCATTTAGCTTATAGTATCAAGTTCTTTTCTATAGGAGGAAGACAACCAGGGAAGTAACGTTACAAAACAAAAGTAAGTGAGAATTTCTGTGAAGAATATATAAGAAACATTTCTACCAAAGCCAGTTCTGGTCAGGTGACAATGGGATTTCTTTTCTGGCCAAAATATGATCTGTATCTCTCCTCCTAGATGTGTGTCATAAGTATCCTACTATGCTATAGTAGGATGAACTGGTATGCAATAATTAACTAATTTTAATTAAAAAAAAAAAAAGTACTGTAATTTCTTTCTATGGTAAAGCAAGAACTCAGCTAAAGTGCATTTGCTATAGTTTTGTGTGTGCTCATTTTCTTTAGTCAATTTGTCTTTAAAAAAAAAATTGTAACATCCTGAAATGATATAAACAGCAATTGGCTAAATCAAGGATGCTGCGGAGTGATACCTTTCTGTGTGACCTGATGTACCCACTGCATTGGGTGGATATGATTAGGTAAAGTATCCTGATGTTACTAGATGTACCACTGTTGTCTCTCATAAATGCGTACCTAGCACAGCACCCCCCAGCATCTCCTTTCATTCCATTTCATGCCAACAGCAACAACATAGAGAGGAAAAACACATTTTAATGGCACATCCTTAGCCAAAATGAGGTAAGAACAAAGTCATGCCAAGAAGAGGGGATACCAGAACAAACCTAAAGGGGAAAATTTTGAGCAAGGACTGAAGTCTTGTGCTAAAAAGGTCAGCTTTTAAAATTTCTTACTGCTTATCACACTTTGGTAACAAGAAAGTGCCTTTCACACAAGTCAACCAATAAGAAAGGGATGCCTTTTAAGACACTAATGTTCCAATTTTTGTGTCTGAGCACTAATGATCAAAACAGCAGAGAAAGATAGTATGATCTTGTCTGTAGCCAGTATATGAGGAAATTAAGGGAGCTAGGAAGTTCAGTACAATCCCTTATTCCTATTTATTTATGTGTTGTAATTATTTTTTCAGCAAAAAGAGGTACATTTTCTTTGAAGCCAAAGACCTGCACAAACATACAGATCCAGTTCTTTTATTTGGAAGTATGTTCCATTAACATGTATTTTATTTATTTGTTTGTTTGTTTGTTTGTTTGTTTTTCTTTTCTGAGACTTTCCTACCTTTCCCTCAACTATATGATCTGATCTAGTAGGCACTGAATATATGTGCCAATTACCACAGGACACGCTAAAGGCTGTGTTTCATAACTGCACTTCTATGGTACCTGGCACTGGGTTATCATGAAGTAACCACAGTGGTTCCAGTCAACGACCTAGGAAATGAAACACTGATTCACATGCTGACACAAAAATACACTTTTCCCACAGAAATATTAATGGAAAGAGCTTTGCTCCACCAAGCTTGGAGTCTGATTAGTGCTTTTGGGGCAGTGACTCTGTTGTTATTGAGGTGGATAGTATTTTGCTTTGCCTATTCATCGTTTGCCTGCAGATGTAATTTTTGAGCTTGTTAGCTTGGGCTGGCTGCTTCTGGTGAGGCCCATGTCCTTGGGTCCATTTTCCCCACCTTTTTCCTTGTGCATGCAACCTGCAACCCTCATCTCTATCTGCTGCTGACAGCATCTGGAGCTGATTGGCCAAAGCTCTTCTGCTGCTATCTTTGGGATCAATCTCTGTCCTCGTATTTTCTCAGCAGACTCCAGGCACATAAACCTTCTGACAAAAGAGAGTCTTTCTCTCTGTCCCCTCCAGGGCACAGCCTTCTGTTAGCCACGATCTTGGATTGACTAACAGGTTTTAGTGAGATCAGCTATCACAGCATCACCCATATAGAGGATATTTCCTCGTATTTCCATATATCCTCTGGGAAACAGCACAGTTTTCTGGATGCAAGATCACTTTATGTACCATCCTGGGTGTGCCAAACTTCCACATTTTACTGCATATCTGCAGTCACATCTGGGTAATATGTGAACACTTCACAGCACTGTGTCTCAACATCCTGCTTTACTGAAGAGGGTGTTGCATGCCACTGTGCTGGGCTTTCATGACAAATTTTAGTACATGCTACTACTCTTACAATGTGCGGGAGAGACCATATTTGAGATTTTGTAGGTCTTTTTGATTTGGAATAGAGATTTGGAATAGGTAATGGGTGATGCTTAGCACAACCCTGGTCACAAGCCCGTGCAAGTCTTGTTTACACCAGGAGAATCAAATCTAGAGTGTCTTTATTTGGTCACACCCTGAGCACACTAACACTGCAAGCTCAAAATTGTGTCATTTGTAGGCTGTTTCCTTACACAGTTTTATTTACTCTGTTCTTCTCTGAGGCTTTGGTGTCTTCTCCTTATTCTAAAAAGGAGTGCACTTCATTCCAAGAAATGCTCTGCTTCAGTCATTTGAATTCATAACCAGCTGTAATTTTGAATGAATGCTTAACTCTCTCTTATAGCAATTGCAAGTGAAGGACTCTGGTTGAACCTGCCAGTTTCAGAAAAAAAAAAGCAACCCTACCTGTCCTATTCCTAGTAGACTCCAATTAAATGCAAATCGTTGCAGTTCCTCTTGACTGACATTAGATTGTTTGGCTCTCCAATTTCCCCACCAAAATATCTCAAGTATTAATACAAACAGTTTTAATCCCTCTCTCCCCTTAGCACTCATATTTTGCTTGTATTTTCCCCCTCATCTGCTGAGTTGTCTCTGCATAACAATTCACAATGAGGTGATAGTTAATCTACAAACAGCACTAAGGGAAACAGCACGTTCCTGCTACTGGAGGGGAATAAGGGTCTCAGTGTTGAGTTTTCAGGCTGTGTGGGACGCTCATGGGTCCCTTAAAACTCAGGCTTTTCTGTTTTAGGATCACAGTCCAGCTGGCTGCTAAAACTTTCCCTTTCAAGTCCTGTTTTAGGGCTGTCCCAAACACTGAAGTATGTGGCATGTGGTATACAGAAGATAAACTAAAAAATCAGTTCAAATGCTTATCTAAAGCACAGTGGCTAAATCAAATACAGGACAGAATGCCCAGAAGTAAGAGTGCTTTTCAGGAAATGGGTTTCCTTTCCCGGTGGAGGATATGCCAAGGTGCAACAGAGAAAAAAGACACAGGGATGAAATTAAAGAAGAGATTGTGTGGGGGGCCCCAGCTGGAC
>VXAU01000636.1:23469-39216 GCA_013399695.1 Formicarius rufipectus
AAAAGAAAAAAGAAAAAGGGTAGGTAAAATCAACACCCTGACTTTGTGGGGAGGAAGTGTCAATCTCCAACAAAGCATTTGCAAGTCCCTAACACATGCAAGGGCTGTTTCATGTAAAACAGATACACAAATAGATGTTAAAAAGAAAACTCAAGCTCTGTATGTTCAGATGTTTTGGGTAAGTATTCTTACCTTTAGGTGACTGATAGCCTTAAACTACTCTCCCCAAAAGTAAGAAATATGAGCTCAAGACACAGAGATCTCCAAGACACTGGATAGTGAATTATAAGCCTAAACAGCTTCTTGGGCTCGAAGCTCACCCCTTAAAAGTAAATTATTTTCTCTTCAGGAAGACAACTGTCTTTTATAGGCAACAGAGTCACAACAATCTGTAAAAATTATTCTTTAAGAATAGGAGATTCACAGAATGGTGCCTTTCAGGCTACATCTATCCCACTAAATCTAAAAGGCAAGTCATGACCTTGAACACTGGCACACTTCCTTCCTGCCTGTTTTTTGGCATGATTTGTCACATGCCAGCTAATACACTCCCAAAAGAGGTTCAGATGTGGTTTGGGGAATAACAAACTTGTTGTAATTAACCTGTTCTGAGATGGAAGTAAATCTATCCCCATAGAGGTGCATTAGTATTGCACGCACCTGTGGAAACAAAGGGAAAAAGACCTGGCCTCTTTTACAACATGCAAACGTATTATAACAGAAAAATACATTGTTTTTTGTTCCTATGCTTGGGGTAGGTATAAATATTTGCTGTTTTGTAAAAACACATCTTTGAATGTGTGCAAAACTTTAAGGTCAAAATGTTATATTGGAAAAAGGTTTTTCACCCAGAGGGCAGTTGGGCACTGGAACAGGCTCCCCAGGGAAGTGGTCACAGTACCAAATCTACCAGAGTTCAAGAAATGCTTGGACAATCCTGTCCATGGTGTTGATGCATAAGGATTTTCGTGTATTTTGTAGATTTTTAGAATTATGTAGGTTTTCCTGGGTTGCTCACATTTTTAGATGGTGTTTAGAAATCACTTGGCACTTTCTCACACATTTCTGAGTTTTGCCAAGATCACAGTGTTTTGAAGAAACTTGTGACTTGTTTTGTCTTCAAGCCTACAAGATAGCTTAAAGACAAAACAGAAGAGAAGGTCCAGAGACCTTGGAGAGGCTCCAAGGGGCAGTTCTGAGCTTTCTGAGGGTGGACACCAGGGGGAATGGGTACTATGGGTATATATGCTAATTATGTAAGTTATAAAATCTGTAAGATCACTGAACACTTGTGGTGTGCACCTGGGATCTTCCAAATAAAGGTACTTTATCCACCTCCACTAAAGATGTCTTCTAAGTTTTTTAAGCATCAATGTGACTCCTGGGGATGATCCTGTGAAGGGTCAGGATTTGGACTGGATGAACCCGTGGGTTCCCTTTCAACTCAGCATGTTCTCTGATTTTGTGATATAGTACTGTGATGTCATTGGCATAAATATATTTCTGAGTTTGAAAGGTTTATTATACAAACACATAGGAATTACTGCAAAATTAATACTTGTAAAACATGAATTTGAAATCTTATCATAAAACTCAGCCTTCCAGGTCCTTATGGAATTTGCCATACAGTATCAATTCTCCATTCAGGGTTGATTTTTCAGCACAATAGTCTACAGTGCTTAATTTATGCCAAACCAAACACACATACCTTCATAAATCCTTGATGATATTTTCTTGTTTAAAACTGCCTTATGCATTGTTCTGCTTTGTTACATAAACAATTCATAGAAATAGTATGAGCTATGGTCTTTTAATGTACAAAACATGTTTTAATTTTTTGGTTGTACTAAAATTGTACCGAAGAATTTTAATTATTTAATAGTGGTGTCAGATATAGGAACACTATGATACAATGATCTAAAATTAGGAGTTGTGGTTTTTTGTTTGGTTTGTTTGGTTTTACTTTTAATAGTAACTGTTAGCTGTTTTCTATAGAAGATGTACTCTATGGATATGTCTTTGGATGAAAGTTTCTTTTGACTCTCTCAATTTCACCACCACATAATACGTTAATTAAATCTACTTTGCCAGCATTTTAGGCATTCTGAATTGTTTTATATTGTAACATTTCAGTATATTCAGTCATGATTGGCAGATGTAAACAGATATGAGTGAATAGATATCACAAATATACATGTATATTATATTTATTTATCAAGACTAGTAATGATCTCAGATTGATACAAAACTGTAAAAAAGCCCCAGGGATTTCATATGCAGTGAAATTTTTAGACCTGAATTTAGTTTTTTTGCTGAACATATGTGCATATACTCAAAATTACAGGCCCAATAGTCCTCTGGCAATTGCTACTTGACAGTGAAGCAGAAAAAAGAGTCCACTTGAGAGACACATTAACTAAAAGTTTCCTTAGTTTCTTCAAGATCTGTTTCTGTATATAACAGCTTTTCTGAATTGGTAAGAGCACAGCAGTTCTGTGAATAAGCTGATGTGACTTAAACACAAAATTTGTACTAGTATGAGCAACTATTTTAAGTACATATGTGTTTAAATATGTATATTTACATATACTATAAATATATGTATATTTGTACACTCCTATACTATATATAGGAGTTGCTTTAGTCTATTTATAAAAAAAATCACTAGTTATAAGGTTCAGCAAAATGGTGGAAACAGTGGTTTCTGTGTTTTCTTCTATTTGAAGAGATTTTGCACTTGCTATGGACATGAATATTATAAAAATACGCTTAAGGTAACTATCAGTTCTTCTACTGCAGTTACTGCACAAGGCCCAGCAAAATAAAAAATTCATAAAGAAAGGAAAAAGCAAGAATAAATGTAAAAATTAGAATAGTTGGCATGAAAGTGGAAGAAAACACATGGACTTTACAGATGAATTCCTCCAGTCAAAACACAGAAGCTGTCCCATGAGTTGATACTAGATTTAGGCTTCTGCCTGGCTTTGTAATATCTGTAACTACTAAAACCACAAAGCTGTGTTCCTTTTTATGTTTTCTTTGTATGACTCAATGATTCTTGAATTATGTTTCTCAAAGTGGAACCATCCTAATAGTCTTAGTAGCTTACACAATGGTTAGAGCACTTAAGTGGAAAATTGAAATATGATTTTTAATCTACTCAAACACTGAAAGGAACTGGACCTCTATCTCACTCTTCATAAGTCATTTTTCTTCAACATAAAGACAGTTATTGAAAAAGCAGACAGATTCACATCTGGATTAAAAAAATAACTAAAACAAAAAACCCCAACCAAACAAGAAAAAAAAAAAAAACCAAGAAAACAAAACCAAACATGCAAACATATCTATCTGAGCTTTGGTCAATTATTTGGAAGAATGAATGTGATTAACTGGCCTTAACCGGAACTCCAGACTGTTAAAAAGACCTTTTTGTGTCTTCTGAATGAGGCTTTCAAGTGGAAGACATAAGCTTTGTATCTTCACCTATTGTACTAAGTGTATTCTTGTTCAGTGTTTTGAAATATTTGGCCCATAGTCAATATCTGTATTGTTCCTCTTTAAACCTACATTCACTATTAATGGTATTTGATATGACTGTGCTATATTTTAAGTTACAGTCTATACCAGGGAGAGTGAAGTGGAATTACATCTGCTGTGTGTCAGGACAGATTGTCAGTATGCACATTTGTCAGGTATAGCAATAAAGATGCAACTTACAGTTTTGCAGCAGCAGTAAAATCTCCTGGGCAATGGCAAAATGTAATGACATAGATGTTGAGTGAGGTGGTGGCACCTGAGAATAAAGTGATAGTTTTATGAAGGGAGAATTATAAAAATATACACATCACAATGCTTGCATCTCTGTGAGAAATTTTTTGAACCTGCTATCAGATCATTTCTGTAGAAAAAGATACCCATCTATAATATCATAAAATTAAAATCTATTTATTCTGACCATTTATGATTTTATGTAATCTGACTGTCCATGAAAGATACAGTGCAAAATATTGCTTTCAATCCAATATACAGAAACCACTAATACATTTAAGATATTTGAAAATAAAAGTACATTTTTATGTGTAGTTATTATGCATTTTAAAAAGTGAATTAATTGAATCAAACATAACCACCCTAAATGATTAAAAAATCAGAATCATTCAGATTAAAAAAAAAAATAAAAAACTCATCCTTGCATGATAATTCGGGTTTTCACAAAACCTTCCATTGTCAAATTTTCACATGTGAGGCAGTGGTTGGGGCAAATTCCAGAAATATAAACCACAACATTTACATAAGAGAGTCCAAACATACATAATTTATATAAAATATAATCTGATATGAATAGTGTAGTCCTCTGAATAAACATGTAAATGATATCTTATCTGTGAAATATGGGTGATTTACATTATCTTATGAAATGGCAACAATTTCTCAGTTTGAGGGGAAAAAATTTGATTTTGCTTGAACACTATATGCTCATTTGAACCCTTTTAAATTACATTTATCAGGAAGATAAGACTTGCAATAATGAGACTGTTGGTTTTGTTTTAGTTTGGTTTCTCTTCTCTGTAAAAACTGCAGACTGCAATACTGTTTCCCTGGTTGAAAACCATGTGAATTTTGACGGTAACTGACAAAAGACAAAACATTGAAATGACAGAAACACAGGATTTAAATTCCTATGATTTCTTTGAAAGAATTGTCTAGCTAAAGTAATAAACATCTAAAGCTTTTTCAATCTTTTACCTCTTTTGTTGAGTTCTAAACCCAGGGTTTTAGGAACCTGATGCAGCTCCTGCTGTGTGGTTAAAAAAAAAGAGGATACTGTAGTACATATCGCTTTGTGGAAGGACTCTCTTGCATACTTTTTATTGAATTAGATCTCATCTGAACAACTGCTGATTTCTCTGAGGGACAGTTAAACTGGTAGTCTGAACAACTGCAAACACCTTCTGTTACTCTTATAAGGACAGGAGTTCTACACATTATTCTATGTGGTATCTCTTCTAGAAAATCAATCCGGATAATTTCAAGTGAAACTATTGTCCACTCAGTAGACATTGATTTAGGGGAAAATGACAGTTTTTGCAATACTAGGATAAGACATTCTTCAGTCAAAAGGATATCAAGTTGTGCTTATGCATCACAGCAAATGAATGGCTTGTTAACAAAATATTGCAGCAGAGTTTGAGAAGCCAGCTGTCAGAAAATTAGATTGGGATTGGGAAAACTAAACCAGACATAAAAATTGTGTGTATCATTTGTTCATGGACTTCCTGATTGCTTCCATGTCTCCCATTTATAACAATGTTGCTAAACAATTTAAAAAAAACCAGTTTAATCTTTGGGATTTTTTTTTTTCTATGAGAAAGGCACTCTCCTGAAATAAAAAAAAAAAAAAAAGAAATGTTCTCTGTTTTACTTTGTAAGCACAGGAAAAACTAATCTATGTAATCTTGTTAGCTAAGAGATTGTTTACATTCCTTGAAACAATGTACTATCATAACAGTGTATCATTTTGAAGAGCATTGCTGTTATTAATTTGGATGTGGCCAGAAATAATCCCACATTGCAGATAAACTGGAAGACTTTTGTTACTGTTTCAGATCAAAATCATACTCCTAAGATTTATAGAAAAAAATTCTTACAGGAGAACCATTAAAATTTTCCACGTAGATGAAAGATAATTTTGAGTGCTTGCTTCTGGAGTGTAGGTTAAACAACTTTAAGTATTTCAAATTGCACTAGATGACTTTCTGTAAGAAACTGCATTGAGTACCAAATGCTTTTTATTTGTACTAGATTTTTTTTCCAGGAATTTACTGCCATCATAAACAAAGTGAACTTTAAAACAGTGTATTATGCTTGCACTGAAAAGAGAAATGCAAAGAAGAATGAATATGTTCATACTCTGGGTACAAAACTCAAGAATAAAAATATAGTGCAATAAGGCAGATAGACTATGAATGTTTTTCAGAAGTTTCTGTGGTAAGAAGTCAAACATAGTGGACAAAAAGTTAATGGAAATAATGACAGTAAAATGGCACAGGTGATCAGTAAGAAACAAGTCCTAGTTAGTGTAAAATGGTGAAAAATGTACTGTATTGAGGATGTGACTTCTTGTCTTCTAAAATCTGCTTTCTCAGGCATAGTAATGATAATGAAAAATAACAAAGAAAAAGTAAAAGGATCCAAAATCAGAGTAGAGAATTTACTGAAGACATGAGGAAAAAAATGAAGCAAACATAAATTTTCAGCAGTTTCTGTTACTCTGTACAGAAAGGCCACAAAAGATCTGTGGATTTGTTACAAAAAAGAAAACCAAGACAAAGCAAACTTTCTGAAGGTAGGGAAGAGAAAGGCAGAATGAAAATGTGCAGACACTCAGCAGAGAATAAGAGACCGTCTTTCATGATGGACAGGTCTAAAAACTGTTTTTGTGGCTATTGAGCAGGACTGAACACTGAAGTGAAGAACTGTCTGATGGGTGCTTAGAGAGAAGCTGAAAGGGAGAAAAAGATTCCTCAGTGCTGAAAATATTAAACCAATCACATGGTAAAAATTTAAAAAAGCATATATAACCTGGATTTATAAACAAAACAAAGCAACAGAAACTAAAACATGATGAAGTGTGACCATTAAAGCACGCTATTCCCCAAATGAATTCTTTAAAGATCCATTTTGTTAAGGAAATTCCATTAATTAGGACAGTATGTTTGGAAGAATTGTATGTTACCACAAGTCTGCTAATGTTTCTTGTTAGCAAATATCTTTTCCTCTGGAGAACAAAAAAAATCTTTACTTACCAATCCTTACATTTCAGTACATGGTTTGTTACTAGTTTTCCTTAAATTTAGTGATGCCTCTCTGTTTTCTGGACAATAAATCATGCTCTGTCACAGAGAATGACTGCTTTGCCAGAAAAATTACTAGAAGTACATACTGATGAGTACTGCACATTAAAAATATTAACCCTTATATATTCTGCTGTTGACTCCCTACAAACAGTGTGGACAAATTTCCAAAGAATAATATCTTTGAATCACAGCACAATCTAAAGTACTCTACATTAAAACATGAAAAAAATATGTTTTTTTTTTAAAGACAATTTGTATTTTTGATTCTCTCTTAGAACTAAAAAACCCCACAAAACTCTTCTTTGTGAAATAATTATTTTCCAGTTCTTGTTCCTGAAAGAATAATCCTCTCTTTAATCTTTCTGTTTCGGGCACCTCAAGGACTTTTCAGACACCTGAGAAACCAAATTTATACTTAATTAAGCTATTATGCAACCACATTAATCTTACTGCTGCTATAAAAAATGGTCAAGCTGCTACAGGTATCAGATACTGCAATAATGCTAGACTTTCATTTTAAACAAAACCCACACTCAATATAGTATTTAGTAAATCCTCAAAATATAGTTTTTTATGCTATGGCTTTGTGTAATGCATTGTCATTATTACTGTCTTTTCAGGTTCTGAACATTGAAAAGATGATAGACAATAAAAAAGAACTAGGACCTTGTGCAAAGCCTAGAGAATAGAAAGGTTATTTGCAGGAATGCAATGGCAAAGCACTGAATTTAGCATCTTTATATTTGTTTAGATTATTTTTTAATTGTGATATTAAAAATACAACACATGATATCTGAATACTTGTGTTGATGGTTTGATCATCTAATCGCCCTTGCACTCATTTCACAAAGAAGTAAACAATAATAAAATTACATGCAAACTTATGTAGGAGAAACATTTGGAATTTCTCCAAAATAAATGTAATTTTATCCCATAGGCAGATGGGAGAGGTGGGACAGTGAAATACAGGATTCATTCACGTATGTGGCCATTTATCCCTGGCCGAAGGGAGATATCCAGAGCCCCCAAAACAACAGCTTCCCCCTCCTTCTCAACCACAGGGACAAAAGGGGAGGAAAAAAACCACATTAGATGAAAAGTGGATTCTAATACTACTGAAGCAATATGAATTTAAACAAATATATATATATATACAGAGAAGAAAAAGGAACTTAATATTACTATATACACACACACAAACAATATAGAACAAATAAACAAGGTCTACTTCCCACAGAGAGATATGCAGCTCTCCCCAGAGAGACAGCAGGTCCGTGATTGATGCCCTTCACCGCCAGAAAAGGACTGACTCAAAACTTCCTTCTATCCCCTCTTATATCTAAGCTGAAGTAAAATAGGATGGAATACTTCACTTGGATACAGTAAACCATGTTATCTGTCCCCCAGGAAGGCCTAAGTCAAACACCACAACATATCAAACACAGTATTCAAGACAGTGAAGTTAACTGTCTGCTCTTCTTACTTGGTACTGAAAAAAAAAATAAATTCCCTGCACATGTCTTCTGTGGGAAAGTTTTGGTGTTGTCAGCTACATAAGGAAGAGTATTGACAGTGAATGCGATACTGGTAGTGAGGCTCACCGTCACGGTCCTACTGGGAAAGCAGACTCAGCATAACGTTTCAAATCACTTCAATATACTGATTCAGCATTTCTGATATAAGTAATCTAAAAGAATAAATTTAGCATAACATCAAGTTTGAGTCTAAAATAAAGGACATCCTTCACAATGAGGCACATTTGACAGGTAGGCTTTAAGTAAACAGACCTACAAACATGCTCACAATCTTTAGTGTAAACATAAAAAATAATGTACATTCACCAAGGCTTCATTCAAGTAGCAGTAGTTTAAAGAAAATTGCTGTGTGAAGCAATCAACTTTAGAGTGTCTTCTGGATAGCTGAATTTGAATTATTTGCTGCATGAATTAGGAGCATGATATGAAGACAGAGGAGTGTCATATAAAAGTGAAGGAGATCCTTGAACCTTTTATGTTTGATCAGTCTGCCAACACCCCAGGAAAGCTGAGAACCTTGTGCCTGATCAGTCTGTCAATATATGGGGACTGCACTGAACAGTCCTCTGTACAGGAAGGTAATTCCACTAACTTGCTCAGTGACACGTGTCAACAGCATCAGAATCAAATACTTTATTACAATTTAGAAAGAGAGACTTCCTCCTGAATCTCCCCACTTTTGTTGAGTGCGTGCACTGCTGGCAACTGCTAGTGCTCTTGAAATGTACCTGTCTTTCCTAACTCTAATTTGTTGCAGTTGCAGGCTTTCCTGCACCAAACAGGAAAATTTAACACTTACTTTACAATTTACATTCATAATTAAGATAATGTCTGCAGAGAAAATATTTCAACACCTCTTCCTTTCTTTGTCTAAGATAATTACAACATTTTATTTTATTTTTTTTAATCAGTAAATTTATAGAGAGGACAACTACATGGTTAATCTTTAGAAACATTTGTACCTCTTACAATCAAGGAAAGATTTTTTTTGGTGACATGAAGGTCAAAACCACGTTCAGCAATCATGAGTTATGGATACTGGGAGATCAAAGAAGGGCAAACGGCAAGATCATAATCCTGGACTTTAGAAGAGGAGGCTTCATCTTCAGAAATCTTCTCTAAAGAGTCTCAGGATAAGGTACAATCCCATTCAAGATCTTTGTTATATGCATGATGGAACAGACTGCACCCTCAGCAAACTTGTTGATGACACAAACTTGGAGAATTAGCTGATATGCCAGAGAGTTCTGTTGCCATCCAGTGTCCTTGATATGTTGGAGAAATGGGCTGACAGAAACTTAACGAAGTTTAGGAGTGGGAAGTTCAGCAAGGGAAAATTCAAAGTCCTTAACCTGGAGAAGAACAACCCCAGGCACCGCTACATGCTGCAGGCCACCCAGATGGAATGATGCTTAGCAGTAAATGACTTGAGTTTCTGGGTTGTCATCAAGTTGAACATGAAACACCAATGCACCCTTGCTGCAGAGAAGGAAAAGGGTAACTTGGGCTGCATTAGACAGAGAAGGTCATGAAATAATCCTTCTCCTCTATTCAGCACTAGTGAAGCTACACCTGAAGTACTGTGTGCAGTTCTGGGTTCTCCAGTACAAGAGAGACACAGTCATACTGGAGAAAGCCCAGCAAAGGGCCACATAGGTGAAGAAGGGACTGAGGCCTTTCCTCCAGTGAGAAAAGTTTAAGAGAGTTGAGATTGTTCAACCTAAAGAAGGTACATTCAGCTGAAGTTTTAAAAAAACTTAATGCTAAAACAAAACTAAATGTTAAAGCAGATGACCAATGTAATTTAAAGTTTCTTTACCACTATTAAAACAGCTGCAAGTATGGCCTGAAATTAATGCTGAATCCCACTGTAGTTTTCAATTTTTTTAGCTCTTGCTCTCCCTGGTGGATCTGCATAATATAGCGACACTAATGCCTTCATAAATCTAGATTTTATTGTAAGGAAAGGTTAATTAGCACATTTTTTTTACCTCCAGTAAAAGTCTATATTTATTGCAGTGATATTTTTAAGTTAGAAGAAATCCAGCTATAATGAGCCAACCCCCCCAGTTAAAAGAGCTTAGATTTCAAATGTATTGTAACTTAGTTTAACAGATACATATCAAATGTTATTTACATTTGATGAAACAATTTGGAAAATTACACAGTCAATATGAAAACAATTGTTAGCAACAGAAATTATTCCTTTTCCTTAATAACTACTGGATAAATAAACCCCCGCAATTATCAGAGAATAAATTATATTTCTAAATGTTTTTCTCTTAGTGCCTAAAGTATTATTATCTATATGCCCTTGGACTCTATGGGGCTTTTTCCAATGCCCTGAGAAGAGAGGAAATTTCTTTTCTAAGAGCTGTGAATCAGGAACAAAATGCATATATAGAGTGTTTTTGAATGTCTGCATTTCTTTACTTAGACAAGATGACTCAAGGTCTCAGATCTCATTTTTTTTACAATAGCTGGTACACAGAAGCTACAGATTTTAAATTAGGAGAGGCCCTATCAGAATACCTTTTATCACTCTAATCACTCTAATATTTATGTGTATTTCATGAAACTCTTTCAACACACCATGCCTGGAACAGAGTTTGCTGTTATACAGTGATGTTGCAGTGTTTTTTTGAGCCTGTTTTCTTAACAGTGACAACACTGAATTCCTCCTTTATGATGATGGAAGACACTACTTTTTTCACAAAGAATTGTGCCACCATAACTTTGCACAGAGAAGCATGACCTTCTGTTATTTACTAGTTTACTTGACTAATCTTCTTACATTATTGTTGAAGACATGCATGTCTGGAAAGCAGGAATCCCATCAACAAATGATTAGGTTGGGCAGCAAGGTCTTCCACATAAAGTGTAAACTTAGATGCAAAAACAGACTTTTTCAAGAAATACATTACAAATTTGAATGGTTTGAGAGCGGGTGGCACGACTGCTGGAGATTATCAGTTTACTATAGAGTCCATTAGAGATAGTTCCACAATTGTATTTCACTGTTAAACGGTTCACTAAACAGTTTTGTGAGCTTCTGAGACCGTTCTCATAGTTACACTCCAGCTTCTGAGGAGAAATATTTTGCAAAGCCTCCAACAGTCTCCACGCATAGTATATGCAATCAATAAACACCTACATGGACATTCTTCCAACTTTTCCATATTCCAAATCTGAAGGGAAGGAAAATTTTAAATAGTATAACTTTTCTGTGTTCTTTTCAACTCCTTATGTTTCATTTCATTGATGAAGTTCTATACAAGTTCAAGTCCATTTTCTAGACAATGCAGTATTTCTACTTCTGACAGCTGCCCTTATCTTGCTCTGCAACTATCTAAAAGGTTGTAGCCAAGTGGGTATCGGTCATTTCTCTCAGGCAACCAGCAACAGGACAAGAGAGCACAGTCTGAAGCTGTGCCAGAGGAGGTTTAGGTTAGATACTAAGAAGAAGTTCTTTTCAGAGAGAGTAACTGGGCATTGGAATGGGTTGCCCAGGGTGGTGGTGGAGTCAGCATCCCTCAAGGTATTTAAGAAGAGATTGGATATGGCACTTACTGCCATCATCTAGTTGACAAGGTTGTGTTAGTTCGAAGGTTGGAGTCCATGATCTCAGAGGTCTTTTCCAACCTGGTTGATTCTTTGATTCTGTGGGAGAAGCTTGTGTGCCGTTATGAGGTTGTGAGCTATGCTGGCAGTGGTTTATGCCTCCGGCAGGGTCTCCCATGCTGATCAGGTCTCAGCTGAAAGGTCAGACAAAGTGTGTCCTCAGGCAGGATGGGTTCGTCAGCCTCTCAGCAACCATCCTAGGAGAAGGACAACTCTAACTCCAAACCCAGGCAGATGGAGCTCGCTTAGCCCTGTAAGGCCATCCATCTAAGAGAGGGGTACTCTAACCAAACCTACATACTGAGGACCTCTCTGTCACCATCCAAGCTTGCTAGGCCCTGGCAGATGAACCTCAGGAGTAAAGGGTGGGGCCAGTTCTGCATACACTGTGCCTCACCTAAAAACTCCACTGCGCAGGCTTGAGGGATTCACCCACTTTTCCAAAGCCCTGCAGCGACTGGCGAGGGACAAAATGGCAGGTGTTATGGAGCACTGGAAGCCACAGACCCAACCCTGCATGCAGGCGGTTCAGGACATTGGTCGCTCAAGACTGACCTCAGAGATGACAGTCTTGTTCGGAAGCATCCTGAATGACCAAGCAAGGTGAAACTAAAAAGTGAAAAAAAAATAGAAGAAAACTAAAACACAACAGAAAATAATCAAGGTCAGTATTTTTTATTTTTTTTTTTCAAAATTTAATTAAATACAGTTTCTATTTGATAGACCATCAAGGAATCTTTGACATCATAGTCCAAAAAGGCATTTAGGATTTTTTGACAGTTCTAACAAGGCTGGCATGTCCCCTCACTCCTTTCTACTCTTTGTGAATTTTCTGAATAGAATATATATTTAAAAATTGGACCCATTGAATTTGCATTATTAATTCAGCTCATTTCAGAGAAAATATATTTCTAACTTTTAAGCTTTCATGCATATTATGTTTTAAATGCAACCCAGTAATAATTTAAAATTCCTTGTTAAAAAAAAAAAAAATTCAACTTTGTTTTGGGCAACATATTAATACTTTGAAGGAACTTCTTAAGAAAATCCTTGCAATAATTAAATTGTCAACAGCTAATGGCATCAAAACCAGTTTTTGCTGTTCACTATAATTGCCTCAGCAGGAAAAAAACCTATCAATATTGCTTTCTGAAGTTCAATGCAGTTTTCATTCAGTGCACTCTTACTTTGATTTTCTAATATATTACTTTGAAACCTATGAGCTGAGACACTCATTACGTTTGACTACAAATGGCTGCAAAATTGATGGGAAAGCTGATTTAGACAGCACACTCAATAAAAAGCCCCTTTTAAGATGTTTTAATGACAGAACCTTAGTGACTAAGGATCCATGCGTCTTTCCTGCATAATATAAAAACAGAATTCTGTTTTGCAATTTTTCCTTCCCAGGGAGACAGAAGTAGATTTGAAGATTATAGTCACATCTCCAACATAATAATATTCACTTTAAAAGCTGGAGGATGCATGAAATACAGCTCAGAAGACACAATTTCTGCATATAAACAATGAGTATACCAAAGAAAGAACATCTAGAGACTCAAATAAACAAATGTTTACATTTTATTCCAAATAAATACTTATATATCATTCCATTTATTTATTTTCAATCAGCTGAAGCAATCAAGATGTTAATAGATACAAGGAACACTGAATTTGCTGCAGAAGATGATTTGCAAAACTTACTGAAATTTGTTTTACATCACTTGTTTCTAGAGAAGCTCTGTCTTTGTAGAAATATTGAATCTATGTCTGAATTCAACCTGTGAATAATCACACTTTTCTCCACTCAGAAAACCATTACATTATTTTTAAATACAGAACTGAATTGATGTCCTAGTTACAGGGGCCAGGATCAGTTTATCTCTGGGAGGTGTAAGTAAAACTGCACATTACACCCTCTATGTCACTTCTGATGAACTGTTAGCAAAGGATCACTTGCAGCAGCTGCCCAGGGTGCACCTGACACCTCAGGCTATAAGCTGGGTGTTAAAGAATCCTGAGAGACCTCAGAGTGTTTCTGTCTTCTCACCACTGACTCAGCTCAGACAACTCCCCTGTGGGAGGGTTTGGTTCAGGGGGTTTATTCATTGAGTCCTGGTTGTTTTGTTTCTCTTGAATANTATATTGTAACTCTGACTTGTGATCTCTCTTGACTTGAGTTCATTTCTCCCGCTGGTTTACCTTTAAACCAGCACAATAAACATTGCTTATTTCCACAGTATTTTAGAAAAGAAAAGCCTTATTATCTAGGGTATTTTCATTGTCATTACAACTGGAGTGTTATGTGTATAGAAGAGAAGTAGGACATTTAGTTCAGAGATGAAGAAGGTCATCTTGACTCTTTTTATTCATTGGAAGAGTAAATGGAAAGAATATCTGTACAAGTAGAAGGAAATCACAGGAATATTCCTGAATCTTCATCACTCAAAACATCATCTGCAATATGAGATATTTGAACCTTTTTGCTCTTCTCTTGATGGATTCCTACAAAAGGCAGAATGATGATGTAGAGACCCAATTTATTTTTAAGTAAAAAAATTATGGAATCTATGTTTAGGAAGAGTTGTGCATTTTGTTGCACTGTTTTTCACTTTATTAGAATAAATTAGTATAATTTACTGGTAGTATATCTTATGTTTCATGCCTTGCAGTAATTAGGGGGAAGAGTATTAAAAAAAAAATAAAATTAAAAAGACAGAACTGAATAGTTGCAAAAGTTTAAAGTTTGGTTTACTTATTTTCAAATGATAAACACTTCAAGGCACATGGTTTCCTTCAACTTGTTCTTTTAAAAATACTTTCTTTTCCCTGCTGAAGAAATCAAGACTGTGTAAACTACGTTTATTTTCATATGCTAAGACATTTCACTACATCCTCTGCTACATATTTAAGCACATCTGTACTGTTTATTTAAGCACAAACTTATAGTGTCATAATGAATATGATAGACACAGTTATTCTGATGAAATGTTAATATTTATATTATTTATAATTGTGAGTATCCTTAGCCTTAGCATTTCACCTATATATATACACAAAGTTTGTAAACTCTTAAGGTTATATCTTTTATTCTGAGGATAAATTCCACTTTCAATGAATCTCTGGATATAAAGTCTTGACATAATCAGTGAAGAATTTCTGGTTATCTAGATTTTGGTCTAAGTATTGGTGAATCTCTTTCTGGGAAATCCTGACATCTACTTGCCTTTTTTCAATGGCTACACCATGAATTTACCAAGTCTAAACCCTTGCATAATAAAGTATCTCTAAAAGGATTATAAAATATGGGTCTGAGCTTTTCTCATTCAGCACATGTTATTTTATCCTAACAAAAAAAACTGATCAGCTATAAAAAAATGTAGCTGAAATGATTCACAAAAATTGTGATTTTTAAAATAATATCAGTTGCAAATAATGGTTAAAACTGAGTTCAAAAGCCTTTGTCATAATACATCAGCAAACCAATATATACCATGAATGAAGATTTCTGTAATTTTGTACTAGGGATAAAATAACTTTTTTTTTTTCTTTAATTTAATAGTAATATTGCTTTTACAGTAATTTACTGGGTTTGAGGTTTTATGGAACCTTATGATGTGCATCAGCAATACAGAAAACCACAGCATTTGGACTGCTGAAATATACTGGTCTTGTTTGTTAAATCTATGAAGTCACTATGTAAGTGCCGCATCTGTTGCAAAAAAAAAAAA
>VXAU01000636.1:39246-52511 GCA_013399695.1 Formicarius rufipectus
AAAGTATTGCAGAAATATATTATTACTTGTTTTTCATCTGATTCTGGTAATTTTTGAACATCCATTATAAACCACCATAATAAACTCCAGTATTGTGAAGGATCATTATGAAAATATGCTTGAAGATGTAGTTGTATCAAAGAGTTAATATACCAATAAAAGACAATACAGTATTTCAAATCCAGCCAGATGACATGTGATCCATATTTTGGTTGCTTGGTTCATTGTTTTTTTCCTCACAAATAGAAGGTATTTTAGCAAAACTTGATAAAATAATAAAATAGAAGAGAAAGGCAACTGAAATTTCTTTTATATGGTGATATTTCCTATTTGGTTATACTCAAAATCCAACCAGACACAGTCCTGAGCAGCCTGCTCTATCAGTTCCTGGTCTGAGGAGGGATTGGACTAGCTGATGTCCATATGTCTCTTAAAATTGTCCTATGACTATATTCCTGGAAGCCTTTGCTTTAGCATCAAGGCTTCTTTGTAACCCTGGGGTAACACAAAATGTCTTAATAGGGGATGCAGTTTTAAAGAAAATGCCTCTTAGAGATCTTGGAAAATGGTATTGAAAACAACATTCAAATCAGCATCACATTTGAAGCTGTAGCAAACAGTGACAACAATTCACCTAGATTCAAAAGCTTTTATATTGTTTATGTAATTGGGACAACAGGGTAAATGCACTTCAGTGTAAATAAATTGATTAATTAATTAATAAATAGTTTGGCAAAAATACTAACACTGGGCAATTTTTATTGAATGAAACAGTTGTTGAGCATAGTGATCTGGAAAAAGATTTTACGTTGCTATTCTGAAAAGGAAAAAAAAAAGAAAACAAATTCAAACAAACATTCTGCAAGTGACAAAGTGTGGGAAATTTACTGTGTTTACAATCACTTTGTCTTAGTAACGGGAATGCTGGTTTTATTCTTTAAACTTTCATCCTATTTTGCAAAGTAGACTTAGTCTCTTGCTGTCAATATGCCAAATGAAAAGTTAATATTAATGCTGTTGCCTGTACGATGATCTTGCAGTATCTTGTTTATCTCATAATGACTCATCAGTTTTTCTTTACCATCCCATGATCAGACAGAGAAGTGTTATGGACAGACACGACAGTAAACAAGATACCACATGTAGATAATGATTGTTCTGTGACCCAGAGACTCTAAGGAAGACAGAAACCAAAGTCTTCTTACACATTTGTCAGAATTAGTTCTTCCTCTCTATCCTACACATTGTACAAAAAGTAGTGTACATATACATACGTGTATGCATACATGTGTTTATATATACACATAAGAGTTTTTTTTCTGTTTATTACTTATTGCCTTGTTCCTTGCAAAAAATAATAGTATACCTCAGCATCAATGTCAGAATCCAATTCTCTCTAACCAAGTTCTTTTAAGTACTTCACACACTGGTTAATATCAAATTCACTTATTTTTAAGACAGATGATTTCTGACTTAGCAGAATAATACAAAATATACTGCATAACACAGTAAAATATGCTAGACTTAGCAAGATACATCACTATTGCAATACACAACTCAATCACTGGACCTATGGGATTCCCATTACTGGTCTTCTTGATACGCTAACTCTTACAACGCTGGAGATTCCTGGTTATCAAGAGGGAACACATGGATTGAAACCAGCTCAAGTCCCTTGCCCACATCAAAATCTTCTTGGTAGCTGTGTATTTTTTGCACTCTATGTTGGCTGAGCTGTATCTATATATAAATTTCCTCCATCTTGGTCTGGCTAAGTAGGGAAGACATTCACATTGTTTTGAGTGTGAATGAACAGTGAATGAACTCAGGGAGAAATATTTACAGTAGCAATTTATGCATCCTAAAACAGAAGCCACCCTCAGCCCGTTGTCACACTGACATTCTGTTGCTGATGAACACTATGGTGTCACTGATTTCAGCAACAATGTATCTGCCTTTGTCAGATTAACACTCACAAAGACTTCATAAACTAATTTATGCAATTAACATATTGTACAAGAGGTTTTCCAATTAGAAGGTTAGGCTGACAACTTTGAAAAATCTTCCAGAGAAAGGAACTGTTATCATCTAATTGAAAATAGAGCACAGGTTCTTTTCTACCCTGATGTCTTCAGAATCCATAGACATACAATGCCAGAAAACTTGTTTCTATGTACCATTCAGCTATTTTAAAAAAAAAAAAAAAAAAAAAAAAGGCAGACAATCATATAAGTGACTAAGCTACACAGCTTGTCAGCCCAAAGGCCCATTCAGTCTTCAACAGTAGCTAAAAGGAGGTCGCTATGAAACAGTACAGTAAAAGGATTCACATGCAGTGATATTTCTGCAAATTCATGAGCCTGTAGTTATATTTTTATTTTCTAGTGGCCACCGAGGGAATTATTTCTCTCATAAATTTGTAACAACCATAATGCCTTGTGACAAGGAGATCTGCACCTTCATTTTACACAGTGAGAATCTACTGAGAGGCAGTTGGACTGATTTGTGCTATTTCTGTAATTGTCAATAGCTAGATCTGTGCTAATATGTACTACTTTTCCTAATCCAGACATCTTTCATATTTTACAGATTCTTACTTAATTAATTCCGTGTCATTGTTCCTAGCTGTCTTTCATTCTTCCCATAAGAAAAATGTTTGGAAAATTCCTATATACATTTGTGCAGATGGTATAACTGATATATTGTGATAGATTTTCTGAAGAGTTGGTTTAACTTAATAAGAAGGAAGTGAGTCATAAATCCAGGTGAATTCTGTTTTGGTCAAACTACATGAGACGGAAACTTACTTTAAACTATTCAATGAAAAATGAAAATAGAATAAAAATTGCTTTCCACAATACAGTTCTTACTTTATTTATAGCTCATGCTGTAAGCAATGTTCAAATAAGAATAAAAGATTCACTTCAGCTTATAATGGAGCTGTTTGTCATTCCTTTTTTGTGATGTTATTTTCAATATAACTTTCAAGTATCCAAGTAGCTACCACAAGGTTGATTATTGTATTGTACTCAGGCAGCTTGTTTGATGTTACACTTTTTCATAAACTATCTATATGATTTAGAAGTTTGATTCCCACTTACATTAAATGAAACAATCCTCTGAAAGAAGACAATGAAATCATTGTCATGCCCACAAAAAAGAGTCATTTTTCAGAATTCTACCTGCAACAGGATTTTTTCTTGTGTACATGAAGCACTTCTTTTTCTTACAGGCAATTGCTATTGAATTATGAATATAAAATAGAAAATCTCTAGAAGGAGAAATTAAGATAGATATAGCCCATACCTGTAGCCTGATTAGTTTGGGTATACCTGAGTTATGTGGGAAAAGTTCTATTTTGATTAATGAAACAAAGTTTGAACATAAGGCTATGGCTATGATCAGCTATGTCTGTATTTTATATTGCTAAATAAAACAAAAGAATGCATGAATTTGTGGCTCCAGATATAAGTGCATGGGTAAACTCAAGTTTAGACGAGGTAGAACTCAACCCTTTTAACCAATTGGAGGCATCCATAACACACTGACATTAGTCCAAGCTTTATCTCAGCTCATGCAGTACTGACACGCTGTCCCCTGACACCCTGTCCCTTGGCCAACGTTGTTGTTACATTCAAATTGCCAGCACACTGCCTCCTGACACTCTGATCCTTTACCAAAAGCAGCAGTATGGGCAGGATGCCATCCACATTATCCATGTAAGTTGTGATACTCTCAAAACTCTCTGGTGGAGTAATGAGGATGCACAACTTTTATGTTTATTCAAAAGACGTTTACGTGGTTGGCTTTTGCTCCCAGATTACCAGGATACTATGTGTCCCTGGCATAGCATCATTTATGATTCTGTATTTGTTCTCAGTGAGTTGTTATATGAGCTCATCTTTCTTACTACCTCAAAAAGCTGTTCTTTTATAACATGTTGTAAGACTCCATTAATGTTCAGACCTGAAGTGCCTAGTCATAACTGTCATTTTTGAAGTTTTTCAGACCAAAATATCTGAAATGTGAAGATTCCATTGTAAGAATTGAGCAGTGCTTCTAAAGATGAGAGCATATGTTGTGTGTATTAGGGCATGACTTCAGAGCACATGAAAGTATGTGGAAGTGCAAAGCACTCTGGCATTAATGTTAGAGGACCATGGAGAGGTGAAGGGGCCGTCCTGCTGAAGTGCCATCCTGTTGCCTTTTGAAAGCTATAACTGAAGCAGACTGTGCTCCAAGCTATGCCCAGTTATTTTCTTGGAAAAACAATTGCAGTCTCAAAGCAATTAATCAGTGTGGAAGATCTGCATCCAGTGCCTAGCTTAATTTCACGAATACTCTTTTTCCCACTCAGGTCCTGAGACTGATGTTTGATGGTGTCACCAAGATCATTGAATGGTTTAGTGTCACCAAAGGGAGCAATCCTGCTTTCCTCACAGCCTTTCTTTGCACCTATATAGTCAGTGAAGTCCCTTCCCTTATGCCACTCCATACCTTATGCCCAGCTTTTTTAGATGTTTTACTGAGTTTCCAAAGTAATATCAACAGTTTAGATTCTGTACAGCAGCTTTGGTGGTTTAGGGGTTTTTTTCCTTCCTTTCTAGATTGCTTATGTTGATTAAGGAGAGAGATACTACTGCAAAACCCATTTCGAAACACTTTTTCTATTTTCCACTACGACAAATTTTTTATGGATTTCTTTGAAAAAATTAAGGAGTTGTCTGAGTAGCCCAGAAAAAATGAAAATTACTTTGCATATTGCTTGTCTCTTGAATTTTAAGAATAGAATATAGCTGTGGAAAAGATAACTTACATAATAGCTGCAGTTCAATGATTTCCCACAATTTAAAAGGTGAATATTGCTATTTAATGGCTGTAACAATTTATCTTTTATAAAATGTATTTTAGGTTTTAGACTTTCTGCAACATCATATAAAATTACTGTGGGTTTTACTTCTCAAAAATTTTTCAGGAAAGGAGAACATAATAGCAATATTTTTAGCAAATCATTGAGGATTTACACCAACAGAGGAGTAAGGAATATGGAGTACTAATTATAATTGTGTACTTATTAAGCATTCCAAGCACCCACCATTAATATTTCCAACACATAATCCAAACTCTACTGATGTTAATTACATTAATCATCTCATTATCTTCTCTGGGACTGGCATAAATGAGTTAGACAATTAATGTGGCTCCTTTTTTTTTCACAGATATATCTGCATCAACATACAGATTAGTACTGATGAGTGTATTGAAATAAAATCTCATTATTTTTCCAAATTGTGGAATTTTCATTCATTGAAAAATGAATGAAAAATGAAAATTGATTTCATTTTCCTGTGGAGTAAGATCAGATACAGTACTTTCATATTATACCATATACAACTGCCTTTTAGAATTAGCTTTCAGAAATTATGTTTTGCTGGGAGGTTCTTTTTCACATTTTTTCCCCTCTTAAAAAAAAAAAAAAAAGGTAAAAATCATTCTAAAGAAACTTTCTAGATGAACTTGTAAATCTTTAATTTTTGCTTTCGTCCTTGCTTTCCTTACCTTTTTCTTTCTTTCTTTCTTTCTTTCTTTCTTTCTTTCTTTCTTTCTTTCTTTCTTTCTTTCTTTCTTTCTTTCTTTCTTTCTTTCTTTCTTTCTTTCTTTCTTTCTTTCTTTCTTTCTTTCTTTCTTTCTTTCTTTCTTTCTTTCTTTCTTTCTTTCTTTCTTTCTTTCTTTCTTTCTTTCTTTCTTTCTTTCTTTCTTTCTTTCTTTCTTTCTTTCTTTCTTTCTTTCTTTCTTTCTTTCTTTCTTTCTTTCTTTCTTTCTTTCTTTCTTTCTTTCTTTCTTTCTTTCTTTCTTTCTTTCTTTCTTTCTTTCTTTCNTTTCTTTCCCTCCTTTGATTTATTAGGCATTGTTCACAGATATTCACCCATCTCCAGAAATTGCTTTCTGTATGCATAGTCATTTAATATGATGATTAGCAAATAAGTGTTAAAACGATGTTACAATTACCAGAAAATGCTACAAACTCTGCATTATTGATTTAACTGTATAGAATAAGAATGCATATGTCACACAATAAAACACAGTTACTGTTTATAGGGAACAGTATATAAGTTCCCTATAACTTATAGGGAACTCTCTTCAGATCCAGNTCCGTAAAAGAAATTTCTAAAATCTGTGAAAGATCACACAACAGGATCAGATTCCAAAGAAAGACTGTCATGCTGTTATTTATTGTACTACCTATCTCAGCTGATTTAAAGATAAATAAACGATATTTTGTACATCACTGACTTTTCACATGCATCCTTCACAGGAAAGAAAAAGGAAAAGAAATGAGAATTTTCAAATTTTCTGATGACTATGGGCTTGTTTAGGATTGTGAGCACTGAATAGTCTACTACAAAAAAAAAAAAAAAAAAAGAAGAAAACAGGAAAAGAAAAATTTCAATAAAATAAATAATGTAAGGCTTTTGTTTGTTCATTTTTAATTCAAGTAGACATACTTTTAGAAAAAATATCCAAGTTTGTCTGTCATTAGTTGAAACCCATATGATTATTTCAGCTGTAGATTGATCAACTCAGTAGATGCAATTTTGCTCTTCTACTTTAAGCTGTTTTTTGTTGTGATTTGTTCATTCTCAATATATATTATATATTCACATATATATGTTCTATATGTATAAATATAAAATTATTCTGTAACTTCTTTGGTTAAACTAAATTGATTAAACATGTTATGTTTCAAACATTTTCCTTTTAGATTGCAGATACTAGAATTGGTCATGTCATACTGTTATTACTTCTAACTACGCATAGTGAAGAAGTACCCTTCTCATTGTTCAGTACACTACTGTCCTTATCCACTCTTTAATCTTCACAAAAATCTCTTAAAAGTGGCTTACTCACTTTTATTTCATTCAGATTGAAATGTTTTATTTGTTTTATTTCAGATAGCTCCTGAAAATGTAGGATAAGATTCTTTTCCTTTTGAAATTTAAAAGTCTGTGGAAAACTTTTTCAGACGTGATTATTTTTCTTCAGAAGAAATGACGGCTACTCTTACAATGTGCACAGTTCACGTCTCTTGCTTCTTACAGCTAATATCACAACATAAATGCAACCTTAGAATTATAATATATTCTTAATGTGTTTGAGAAAAGTCCCTTTGAAGTCTGATGAAAAGAGTACAGGAAGAATCTTTTATAATATTTCTTATATAGATTTCTCTTCTAATAATTGATTCTTGTTCACAAAATGGAATCTTCTTGTTGCCAAGGTTCATGCAGGTTTTGCTGCTAATTGAGTATAAGCCTTGCTGAAATTTAAAATTATGTTTTACTGATGTTGCTTGCTGAAATGTTATTACATTGTAGGTTAATACAAATTTGCTGTCAAGAGTGTGGCTCTGTCTGTCTTAACATTATCCTGAAATAAAGAAACAAACTGCAATAAGGTGACATTTCTTACTTTTTCGTAATTTTTTTCAACCTAAATTTATCTATGTGTGTATCTATTCTTATATACATTCAAAAAAAACATGTTTCAGCTCTTAGAGTTTAACTTCAATCTTATATAAAATAACAGAATTCTTAAAGTCTTTTTGGATTTTCTTAACTCCTGCTAGTTGGGGAGGGGTGGGTACCTTTACCTTTTTACCTGTGTTTCTTATGATATTAGTCACTATTAATAAATACTTGAACATCCAAATCCAAGTATTTCTACTTTCAAAATAAAAGGTATGATGACAAAGAAGAACAGTGAGATGAAGATTAAACCAATGGTATAGATTAAATCATAAAAGTCTTTTGTTCAATAAATTCTGTAGCACTTTTATAGTTTTATAAAGGATGTAAAGTGGCTGATAATACATACTGTCTCCTCCCCAAAATGTGTATCCTTTACAAATTAGCTGTGACCTACCTTCTGTAATACCATCAATGTCTGGCATTTGAAGAATAATTTGGCCTTGTGTCTAGTTACTAAAGTATAGAGCAAAGACTTTACTGAACAAGAATGTTTACTGAAGATATTTGATGTTTAAGCCGTTACCCTTTAATTATGACAACACTAAATAGTCGGTTTTGATGTTTTTAATTGATTTTCAGGAGCAAATCCTCTGACAATTGCATTTGAATCACAGAAACATAGAATATGCTGAGTTGGAAGGGACTCCCAAGGATCATCAAGTCCAACTCCCGCCCTGCACAGGACCATCCCCAAGAGTCATACCATGTGCCTGAGAGTATTATCCAAATGCTTCTTCAGCTCTGTCAGGTTTGATGCTGTGACCACTTCCCTGGGAAGCCTATTCCAGTGCTCAATCATCCTCTAGGTGAAGAAATTTTTTGTAATATCAAAATTAAACCTTCCCTGACATAACTTCAGGCCATTCCCTCGGGTCCTGCCACTGGTCACCGTGGAGAAGAGGTGAGTGTCTGCCTCTCATTGTCCTCTCATAAGGAAGTTGTAACTGCAAAGAGGTCTCCCCTCAGTCTCTTCTTCTCCAGGCTAAACAGAACAAGTGACCTCAGCTCGTCCTCATATGACTTCCCATAAAAGCCTTTCACCATCTTTGTTGCCCTTCTTTGGACCCTCTCTAATAGTTTAATGTCTTTCTTAAATTGCAGAGACAAAAACTGCACACAGTATCCAAGGCGAGGCTGACCAGAGGGACAATCCCTTCCTTGACCAGTTGTAGATGCTGTGCCTGATGCCCCCCAGGACACAGTTGGCCCTCCTGACTGCCAGGACACTGCTGACTCATATTCAACTTGCCATTAACCAGGACTCCAGGTCTCTTTCCATGGTACTGCTTTCCAGCATCTCATTCCCCAGTCTGTACACACATCCAGGGTTGCCCCATCCCAGGTGCAGAATCCAGCACTTTCCCTTGTTGAGCTTCATAGGGTTGGTGATTGCCCATCTCTCTAATTTGTCAAGGTCTCTCTGCAAGGCCTCCCTGCCTTCAAGGGAGTCAACAGCTCCTTCTAGGTTTGTCTCATCTGCAAACGTGCTTAGTATTCCTTCCTGTCCTTTGTCTAAGCAATTTGTGAAGATGTTGAAGAGCACAGGGCCTAAAACGGCACCCTGAAAAACACCACTAGTTACAGGTCACCAGTCTGATGTTACTCCATTCAGTATTACCCTCTGTGCTTGACCTGTGAGCCAATTGCTCACCCACCACATGATGTGTTTATACAGCTGTGTGCTGGACATTTTGTCCTGCAGAGTTTTGTGAAAGACTTGCTGAAATCCAAAAAGATTGCATCAACTGGCTTCCCTTGATCAACTATGTGAACTACCTTGCCATAAGAGGAAATGAGATTTGATAAGCAGGACTTTCCTCTGATGAAGCTGGGTTGGCTGTGACCGATGATTAGGTTGTCTTTCAGGTGTTTTGTAATGCCTCCCAGAATAATCTTCTCCATAACTTTACTAGGCACTGAAGTGAGACTGACAGGCCTGTAGTTTCTGAAGTCCTTCTTCTTTCCTTTCTTGAAAATTGGTACACCTTTTACCAGCTTCCAGTCAGCTGAGACCTCTCCAGATTCCCAAGACTGCTTAAAAATCACAGAGAGTATTTTGCAATGACATCAGCAAGCTCTTTGAGGATTTATAGGGATCCAGTTGGAGCAGAAAATCCTGCACAATTTCAGGGTTGACTGGGAGTTGATAATTTTCACAGTTGTGGTCCTCCAGCTCAGAGCACTGAGATAATCTTGGTCCCTAACCTAGGCTGAAGACAGAGGCAAAGAATGTGTTAAACATTTCTCTCTTGTCTCTGTTGAGCTAGCTATTATTTCCCTTGACAGTTTTTGGTCCTAAGTGCTGCAGTATAGAGTGGTTTTGGCACAAATCTCAGCAGTGGTTTCTGTGTCTCTTGATTTTCTCCAATGCTATTTGGGCGTCTTTCCTAAGAGATCATAAGGTGATAAGAAAAGCTGCTCAAAAGAAATTTTCCATTGAAAAATTCAAAAAACACATTAGTGAAAAGTATGTATTTGCTTCAAATTAAAAGGAAACAAAAAAAAATTCATTTGAGCATACCACTGTTCTGCTAGAAAACAAATTTTCATGAATTTTGCTTGCTAGTTGAATGTTCAAGAGTTCATTTAACATCTTTACTATTAGGCTGTAATAATATTCAAATACAAAGTTGCAAAGTGATGTGTTTCTTGTACAGTGTAACCACCAAGTGGTTGCTCCACATAGCACACACAATTCATGAGGTCCATAGGCAGGGTGCGATATCGATCACTTTCATTTCTCATTTTCATTGTTCTCTGAATAACGTCCTTCTCCTTGTCCAGAAAACAGCATTTTCCTGTTTGCTGCCCCTGAAATTGTCCGTGGCATTAAAACAGGATTTTTAAATGATCATTTAAGGTCACCCAATTATATATAATTCATATATAGTGTATGAAAAAAAAATAATTTTGAAATTTTACTTTCTTTATGATTGCCATTATTTAATCCCAGCCAGCAACCAAGCACCATGCTGCTGCTTGCTCACTGCCCCACCATCAGGATCAGGAATTGAATCTGAAATGTAAAAGCTGGATATCTCATGTGTTGAGACAGTTTAATAGGGAAAGCAAGAGCCACACGTGCAAGCCAAGCAAAGAAAGAAATTAATTCACTGCTTCCCATGATCAGGCAGATGTTCAGCCATCTCCAGGAGATCAGAGCCCCATCAATGTAAAATCTGGGGCTTGCCTCAACAGCTAATCAAAGGAGTTTTGCATCAAAAATATACAAGACTCCAGAACACACCTGAAAAATTTAATAAAAGGGTCTTCAGTTCTTTTATATTTCGAGGCTGTGCACAGGATAAATGCCACAATGGTTTGTGGAGGTCAAAATAACACACTTTTATTGGAAAACTTTGAAAAATAAGGGAATCTGGCAAAAGTTTAAAACAAATATTCAGTCAACATAAAGTATTTCATAAAGCATTGACTTAGCAAATTTCAACCCATTCGGGTTTAGGTTACCCAAATATCAAGTAAAGGAAATTAGGAGAAGAGGAAGAACCAAAGAAAGAGAAATAGAAGGAAAGAGATGACTTCCACCTTAGATCCAGTGCAGACTCAACTACCACAAATGCAAGGACAATAGGGCTGCAACCATGGGAGGGCCTTGTGTTGCTTGTTTTATTTGCTCTGGATTCCTGTAGTCACCCTCAACCCAGGTGGGGCTTCTGGTGTGCCAGCCATCCTGGGGCTGGGTTAGGTTCTCCAAGGGGGATATGTGGGCTAGCAGTCCTGGTGTGCCAGCGACTGACAGCTGCACCAGTGGGTCTCAATGAGGTGGGATAGCCAGAAGTGCAGAAAACAATCCCACCTTGGTGAACCCAATCTGCCTCACACACATAGAGGGTTGTTTCGAACCAATAATAACTTTTTCTCCAGACTCTCACAGTCACAGATAGTGGTCACTTAGGAAGACAAATATCACCACTCCAAACATCCCCCTCTTCCTCCTTTTTCCATGCACTTCATACACTGAGCATTATGTCATAATGTATGGAATATCTCTTTGGTCAGATGGGATCACCTATCCCACGTGTGTCTGCTCCCAACCTCCCATGCATAACTTCCTTGCCAGTGTGGCTGCATGGAAAGCAGAAAAGACCTTGGCTCTGTGTAAAACCTGCTCAGCAGTAACAAAAACATCTCTATACTATCAACCCTGTTTTCAGCACAAATCGAAAACATAGCTTCACACTAGCCACTGTGAAGAAAATTATCTCTATTCAATGCAAAATCAGCAAAATCATCTAAAATGCCAGAACAGAATATTAAAAGGAATAGGGTGTAACCACCATCCAGAGCTCTAAAGTACTGAATGAATATATCTGCACATTGTTTCAGCAATCCTTTTATGCATTTGAAAACCAAATGGGTACTAAGAAACCACTTGTTTATTGCCGTTCTTCCTAACTCATATTTATTTCACTTCCCATTATCCATTTCACTTAAGTTGAACATAATAGTTTCATGGGTAAATACCAAAATAATGCCTGCCAGTAATGAAGTCTGTTAATGTATCAGTAATTTTGTATTTTGTCTACCCTCAGTAAGGTGCATCAAGAGACAACAAGTTAATCATTTCATAAAATAAGCCATAGCCACAGAGTGTTCCCAGACACTGAGACAGACTATTTACCTGGTTAGTTAGTGGGAACAATCCCAGGCACAGTCTGACTGCTCTGCCATAAGGACAAGAGCCCAGCTTCTGTTGGGTAAGGAACTTGTGGGTACTTATTCAGGGAGCAACAGAGTTCAATAGTATGGGCACGAACCTTTCTGCAGCAGCTGGCTTTGGTGTCAGAAAATGGTCCTGGATGTGTTTAATTTATTAGCCCTGACAAGTATGATTAAGTACAAAAGAGTAGGTGCATTTTATTCCTTGAATGGGCTTTAGAGTTAGTTGAGTTTAATGGAAAAAACCTTTTAAACTTACTGACATGTGGAAAGGCACATAGCAATTTCATCTAAATTTAGATCTCTACCAGCTGCTGTCTAAGTTATCTTATGCTCTCATTATGGCCGAAGGAGAGGAATGAATATCTCCACATCTAATTTATGGTAGCTGTCTGTCCTGTAACAACCTGAAATTTCTTCTGTAGGTGTTTATTTTCTTTTCATTGATTACAAATTGCTCCTTTCTCAGATTCTGAAGGTTACCTTTTAGAGCTCTGAACTAGCGTAGAAATTAATCCTAACCTGAATTAGGTGTACATTTTTTTGATGGCAAAGTAGTTGTGTTTTCTCAGATGTGTCACAACACCATTCAGTTTCCTGTAGTAGAAAGTGAAAGTTTGAAACTAGGTTTACTAAACAAAAGTTTTAAAACTATTTAACCCAGAAGCATACTTATATCAAAGTTTGTACTCTACCTTTCATTTTTTGTTTAACATAGGTTCTTGAATCAGGGATTTAGAGTAAATGACAGGCATATATATAAAATATTTGTCATCATTGTGATCCTAAGAAATATTAATATTTCTTAGAATATTAGAATATTAATATTTCTTAGAATAAAAACATCCATAGAATGATGAAGGCAGATGTGTATCTGTGATAAAATTGTAAAGGGTTTCATATATCAAATGTTGCTTTTTCAATATTGCACTTATAATTATCTGAAAAGTCAGACTGAAATGCCACTCTTATTATGTTTTGTATTATTTTCATTAGTAGGATCAGAAAATTTTTTTGTCAAAGATTGTATCTTCTTTTTTCTTTAGAGAATATTTA
>VXAU01000636.1:53473-66454 GCA_013399695.1 Formicarius rufipectus
GGTTTTTTATTCGTTCAGTCTTGGTTGTTCTGTTGTCTCTTGAATATACATATATATATCATAGCTAGGAACTGTTATCCTTCCATTTATCATACCTTAATTAGGTTTTGTTTTGAAGTTGGGGGAGACTTGTCTCTCTGTTTTAGTTACAGATTTTTCTAAGTTCTCTAAACTTAGACACATAGAATTTAATCAGAAAACTTACAAATTTATGCCTTATGTACATTTGATAAAAATGACAGATGCTCGCACAACTGACTTACCTGAAAATCTGAAATACTGCTAGAAATATTATCAGTCCCTAACTCTACATGCTGCATCCATCTACATGGATGCCAGGTACCCACCAAACTACTCTATCACTCCCTTCCTCAGCAGGACAGGGGAAGAAAATAAGATGAAAAAACCCCTTCTGAGTCAAAGGCAGTTTACTAACCCAGAAGTGAAGCACACAAGCAAAGAAAAATATGTCCAAAGGATTTTATTCTCTACTTCTCATCAGCAAGAAATGTTCAGGCACTTACCAGGAAGCAGAGCCTCAGCATGGGTAGTGGTTGCTCCAGAGGGCAAATGTAAATAACAAATAAATAATTTCTTCCCTCCTTCCCTCCCACCCTGTCTTTTTCCTCCTTTCTCTTAGCTTTTATTTCTGAGAAGATATCATATGATGTGGAATATCTATTTGATCTGTTTGGATCAGCTGTTCTGATTACGTGCCCTCCCAGGATCTTGCCCACCCAGCCTCCTGCTGCAGGAGTGGAATTTGGAGAGACAGTGCTGATGCAGATGCCAGTGCTACTCAGCTGTGCCAGAAACACTGGGTTGTTACAAGTACCTTTCTACCTACCAGTACAGAGCACAGAACTATGAGGTCTGCTACAGGGAAAACAAACTCCATGTCAGCTGGAGACAATACACCCAACTTTAAAAAGAATTATAATAATAAATTAACTGCCAAAAAAAAACAAAACCAAAAAAACCCAAAAAACCAAAAACAAACAAAAAAAACCCCAACCACACAAACTAACAAAAACTGTAATTTTTTTTTTAAGTTTATATCTTTAGGCATTCTATTCATGCTCTGAATTACGCTTGAGAACTCTGAATTACTTTTGATAATCAGGCAGACGTACAAACACATGATATGCCCACAGACAAATTCTGGGAGTTTGTATTGCATATGGAAATGAATACTAAAGTTAGCTAAGGATTTAAAAGAAACAGAAAAACTTAAAGTCCTTACTAACCCACTTCTTTATAATAGGATTAATGAGTGCTGGAATTCATTAATTTTAGGTATTTGTTCTGAATTAACTGTTCTTATGTGTATAGCAAGGTAAAGCTAATATGAGGTCAGGCTCACGGTAGTCCTTAAGCTGGAAAATATCTCTTTACCTTGTCTTTCTCAGATTTTAGATCTATGTGTATTTTAACTGCCCATTTTTTTTTTCTTTCTTTTTCTTNTTTTTTTTTTTTTTTTTTTTTTTTTTTTTGAGAGAGACAAAGAATAATGTAATAGTATCAGTGAAGTTCAGTTTTAATTGAACAATGCTGTGCATGCTACAGGACAGATGCTGCTAAGCATCAGCTAGACTAGCAAAGGTCAATAATATTTCAGGTGTACTCAAAGAATTGATAAATTCCATTACCATGCAAGAATGCAGTTCTGTGTCAGGTGACCACATTTTAACTCATTTCAGTTGACTTTGGATTTTCATGAGTATAAGTGAGAATAAATTCTGATCACTATCTTTGCTGATTATGGTTTATTTTTATTTGTATATTTGTAAATTTGTTCTTTCAGAATTATGATAGAATTCTGGAAGAATCTTGAGGTTGTTATGCTCTTGCTGATGCTGGTGTGTGCAAAGTTAAGGTTGATTGTTGATAATTTGGAAATAAAAAAGGCTGAAACCTGTGACATCCTCAAAGAATAGATGTGGGCAGAGGCATATATAGTGCAGCAGTCATGTGATTATCAGAATACAGAGTATTATGCCTGCTAATGATTAGAGAAGATAATAAGAAGCATAAAAAGACTTTGAAGTTGTTAGAGGTTTTATAAATGAGAAACAACAGGGTGAGCCATGGAGTCTTAGAGAAGCTGAATTATTTTTGCTCCTATAAATCACTTTTGCAACAGTGGACAGGATATTGCATATATATTATCTCATAGATAAAACTGCAGTAGTTTGCTTTTACATTATTATAAATATGAGCAGAGAAGTATCTAAAAAGACTGATCTCCACTCTTTTCTTTAAGAAGGATAAGAAGAAAATCTTAGGTAACTAGGAGCCCATCAGTCTGCCAGACTCTTCTGTAAGCTGTGTCCAGTTACAAGATGGACAAGAAAAAGATTAGAAACAGGTGATAAAGAAGTAGCAAGACCAAATCATGCCTGTTCCACTTGATAGCCTTCTAGGAAGAGGAAATGTTCTCTGTTGACTATGTAATATCATTAAAAGACCAAAAAGGTGAGATAGAAAGCTTCAAAGAGTCCAAAGGCAATAACCAGTTGTAGGGAGCAGCTGATATGATGGAGAAAGCTGCTACTTAGAGGGACCACCAGAGGCTGAAGGAAGGGCAAACGGAGCACGAGCCTCAAGGTGGAGCAGGAGATTGGCTTAGAAGAGTGCAGTGCAACATCTGTGGGACCCTTTCCTCCAAACAGCCTTTTCTTGTAACAATACTCAGAATACTTGAGACAAAATACCTTTAGGTCTGGTCCTCTACACCATCCTAAAAAAGCCAAGCTACATTTGTCAATTTTGCAAAAGATCTTTAGCTTGTTTTTGAGGACCTCCTACAAGGGACATGTCAGGGCTGAACTACCCTGTAAAGAGACAAGCTGGAGGTGACAGTGAAGACTAAAGGCTTGGTGTGTATTTTATCAATACTTGGAGTTTTAGAATTATAGGCTTTCTTGCTCATATATTAAGTAGTGTTAGAAGTTACTGAAGTAATTTTCTCACATATTGTTAAGCCTTCTGAAGGTCATGGTGTTTTGCAGAGATGCCTGTAAGATAACTTGAAGACAAAACAAAAGAAGGGCCCAGAACCCTTGGAGCTTCTCCAGGGGGCCAAAGCTTAGGACACTGGTGGGTGGAACACCAAGGGAAATGGTAATCACAGTTGGTTATAGATAAATATCCTACTTGTTAATTATTGGAAGATTATAAACACTGTAACATCGCTGGGGGCGGTGCCCATGTAGGCCTTGCAGTGGTGTGCACCTCCATGGAAGCTCCCAATGAAGTTATTTATCTATCTTTCTCCATTAAGACTGCCTATTTTCTAGGATTTTAGGAATCTATAGTAAGGCAGGATGGCTAATGAATGCCTCCAACAAAAATGCAGATCCACAGCACCCAAACAAGAAGAGCAATGTATGTCCAGTGATGATAATCAAGTTTACCCAATGGACTACCACAGAAATCTGTAATAAAAAGACAGATTGGAACGCAAACCAGAAAAGAAAAGCAAGGCAAATTTGAACTCACTAAGGTAAAGGAACATACACAGCATAGCTACTGTGCAACTTAGGCAAGGAGCAGACCAGGCAGGTTGCACTTATGTTCTTATCACAGTGAAGCTTTTCCTAATAACTTGAGTTTTCTTTACTGCAATTCAGATCTATTTATTTCTTCTTTTATTGTAGATATAGGATGTCAATTATTGTCTTCTTTTTTAAAATAGGCTTGGCATTTTTTGTGTTGGTTTTTTGTTTTGTTTTGTTTGTTTTTTTGTTTTGGTTTGGTTTTTGTTGCCTTTTTTAATTTGTTTTTGTTTGTTTTGTTTTGTTTTTTAACACAGATGAATATAAACACATCTCTTTAGCACAAATTCTCATAAATTTGAGGTTGTATTGACCTGATCTCTAATCATTCTGTTTTTTCCCCTGTGGAATTTCTTGAATTATCCTCATCTTCCCAGATATACGGTGTCCAAATCTCATTTATCCAATGTCTAAAGAGTAAAAGGAAAAGCAGAAAAAAACTTGGTTTACCCCTCTTATAGGTTATAGTTTTTTCAAACAGAAAAATATATTTTTCCATTTTTTTTCCCACAACAGTGTTGTATTGACTTCTGCTCAGCTTTGTAATATCTTTCAGGTCCACTTCAGCAGATGAAGTGCACAGACATATGATACCACTTCTTAGCAAGAAGTATCAAACCAAACAGACAGAAAAAACAAGGACAAGGGGAAAAAAACCAAACAACCAAACAACAAAGCCAAGAAAACAATAAACCAAAGCATTTTTTTAAAAATCTACATGTGATGTCACTTTTTAAAATTATTATATATCTTCAATTTAACCTGTTTCATTGCAGAGAAGCCTAGTTTTGCTTTCTCGAGGCTACTTATGGTCAAGTATCCTGACCTCTATAAAGAACCTTCTTTATGACCAATTCTGTCTCTGAAATATTTTAAATAAAACTCAGGACAATTAATGTTCAGAGAATTAAAAAAGAAAAAAAAAAGTTGCCTCTTTGTTTTTAAACCTTCAGTGATAAACACAAAGAACAAACCCCCCTAAAAAACCTCATAATGTCAAGGCCAGCAGTGGGAACTAACCTTTTCTGCTCACATTTCCTATGTTAAGAGGTACAGAAATATCACCTCCCTGATTCATATCACAAGCCTTCTTCCTTCAGATTTATCAGTTTGTTGTTTACAATTTAGGTATCGAGATAGAGTGTGTAGTGGACTCTGGACTTCAAAGGATGGGGAGAAGAGCAGGAATAACCAGAGCAGGGGGAAGGGCAGACCCTTTCAAATATCAGGCACACAATACGGTTGTTAAAATAGATCAATTGGTTATTCAGACTGTGTCTGTTGATTTGCTCCAAGCTTTGGTGTGACCTTTGTGCTTCTTAAGTAACTAGTTTTTGAGATCCTTCTGTTTAGAAAACTCTATTTTCTAGAAGCAGTCCTGAGGGATAAATCCTTAGCAGACTATCACCTTGTACAAGACCTTTCTCACCTCAACAGATCTAGCATTCTAAGAGCCTAAGTTCCATCTACATCAACACTGAATGTTTAGGGAAAGAGAGTAAGAAACGGGGTGAAGCAAGCAACGGTAAATAAGTTTTAGACATTAATAAAAAAGAACCATAGATTTTGTAGTTACAAGGCAGTGATGGGTCTAAGGGCTTGTCAGGGTTTGTCCTGGTCTGACCTGACTTTAGACATTCCCTAGTGGTCTAATGACCATTGCCCCATTTGTGCTATAGCTGAAAATCTGTGAATTCCACATACAGTACAGGCATAAGAAATGCAGTGATAAAGTTACTGTTTAATAATGGCTGGTGGAGGACCCAAACACAAAAATCCTCCTACAAAAAACTTGGTGTGTTGACAACTCACTGTGACACCCCACCACATCCCTGATCAAAGAGATGTGACCAGACTTAAGGCCTAGAGAAACATGAACAAGTGACAAAAACAACAAAAAGAAGTGTAGATATTAACTTCTAAAGCATAGCAATTTTAGGGAATTATTAATGAGCTTTTATATTATAAATGTGTACTTAAAAAGCATGTATAACTGCAATGAGATTGAAAAATAAATGTGCCATTCTGATTAGACCCTCAAGAATTACAGACTAACAATAAATTCCCACCCACATTCCAGTGGCTGACCACCTTGACAGAAGGACAGTATTTTCTGTATTGGCACAAAATTTCCCATGTTTCAGATTCTCCTCCTTGTCTCTCATCTTTTTATCTCTAAGAAGAGTCTGGTTCTATGTTCTTTACACCTTCCCATCAGGTATTTAAACATGTTAATCCTTCTGAGCTTTCTCTTCCCAAGCCTCAATAGTTCAAGATTTTTCAGACTCTCCATGTATGAGAGGTGTTTCACACACTAAATCGTCTTTGTGGCCCTTCTGTGGACTTGGTCCAATATGTGTGTGTCTCCTTTGCTGTAAAGAGCCCGGATCTGGACCCAGCACTCAAGACGCATCTCAGCAGTATCAAATACATTGTTGTTCTTGACATGTTTAGAAATAGTTTGCAGAACTATTTGCTCCATTGCTTTCTCAGGGACTGAAGTAACACTGTTGGTCATGTAGTTAGAGTAGTTAGTTTTTGCTGTTTTTCTCTTCTTATATCCAAGAATTAGCTAAAAATAATTGCAATACATACCTTTTTAGATCTAAAGCATAACTACAGCTATAGAATTTATAAAAATCAGATTCTTTATTCAGATTTCTGTTAGAGTTACAGCTGGTATGTTATATCATGCCTGGAATCCATTAGAAAAAAATTTACTGCTTTCTTCTACTTCTTCTAGTTAAGCCAAACGAAGTGATAATTTTCTTATTAATTAGTAAATTCATATTTTGATATGTGGATTCTTTGAACTTGCAATAAGATATCTCTTTCTAAAATTCCTTTAGCACCTTGGACATTTTTAAGCAGTGTTGAATGTTTGAGAGTTTTCTTCCTTCTCATACAAATTATTAGTAGTTCATAGGAGATATTTCTCTAAATCTTTTAATATCTGCATTACTGAGGTACACACATGAAGTGTTAATGAGATAATAGTCTATACATTGCTAAAGATACATGTTTACAGTTCTAGAGGTCATACTCTCTTCATTTGACTTACACCTTTTCCTTTCTGAAATATTTTGTTTTGATAGGCACCTTTCTCTGATAATTAACTTTTTGTACTTTTTTTCCAGGTCCACTCTTGTGGTTTTTTTTCTGTTTATCCAGTTAAAGTTACTTTTTGATTCATGTAAACAGCCATATTAAAGGGAATAAATATTTAATTTTTTTTTTAATTTTAAAAGATATCCTTGAGAAATCTTCATACCAAAGGCAAATTTTTTACACTTTTAGCCACTTGTTTTCAACTTTTCCTTTAAAATAATGGCACTATTCTTCTGTAGCTTTTTCTATTTACTTGTACTTCACTGCTGAGGGTCTCTCATGTACTGTTTTTCTCCTATGAGAATTTTACATCTGAGTAAACCACAAGTAAACCATGGTATTTCTATTTTTCTATTGCCATTCTTATTTTTTTTTTTTTAAATGGCTTTGTATCCCAGTCCTGTGCACATATAGGAAATAAGTATTCTCTTTTTGTGATACTCTGATTAGTTTTCCAAGAAAGTTTATTCATGACATCTAATTTATTGTTAGTATCTTGCATGAACATTTACCCACTTTACTTGGAGTAATTGAAATCTTCTTTACAACTTCTCATCTTCATTAGACACAGATGGATGATGCCATTTCAGATGCCCTAAGGCAATGGAAGTTTTCACACAGAGTTGAGAGGTGTGACACAGGTCTTTAGGGCAACATCTGATCTTCTACACTAGCAACTGGGTACCCTAAAGAGCACCCTAAGGAAATGTCACTAGACACCTTTATGCTGAGAACTGAACTGTGCCCTTTGTTTCTCTGTCTATAAAAAGATTCACCATCTGAAGCTAGGTAAGCCTGATAGAAAGCATTTTAAGTTCCTTCATTAAAACAACAAACCATGCATGTCTTGTATACTTCCAAAGTGAATATCCAGTCGTAAAGTGCTACTCAAAATCTGCTTTCACTAGGATGGCATTACATATGAGATTCAATCATTATTTTTTTAAGAACTTATTGCTTGAAGCAAATCCAAAAATATCTTATAATTCACAGTTCTATTAAAATCTATGTGAAGTCCATGGCAGTGTTGACCCACATTTGCAGCAATTAAGAAAATAATACAATTAACATCAATTTCAATTAATTTCACCCTGGTTTCCTATATATAACACAAGTCCAATTATTTTAGGATTCTTTGAAGTAGTAGAAAGCATATTATATGAGAGGGGATAATGCACAATACAGTTGCCTCATGCAGAAGCAGGAAATTGGTGTGGTTATACAGCAAAGCTTATGGCAAAAGCTAAGATATTAAAGACACTTTCATTATAATTTTAAATTCACTTTTATCTTTTAAGGTCTGCTTTCATCTGTTGGGATACTTGGAGGAAAAAAAATGGCAGCTATTCTACATCAAAATTATGCTGAGTTGTAAACTACCTTGTAATTGTATCTGTGAAAACTAAAAACAACTAAATATTCTTCACATCTTTAAAACAGTATTGAAATTGTATTCTGTAAAGTAAATTCAAGTCAAGTCAGAGAATAAATTAAGTCAAAGGTAGCAATATTAATAGAAAATAGACTCTTGATAAGACATAGCAGTAAGTGAACTGTGGAAGTATATAACAACAGTGTTGACAAGCTTCAGCACACAGCCTGCAAAGTGTCCTAAAATGGTTTTGAATACACTCAGGGAAAGAATGCATGACAGTTTTTGAAGAGGGAATTATAAATATGAAAATATATAGATGAACATCCTTCATTGTTAAACATAAATAAAATTGCTAACATTATTCAGGAGAGGAGAGTGGAAAGGTGAGGGGAGAGGAGAGGAGAGGAATTGTATTGATTGAAAAGACTAGCTATACTCTATTCTTCAAGATTATGCAGCACAGGAATAATAGCTGTCCTTGCCGATTTCTTGCTACATTGTGAATGAGTTGTGCCTACTTAAAAAAAGGCCTCAGTGAGTTCTCCCTTGAACCTTCTCTTCTTCAGGTTGAACAATTTCACCTCTCTCAGACTGTGTTCTTAAGAGAGGTGCTCATAGGAGAGGAGTTCCAGACAGCTTATCATCTTCAGGACCCTCCTCTGGACTTGCTCAAACAGAGCCACGTTCTTCCTGAAACTGTCATGACGCTAGAAGTCACTAACTCCAAGCTGTGTAATCAGAACCATATGGGTGATGAGTCTTCATTACGCATTCACCACTAGTCTCTGGATTCCTGGGAATCCTTGAGAGTCAGACATTCAGCAAAAGCTTCCTACTTCTACAAATTTGTAGGCAAAAAAACCTGCAAAAAACAACATTCCAAACATCTGAGATCTGGATGGGTCATGTGCATAAATGTATATGTACATATACATATACACATACATAGTTTACTTCCTAAAAGAAGAGAAGGTAACATGAAAAACTCGTCACAATCAGTTTTGGGTTGAGTGTCCACAAGAAGAAAATCACATAATTCACTGACATAAAATGTAAAATCCATTTACTGAACAGAATGGTTCTAGACAGGTGTATGGAAATTTATAGTCTAAAGTCTTTCTCTACAACAGACACAAACTTCTTGCCCTCTGGTCCAATTATATCAGTAGCCCAGATGAATGGGACATGTGCTCTGACTGCATCCTGTTTGGGCTCCCAGTTCCCATGTGTGGCAATTCCAGCCCAGACTCAGCTCTCTACAATGTCAGAAGTACATGAACATGGCTGCCTGTCTTACAGCAAGGGTGCTTCTGACTTCACTATTTATTCTTTTTTGCATTTTTTACATAAACAACCAGTGACCTCACTAGCAATATAGCCCCAGACCAGGTATTCTTGACCTTCTTTGCACTATAGACTGATTAGTATTTATCACCAGTGTTTCTGTCACCTGGTCTCCAAACTCCAATCTGTTACAAAATTTTGCAGCTAGCAGTCCTTATATAGCAAGATTTGTGTTTGTTTTCTTGTCTTCCTAGGTCATCCAACTAGCATTAGTCCAGTTTGCTAGAGCTGGACAAATACTGTTGATATCTCACTTGTCTTATATTTCAGGTTGGATTTAACCTTGAAATTATTGAATAAATTTTTGAAGCTATATTGGAGTGAAAATCAAAAGTTTCTCATTTCTATTGTCCACTTCTGGCATATGAGTATTCCCTTGTGGATTGTCTTGTATTTCTGATTTCTTGTTCATAATCAGGAGCAATGTCTGTGTCTGCAGTTAAATATTTTTTTTAATTTCTGAGTTAATATAGAAAAAATAAACACTGCATAAAAGTTTGTTTCTGTCTTAAAATTTTACCCACAGATAATATCCATGTACAGTGCAGAATTATTATGACCAATGAGCTATCCTTACAGAGAAAATAGTAGTAACAGAGAAGAACAATCAAAACTGTAAATATTCAATAACTTGTTTCTGCCAGTTTAGAAAAGTCAATGCAAGCAACTCAGCTGTTTGCTAAAAATAAAATGGGTGGACTAGGTCATAATGAATATTCATATCTTCCATCACAGAAGCTACTATTTTGATAATAATGAGCCAGACTAGTCCTTTATAAAGATATTGCATTTCTAAATTGATGACTGTTCTTACACTGAGGTGCATTAGATGCCCAGTAAGATCTAGCAGCACTAGAAAAACAGTACTCAAAACCATCAGACTTTCAACAGTACTCTCTTGTAGTGCATTGAGCCATATCTCTGGAATTTGGCAAAAGTTTAAGTGCATGTTACTGCTATATGTAATGTTCCAGGAACTGCTTGGAAATAACAGACAATATCTGGGGGACAAAAACAATAAATAAACTAGCATAAGCTCATTATGCTGCTGCCTGTGTGATGACATTTTCAACAAAAACCAGGGGGTTATTTTCTTGTTTGTTTGTTTTACTGAGATAAACTTGTTTACATGTAGCCTTTCCAAACACCAAACAATCACTAAATAATGAAAATTAAAATTATTGAGATTCTTTATAAAACATTATTGTTTACTTGCTCTACATAGTATTTTCATTTGAGTTGTAGCACACCTTTATTACAAAAAAGAGTGTTTAACACACTATGTCACTTGGGGGGAAAAAATAAAAAAGAAATTATATGTTGCCTTAATCAGTGTTAAATTTATTTTCTGATTTTCACGTATTCTTTATAGTCAGTTTATGCTCAAGCTGATACCTTCAAATACAGCTATGAAAAAATGCAAAGTTTGGTAAAACAATTTTTGGCAGTTTCTTCTTCCTTAGTTGCTACTCTGTAAACATTTAAATAATAGTGATATACTTGTGAATGAAAATAAGCACCTATCTCATTGTTAATTTTTTCTTTTTTGTCTATCATGTGTTCTTGTTCATGCTGTCATTGTCAGTCCCTTTTTACACTGCAAGTATAGCACTAAAAGCATAGTCTTCTTAAGAAAATCACTCCTTTTAAAAATTTATTTTCATACTCAAAATTTCTTCTTTTCCAAGGTATGCATCCAGGCATATTTTTACTTACTCATTTCAAAATGAGATAGTTTTCCAGAAGGAATAGAGTACTCAAGGCTATGTCAACTACAGATGGAAAAATTCAAGAGTACAGTGGTGCAAATAGATAAAACTATTTTTCTTCCACTGGTCAATGGGAGACAGCAATAAGATCATGACTAGCATCCTGGCCTAGCCCAAGTGAAAACTCTTTTTCTTACTGAATTTGATATGATCTGAATTCCAGTATTAGAACCATAATCAAGGAAATAATCCTCACAATACTCTGCCTGTATTATTGCATATACTTCTGTTCAGAACCGTTTAATACATCTTGTTGAATATAGAATCTTTGTAAAATCAATTTTAGGCAAAGTGCACTTTATATTTTTTAAGACTAATGAAAAATATTTTTTTCATGTCAAACCATTTGCAGAATGGTATTCACTTTTCAGTGCTGGAAAAGTGAAACAAACAACACTTTCTTGTTTTCAAATAATGCAGAATCAGAGTTCCTTTGACTATGCACAGATGTCAACTTCTGAGCTAGTCTCCATTTTTATATGGCTATTTTTATAAATAATGGAGAGAAATATGGCTAGTCTGAGAAGACAGAGGCATCTACTCAGAAGAGGTGAGTCATGGCCCAGACATGCCAGTTTATTACCTAAAAAAAGAAGCAGGGTGACTAGCTCAGATATAAGTGTTGGAGTAAAACTATTTTCATAAAGCACATCTTTGTCATGAAGGAAATAGGGGAAATTTTAGGGATACTTTTATGGACCTGAAAGTAAAGACTACTTATAGCAAGAAGGAACAAAATAAGGAACTATTATTTTAACTTAGTAGCCATAATCACTGATAATCACTGATTAAGGAAAACCAAAGGACAGATTCAGAGAAGATACATCTCACCTTAATAGGAAAAAAATAACATAAAGGAGTAGAAGCTACAGCTCTAGCTTTCCCTACCCTTCTTTTCTTTTTCCTTTTCTGCAGCTTCTGTTAGAGAGCTCTGAGCACAGAGAAGGAGATACTTCCCATTATAAAGAGCTGGCAACACAAATCAATACCATGTTAATGGTGGTGAATAAAAAGACTGCATATATCTCACACAGTCCTACTACAGTCTCAATTTACAATAGTTCATGGTTTGCACTAGACACTTTGGGCACTGCAGCAATATCTTCATGAATACCTAGGGTGAGAAGCCATGTTTCAGGCTCACCGGCTTCAAAGCTTGGCTGCAAGTATAAAAATAGCATCATAAAATAGAGTTGCATCAGTGCCTATCTGAACAGAGAAACTCCAAGGCTTTTATGTTTATCTCATCATTCACTATCTACCTACTCAAAATGCTCCTTGAACCATTAATGGTATAAACAAACCTAGTGAAAAATTGATTGACTTCAACTCTAGGGGGAAAGGAAAAGTTCTCTGTAAGGAAGACCCTGAACATCTCACAGATTAAGGTGAAGCAGCATCATTCACTTAGGGATATACTTTTATATTGTACCCCGTGGTGTTATAAAAGCTGGGAAAAAAACCCCTCTTCTGTCTCAAAGAAACTATTGTTTACATATGATTTCATTACTAAATAATATTTTTAGAATGCCCTAAAGTGCTCCAAGAACTTTTGAAACGTGTTTGTCTGAAAAATGCATCTGCATGAAACAAAATGTTACAGAAACCTATGGGAACTACTAGGAAAATGTTATTTTTTGTCAGTTCTGAGTCTTACTTGTTTTCTACACATCCAAGTTCCATAAAACTCCATAAAAAGTTATGCACTCCATATAAAATTCATCAAAAAGTTATACAAATATTAGTTTAATCTCAATTAAAAGCAACACTTTTAGAAAAAGCAACATATTAGAAATATCCTTTTCACTGAGTGAAAATAAATAAAAAG
>VXAU01000636.1:73835-109423 GCA_013399695.1 Formicarius rufipectus
AAAAAGAAGAAAAGAATGATTTTGAAAAAAAAAAAAAAAAAAAAAAAAAAGCATAAAAAAAAGCAGGGGAAACCCTTTTTTTTGGTAATAATAGTAACTTTGCCTTTTTTTTTTTTTTTTTTGTTATTCATATTCTCATAGGCAGACATAATTTTTCCTAATATTTGTATGACTTTTATTTGCATAAATTTGGGCAGAAAAGTATTTTTCCCCAGTATTTTAGCAGTGTATATTATGCAACATATTAGAGTAAGTAATCTGTTTTTATTTTATAAACTTTAGTCATTGAATTGTAAAGATTGGAAGAGTTCTGTGAGTCATCTGTCCCAATTTCCTGCTAAAGTATGTCCACTGAAAACAGGCTGCTCAACACCTTGTCCACTTGAGTTTTGAAACTGTGTAAGGATAGAGAGTCCATGATTTCTCTGCACAATCTGTTCCAGTGTTTGACTTCCATCATGGCCACTTTTTTCTCTCCTGATTTTGAGACAGGATTTCTACTATTCTAAGCTATGCCTGTTGCTTCTTGTCCTACCCCTGTGTACCATTAGGTAGCTCCAGGTTACATCATTACACCCTCCTTTGACAGCAGCAAGATTCTTTATCCTCATAAATAAATCTGGGGGTTTTTTGTTTGTTTGTTTGTTTTGGGTTTTTTTTTAGCTTTTCCTTGCATACCTTGTTTCCTATTACTGAGAAGCACAGAACTGTAAAAAACATCTAATGTTCATACCCTTTTTGTCTAACTGAGCTAGTTTTTTCATTGCAAAGGACAATTGGTTGGCCAAACATGATTTTTCCTTGTGTAATCCACTCTGCCCAATCTCATTCTTGTTTGTTTTTTTTTTCAAGTCAGATCTGAGTTTAAACTGGTTTCCATTTAATTGTCCAGATCCTCTTACCTCCCAGTCTTGAAGATGAGTGTGATATTAGGTCTTTCTGGAGCTCAGGAACTGCTTTTTTTCCTATGGTTTATCAAAGATCATTAAAAAATAGCCTTGTAATGTCCAAATGTGTTGATCACCTTTCCTAGCACCCTTGGGAACATTTCACCTGTTACCAATGACTTTTTGCACTGATGCAGTTTTTAGTGTCCTAGTATGAAGCTTATAAACATTAGCTGTTAAATAAGACAACCTCACTGCATCAAAAACAAACCTGTAAACCTTGACAGGTTCCAACACCCACCTGTCTTAATGGTCCCTAATTTGTCCTTCAGCTTTAAGCATTCCTTAGTTGTGTTATCCTTCTTTGTAGGTGATGTTTTTTATTTGGAAGGAAATAACGTTGGAAACTGGAAAGTCAGAGCCAAGAACTGACTGAAAACTGAGGGAGGGGATAACCAATAGAAAAAAAGTGAACACCACTAAGTACTTCTATCTTTTCTATGTCCTTTTGTCACTAGGTACTCTGCTTTATGAGTGGAGCCACCAAATTTGTCATAAGTTTTTGTTTGTTTGTTTGTTTTCTTTTCAGCTGATAAATTCACAGAAGTCGTTCTTGTCGACTTATATATCCAGTGCTATCTTCAAGCCCAAGTGAGATTTGGCTTCCTAGTTCCATCCTTGCATTACCAGGTGTTGTCTCTATAGTCCTTCTGGTTAACTCATTCTCACTTCATTTTCTGTATACTTCCTTTTCCAGTGTACTTACCTGTTTCTCCATGACAGCCTTCTGCTTGTCACATTAGACTCACATTCAAAAGACTGTTCTTGGGCTTCATACAAATTGTCTTTAAAGATCAACTAGTTCTGCTTGGATCCTTTGCCCTTTAGGGAAGTCTTTCAAGGGATTCTGCCAAGGATATTCTTGAAGAGGGCCAAATTTCCTTCCCTTGAAGTCTAGTGTTTGTGAATCTGTTATTTGTCTTGGTAACTTCTCTAGAGATTTCAAAATTTGTCATATCACACTTGCCTCATATCCCCCATGAGTTTTAACTTGTTTGCAGTTGCTATGTCATGCAGAACATCTTCCCTGTCTGTTTGTTCATGTCATTGAGGCATGTCAAGACAGCCCCATCTCCTCATTTCCCAAGCTGGCTCCTTAAGAAGCCTGTAACCATTCATTACAGCACCTAGTCAGGCAACTCATTCCATCACATATCTACAGTCCCAGAGATCATAACACTTCAACTGTGTATTGACTTCTAATTCCTAATTTTCTTCTGCTGCTGTGTGAATTCACTTTTCAGAAAAATTGTATGGAAATAGTATTTATCTTATAGAAGGAAATACTCTCATTAGAATACGTGGTGGAAAGAAAGAATATAAATATATAGTATAATGACTGGTGCATCACTAAAAAATTTTCCTTACTTTTTAAATGTTTTATTTACTACTCTGATAGTTACAGATAGCTGATTTCTCAATAAAATTTTTCTTTTAGTAGATTTTAGTACTGTTTTAATAAATATTTTTGCTGAAGTTACTGAAGATTTTTGGATTTTTTTTCTTGAACTTTTTCTGAACTTTTCAATATTTTCAGCTGAGTTATAAGAACACTAAATTGTACTTCATCATAGGTGCATGTGAAGAGAATAACTGATGACCTTGATCTATAGCTTCTTGAAACAGCCCTTTTCACCTTATTACCCATCCATCTTAAGGATGATAAGTTTATCCATGAGAAAACATATCAGTATGCTCCAAGCTGTTACCAATTATCTACAGACAATTGTAAACTCTGTCAGCAAGGTATGGCTATGGCAATAGGCTGTTCCTATGCTTTTATTGTGTGTCATTTTTTGACAAAGGGACACAACTCTAAACTAAAAGATTACTGAAAGAATGATCCTCCAGTTGTAGCCAGTATTAGGGTGGGACTCAGCAATGTTGTTTGTTGTACTAAGATAAACTGGGCTATCGGGGGTGAAAAGAAAAGGGTCCCGATAGGGGAGGGTCAGCTACCTCTAGGGTAACTGAGGGGTCCTGCGTTGGTGCTAGGAATAAAGAGGTCAAGAGACAAGGTAAGTGAAAACGGATAAGCCGTTTATTAAGCCCATAGCACTCCCTTTTATAGGGAGGCTATGGAACGAACTAGAAAAAAGGGAGTGGTTTAACAAATAAGGGAATAAGAAGGAGGGAACTTCCAAACTTGGATTTGGAGGGGAGGATACAACACCATATCAGGGGAAAATAGGTGAAACAACAAGAACATGAATAATAAATACTGCAGTAAAAGTTAACCAATCAGAAGATGTCTACTTGACAACTCCTCATAACTATAATGAAAAATTTTTTAGACAACTGTAATGAATATTTAACATAACTGATATAAAAACTGCATAAAACCATATAGGACTATATAAAACATGAGAACTGTAAAAGTCCAGGCAAGTCCAGTAATTCATTAATTTAGAAAAAGTCCTTCCACATTCTCTTCTGTGGTACACTAAAGGGTTTATATTCTTCTTCGTAACAATATGCACTCCTCCATCTCTGATATTCTTTGGCTGTCAGTTCTTGAGGAGCAGTCTCTTGCTCACTACCCCTGACACTGGGCAGAATAGTTTTCTTTAATACATACAGATTAGTGGAATACAGGGGAAGTGATTGAATAAGGCTTTTGTACTATTAATATATCAGGAACTATGCAGAGAAAACTTCAGCAGTATGTTTTATTGTTTCTTCCTTGTTTTGAGATGATTGCAGTCGGACTTCTTCACATAAAAACACAGAGTAATGAAGATGTCAGGCCATTGTTAGGATCTTACTGCCAGGAGGGGCAGAAACATTAAGACAGGTTTTGAGGCAGTTCTGGTAAATCTACATCCTGACCAAAAGCTCTAGTGGCAACCAATTACTATATTTTTTTCTCTGTGGAGGGACTTCCATAGCTCTACACAGACTGAAATTCCCTCATTAAAAACTGTAATCCACCTAGTCTCAAGGGTTTGAACTCTACTACCGAGGCAAGTGCACTGTTCCTAATGATGCACTAATTTTATGGGCTGAGAAGTACAAATAGTTTCTTCACTACTTCTCAAAAGTTTCTTGCTTAGCCATAAAAGGAATGGACTCCTATCTAAAACTCATTGATTATAGAAGTATCAGCTTCCTGATATTAGGCATATCTCTAATTTATGTACTTTCTATATATTCTTGCTCTACCAGAGATATTTACTTCTAGTTGTTTATATGTTAGTATGTATCTTAAAACTCAAACAGATGTGTAAACAGCTTTTTTAGTATTCACTTTTAAAGCTTTGCAAATAAATTTGTCACAACTGTGAACTGATAAAACAGGATCATTACCCAAGCAAACAGAACATCACAAAATATATAGTTTTGGTTGTGGTTTGGTTTTTGGGTGGGTTTTTTTGGTACATGCAAAATAATTGGATGTTTCATGCACAGAAAATACTTAACTTGTTCACATATCTAGCCTATCTATTTCACTTGACAGAAACAAAAAAAAATTCAGTTTCTCAAAAGCTGTTTTTTTCCCATTTGAAACAGATTCTATGCACTGCCTTTTGAGAAACTAGTGTGTAAAGTTGCAGAGAAAGCTCAACTGAAGTAATTTAGAGACAGTAATTACCACCAGATTATTGTTACTGTAGTTTTTACCACACATCATGAAGCAGAAAATGAGAACCTCTGACTCATATAATACTTGAAAGATATTATGAAGATTCCCCACAGTGAACCTGTGTGTGTCACCTCATTGAAAAAATTAACAAACTGAGAAAAGCAATCATCTAAACATGCTTTAGGAAGTTATGGTAATTTAAAAGGGCCATTTTTATATATAAATGCACATTTAGGCATACCTATAATTGGTGTTATCTATATTCCAGTTAATACTTCTTATAGGTTAACCATGCCTGTGTACTTTCAGATGAAGAAATCTACCTAAGGAGTTGAATCATTTTAGTACCTTGTACTTTCTATATTTCAATGGCAACCTGTGATCAGAGTACAAGTTGAGCATAGTGAGGAAAAATGGTAATTAAACACACTGAGTAAATAGATAAAAAAAAATCAGACTTAATTTTATTCAAGTTTGCAGAAAAAAAAAAGCAAGCAAATCATATGCCTGTAAAAGTTCTAGATCATTTCATTGTACTCCCTTATTTTCTCCTATCAGCAGTAATTTCCCTCCATTGTAGTTCACCTTTCCCTTCTGTCTGAACTATCATATATTAGAATTTTACCCTGATGTACCACATTCGTCACAAACTGTGAAGAAAGGACTAAGTTGCAATAAGCCTCTCTTACTATAATATTTTTAGGTTTTATATTTTTATTTTAAAATAAAAAATAATTGTGTATTTGTATTCACAAAGATGCAAAGGATTTTTTTCATTTAGTATAAAGAGGAAGCTAATGCAAAGCAAGCGTGCATGCACTGCAGCAGCAGCTGCTGTTTGCTACTTACCATGAAGTCCTTCTGTTTTTAACCGTGTTACAATTAATTGGTTTACTAATTTTTCTTAGTAAGGGTAGGATGTTATTCATAGTATCTCATCTGAGCAACAAACTTACGTGAATTAGCTAGCTAATGATGTTAATCACTGGATACCAGATACTTAGAGAAACAAGTTCTATGGAATTTATATAAACATAAACAATAATTATTGCACATTTGTTCTCAAACCAGTATCACTCTTTCCAGATGTAAAAATTCAGAAACTTGATAATAAGTACAACACGTATGTTTCTGTAATGATTTACATAGAAAGCTTCAGTATTTGTTTTCATTAGATGAAAAGTCAAAATACCACATTTAGAAAATGATATTTTTTAAGAGGATCTGACAATAACATTACTTCAAAAATAATCTGTCCTGTAAAGCATTAGCATTTTTCTTTTGGAAGAACTGTGAGTCGTATGGTAATTGTTTTCTTGTCACCATTTCCTATTTTCCAATTTAAATTTTCTCATGTGTCATGGCTATCTGACTTGAAAGATGCATATGAAAAATTTATAATAAGTAAATTAAAAAAAAAAAAAAGCAAGCCAGTAACTTATTTATAATAGGTTCAATAAATAAGTAAATGCATATATTTCAGTATTGATATTGATATTGAATTGACACATAATTAAAAATCAGGATTTATTGTGACAAGAAAATGTCTTATTTGAAAACAATTTTGGGTTAATACAACATGAAAACAAATATATTGTTAACAAATTCTCAATTTACTTCAGTACAAAACATTTAGTGTTTGGAGCTGTATTTTCTGTTCAGAAAAATAAAATAAATTTCCATCAGATACTTCTTAATCAGTTTTGTTAATGAGTAAATGTATTGGTATTCTTTTACAAGGTTTTGGTAGCTGGCTGTCTACATAGATGTCTTCTGTGAGAAAATGCTAGAATCCTCTCCTATGTGTGATAGAACCAGTCTCAGCCAGCTCTAAGTCAGATCCACCATTGGCCAAAAGAATCCATTAAAGGCAGTGGTAGCTGTAGAATCCCAGAAGATAGGGGGCTAATGTGTATGGCTCAAACACTGGTGGCTGTGAAGCCAATCCAGGATTATTGGTAATAACAAGCCACAAGAAAGAACAAGATGTGGCTGGGAGTCAGGTAGAGGGCAGCACTTTTCCTGGACAAATGTCCTTATTCTAATTCCTGGGTGTAGAGCATGACACAATACAGTGCAAATAGGACCCTAGAAGTGGGCATAAGCTGTAGGGGTGGATCAAGGCCATATAAGAACTTCAAAAGCCCTCAGACCCACTTCCAGATATGTCTGAAAGAATGGACTCTGCATGATAATTATTTTGCATAGGAAATTATACTGTGCCCTGGCTAAATATGAATGACTCCTTGGACAAGTCAAGGAAAATAAAATAAAGATGTAAAATTATGCAGAGATTTAAATGAATGACATTGGTTTAACAGTTGTCTTAGTAATCATAGTGAGACGAGGTAAAATGTAACATACTTGGATGCTGAGAAAAAAGAACTGAGCGGAAAATATATTAATATATGTTTATATATTAAAAATAAATTACATAAGAGCTAAAATTCTAGTAATTTCAAAAGATGAATTTCGGGAATTTTCAGAAGTTCTACTACTGCAATTGCTTCCCCTCCACAACTCTCTCCATAAGAGGACAAAATAACCAAACAGTCTGTATTGAATATACCCAATAATACCTTTATTGAATTAATTAGATGTTTATGAACAACAGTTCTTTAGGGAAGACTATGTTAATTTTGGGATGACAATTATTTACTTTTGTTCTGTGTTTATGTACTTGCTGAATGATAACTAATATTCCATTTTGCACTATCTCGTCAGCTCAGCTTGCTGGAGAACATTTTGATAAGGTAAATCAACACTGAAACTGAAGCATAAATTAAGATTTCTAGCACAATGAAACTCAATATTCACAGTTCCTATTCCACAGTTGAGATCCTGCACTCATTTTAATACAATTAAACTGAGGTAAGGAAAATGCTGTAGAATACTGAATTTTCTTATTGAATTGCTTCTAAAACCAAGAAAACACACCGACAGTGAAATTGAGATGACACTAAATGCTATCCATATTAAACATAAATGCTTTCAAAGATAATGCTTTTGTTACTGCAGATAATACTGACTTTGTAGACTACAAACTTTCCTAGAAAAGAAAATGTTAAATGTGGCAGTTCTATGAATTTCCTTTTATCTTGACTTCAACACCATACTTTTACATAGGAGTGTGGCCCCAGATGCAGACTGACATTTGCTGACATATCCCACAACTGACTTTAAGTATGACTGAGTTATTTAGCACTCTTTGTATATTATATAGAAAATGTTCCTTACGATTATTTTTTTTAATTTTTTTTTTAATTTTTTAATTCTTGTATGGCATTTAAGGGATTAATTTATGTTTTGCACTGAGACAAATGATGTGTGATAATCTGGGCTACTCCCCTTAGGCTCACAACAACCAAAATTGGCACAGCAGTCTAAGGCTTAGTTCATGCATAGGCCTTCAAGGACAAAATTTGCACACTTAAAATGTATTTTTGAATACATTTGCACATTAAATTTGCCCATGTATATACCTAAGAGAGTCATCTACAAACCTATACTTTTCTTCTGAAATGCATAGATCCGAAGAGCAGAGGCTTTGACTGTGATTTTGCTGTCACCATTTCAGGCTGAACGAAACATCTCAATATTTATCTGGTGCTTATATTTAGGCTGTGGCCAGCTCTATACTTAATCCATTGAAAAGTCTTAATTGACAGGCAAAATAAAATACATAACTGCCTGTGAGTGTTGAATTTAACACAAAATCTAACATAGTGAATAGTACTGTGATTGTTTTAAAATATATTTTGAGATTTAAAGACTAAAAATGCTGACAGAAATAAACAAATATACAGATACAGTGATATACATAGCCAGTATATGCACACCAAGACACATTGTTACTATTTGTGCCTTATTACTGATTTATATTTGGAGAATTACTGTAGAGCTTATTATTGACATGACCTATTTTATTATTAATTTTATTATTTATTTTATTTTTCCTTACCATCTTGAAGAATAGCGGGTCTTCAAAGATGCAAATTAGAAGTTTTACAAAGTTGGTACATTTTTTGTGTATCTATAATTTTGCGTATCTCCCGTTCTGTTGTTTGGTTCCTCATATTCATTTTTCTTGTACTTGTGGCAGAATTTCATTTTGTCCAGGATAAGAAGGAACTGAATATGCATCAGAGTTATTCTATTTTTCGTCTATACAAGTGTATGTTTTTTAATAGAACTTGTGAAGAAAAGATTGTTTGGTAACAACAGCCTTCTTGCCTTTACAGAAGTTTAATTAATTTATATTCATTTATATTCATTTTCAAGTAACTGAGTGAAGCATCAGAAAAAAAAAAGAAAAAAAAGATAATACAGAAAGTAAACAGGACAAAAAAAAGAAATCCATCATTTAAGACCACAAGACTTCAGGAACATAAGCAAAGAACAAAACATATATGACAACAACTCTTCGTTATTTTACCTAATGACAAACTGCATTTAGGTCAGAATCTCAACACAAAATCACTTCTTTATTTATTCAAAATTAATTTGAGTTAATTTTCAAAGTCATCAACATTTATTCTCAACTACTGATATGTAGAAAGAGGCTGAATAAATAAAGTGTATTATTCTATTTGATAATATTTTCAATACTAGCATTGTCTTGGTATCCATTTGCTTTAGAATGTGTCCGTGCCATTTTCATTCAAGATATTTCACAATCAGAATTTTAAACTTTCTTCTATTCAATATTTCAAAGGTTGACCACTTATTGCAACTGAATAAAGTCAAATGAATAAGGTTTTATCTAAAACTATGTCTTTTTCAGTAGTAAACTCCTTTAGAATACAATGGCAATATTCAAATAGACTGTTTATATTTTCACTGACCACTTACTTTATTTACTTACTTTATTTCCATGAATGGAATACTTGTGTTTTTATGAAAGAAAATATTCTTACAAGAAAAAAAATATTTTTTTCTGGGCTCTTGGGAACTTCCTGAGGTTCAGGCAAGGCCAAGTTAGAGATGCTGCACCAGGGTCTATGCAACCTGCAGTATCAGTACAGGTTGGAGGTGGAGGGTTTGAAAGAAGCCCTGTCAAGGAGTTCGTGGTACTGGTAGATGAAAGGCCAGAACTGATCAGCAATGTGCTCTTACAGCCCAGAAAGCTAATCATATCCTGAGCTGCCTCAAAAGTACTGCCAGCATGTTGAATGAGTTGATTCTGTCCCTCTGCTCTGCTCTCAGGAGTATCTGAAGTATTGCATCTAGTTCTGGGGTCCTAGCACAAGAAGGATGTCAACTTGTTGGAGTGTGTCCAGAAGAGAGTCATGAAGGTGATTCAAAGTTTAGAGCACCTGAAAGGAAAGGCTAAAGGAACTGGGGTTGTTCAGACTGGATAAGAGAAGGTTCTGGGGGGGGGGTGTTATCGTGACCTTACGGTACTTCAGTGTACCTGCAAGAAAGATGGGGACAGATTTTCAAGCAGGAGTCTGTTGTGACAGGACAAGGTGAAATAGTATTAAATTGAAGGAGGGTTGATTTGGACTAGATATAAGGAAGTTTTTTATGATGAAAGTGGTGAAACATATTGAAACAGCTTGCCCAGAACGGTGATGGATGGCCCATCCCCAGAAACTTTCAAGGTCATATTGGATAGTGCTCTAAACAAACTCTGCTCTTTGCAGGTGGAGGTTGGACTAGGTGACCATTAAAGGTCCTCTCCAGCCCAAACTATTCTATAGTACTATTATTCTATGAGAAAAATATAAACAATTCTCCTACATGTAAAGACTCCAGGAGAATTCATAAAAAGTAAACTATTCTCATTTGATAAACAGTAGAAATGATGCGTATTTTCAACTGAAACAGAAGTTTCAAACAATGCTTAAGAAGAAAGAGGGAATAGAGAAAAATAAGAAGAACTGGAATAATTTTATTTCTTCATCAAAAACTTTAATTTTATCTGTGGAAGCAATTCCTAAAGGAATCTTCTGGTAGACTTCAATAAAAATCCCACTGAACAGGTAATATCAAAAGACAAGATATCAAATAATTTGTTCTAGTGTTTTTATTCAAAAACTCACTTTATTTTATCCTTTTTATTCTTTTTGAATTTAGTTGAACAGTTCTAGGGAGTTCGAATTCTACAGTGATATGAGTCTTAGTGTGAGCTTCCCTTCATGTATCGCTGTTTTCACTTGCTACATAAATAGCTTGAACTAAACTTATGAATACTAAAGGACTAAAAGATGAGGTTAATGTCCCATTTGGTAGTTCTTGATTTTCTTACTGATTTTTAATAATCAAAATAGGATAAACAGATTAAATAGTAAATGTCTACATACTTTCTTACAATTTTCTACATTGCTTCACAGTGATGAAAATTTCTATTTATTTATTCTGTGAAAGCTGAATAAAGGCTTTCTTAACTATGTATTAACATAAATAATTAATACCATTTGATTATTGTGGTTCTCAAATGTACCTTTGAAAATGCTGCATCCAAAGAAAACCTTCAAAAGACAAAGAAACACCAGGATGAAATGGGTTTCACTGAAAAAATGTTATATACAGTACTTTAGTTGTGACCAATATTGCTTTTTATATCATGCATGACAGCTTGTATCAAGTACTTTTATGAAAAAGTATATACGGTTGTGTCACATTACTACCTGAAAAATATGGAAAACACATCTCATAATCTCTCATTAACAGAAAACAGTAATTCTTTCATCAATCACGTAAGTTCGGAAATAGCTTTATTTTGTACCAATTGGCACCTCTTTGTTCCTTTTGGTTTTACTTATTGTTGGCTGGACTTCGTGAACGAAGATCTTGGGATAAGCCTGCACAATGGATTTTTTAAGTGAGGCACAGGGTGCGCAGAACTGGCCCCACTCCCTTTACTCCTGAGGTTCATCTTGCCACGGCCGAGCACGCTCGGACGGTGACAGTGAGGTCCTCAGGATTCGAACTGGCATCCTCAGAGGAGGAGCCGGCTCCACAGGCAGGGGGTTACACCACTAGGCCAACGCCCGCCGCCTCTCAAATGTAACATACAAACAAACAGAAAAGCAATAATATCAGGCTGTTGAGAAATCCTGGGAGCCCACGTGGGTCAGAGCACCAGGGGAAGACCTCGCATTGTCCTCTCTGCCACCGAATGACACAAACGTGGCACTGCAGCCACGCCTGTAACACGAGCTGGGGCAGGCCCCAAATGGTGGCAAAGATTTTACTTATAGTTTGATGGAAAATTACTAGATGCTTTTTAGATTAGGTCTTCTTTACTTCCCTGATACAACTGAGGCTTTATGGAGAGCTTCTGTAAATATAAATTATTGAGCTACTTGTGAAAAATAAACTTAATTTTCATGTATTTCTGCTTTTGCATACTGAATAACAATACTGTTTATGAGAATCATCATGGCTAGACTTCACAAATGAAGATTTAGGAAGGTTTTACCCATGTTTGCTGCAAGCGCACTGATGGCTGATAAGGCGAATGCGAGATAGGCAAGTCTGGTTGCAAAGGCACAGCAGAAAGTCTCCATAGGTGGCACTGTCAAGGCACGGTTCTTTCTGCGTTGTCTTTTCTCCTTCAGGCTGATTCTGCATGCATTTTCAAAGGAGGCAGCAGTGTTGTAGATGGTGTGTCTCCACATCTCCCAATTGGAGGCCAGAGTGGACCATTGATGGTGGTCAATATGGCCAAGGCTGAGGTGTTGTTTCAGGCAGTCCTTGTATCTCTTCTTCAGGACTCCTCTCTTGCAGCAGCGAGTGGCGAGTTAACCATAGAGCACAATCACAGGGAGGCGGTGATCCTCCATTCTGGACACATGCTCTGCCCAGTGCAGCTTCATTCTCAACAGCATGGCCTCGATACTGGTGACCTCTGCCTGTTCCAGAATGGACACATTAGTCATGTAATCAGACCAGTGGATGTTTAAGATTGTATGGAGGCAGCGCTGGTGGAAGCGTTTCAGAAGTCACAGGTGGTGGCAGTAGATGACCCACAATTCAGACCCATAGAGAAGAGTAGACAGTACAATGTCTTTAAAAGTATTTTAAAGTATTTAAATTATTTATTTTAAAGTATTTAAAAGAATATAGAGGAAGTGGTTATGCATGTGAAGCACACAAAAAAATCTAAAAAAACTTTAGTATAAACCCCTTAGATTTCAAATTATATAGAGTAGAAAAATTGCACTCAAATGTAATTTCTAGCCTCTGTTCCTACAAGTAGTTTTCTGTTGAGAAAACTTCTGTGTTGAGACAAACTAAATGCTGTTTTCTTGCTAGCTCCAGCAACAACTGTCTTAGGATTCTAACAGATGTTCCTGGTTTTTTCCCCCATTGGTGCCGGTATTCAGTATAACTTTGCCCAGAGGGGTAAGGGAACTAATAGAGTGTATCTGTAGCATTAACTTGCTGAGAAATGGTCCATCTATGCCAGAGATTTGCTTCAGAGAACACAGACTTGTATTCAGATTCTTTCCCCGTGGTGCCTATCATAGATATCCCAAATACCTAAGAGTAAAAGGGGTATAAATGAGATAAAATATGTACTGGACTGCTTTGTATTGTAGATAATTTCCCAGAGACACAAAGCAAATCTTAAAAGGTTTACATGCATACATTTTTAATTACAAATTTTTTCATCTTAAACATACTGGAATGCAATTGTAAGGTTCATTTACTCCCGAGCCATCATAATCAAGGAGAAGATTCCTTTTTTTTTTTTTTTCCTTGTGCCCACATGCTTTAAAGTGCTACAATAAAATCTGTTTATTTCAGCAATAAAAACTATTTTTATGGTTTTACTTTATTAAAACTACTCATTGTAAAAAAAAGTAGCTTGATTTAGGTCAGTAAAGGTATGAAGAAAGGTTGCAACACATCAGTGATTAACTTGCAGAATTCAGAGAAAATACAAGTTTAGGAAGAATGACTAAAAATGTAAACAAGATAGATGATAGAACTCATAAAAATAAAATATTTTGTTTGCAAACTGTGGTATATGGAAGATGTGGATTTTCTTCTGAAGGCTCCTTCACTTAATATGAACTGTGCTTTGGTTTTTGTTTGTAAAAGCCTTCACAGTTTTGGAGATTTTTTTCAGTGGGAGGGAGGAAGATGTTTGTTTCTGTAAATTTCGCTGTCAAAAGACTGGGGCATTTCAATGATTTAAACAAAATAACACACATCATGTCCTTCAAAATATCTTTTTAAGCTCTGTTCATTTCTACCAGTTCTCAGATAAAATATCCTATATAACTCATGGATAGCAAACTCACTGTGTTTCGTGTTTTGTACATCTGTATGCATGCTACTTAGAATGCTTGCACATAAACAATAAATCTAATGAATAAATATTTGTATCTTATTTACTAGAACTATATAGGGCATCTTCCCAGCAAGCTCATTACAGTGCATCTGCATCAGACTCTTCCCATACGCTCAGTGGAGTTGACCTTTGTATGCCCAGGATTTCGAGATGTTTGGAAACATTAAATATCCTCTAAGCAGATGGGTAAATGTTTAAAAATTGAAGGTTACAGAATATCATGAATTCAACCAAGATGCAAATTCCAAGTGGCAAGTGAAGGTTTTAGAGAAATCTGAAGGCATTCATGATATCTGCTTGACATCTAAATGCTTGACATCTAAAAATTTTTATTAACACTAGTTTGAAGAATCATTTTTTAAAATAATAACTATCCTGTATACAAAAAAAAAAAAAGTGAGATGGAACTTTGATTAATAACTATGTATAGGACAATGACCAGACACTTTCGTTCCCAGAAAGCATTGTACTTCTTCAGTTGTTAAAAAACCCTTAGACTTTAATGATACATATCTGGAAATTTATGTGCCATAAGCAAATTGCTAGTTTAGAGTTCAAAGAATATTGTATATGTGGCAAAACATATGGGATACTGTGGCGGTCGAGGAATCCCAGTCTCTGTTTTGGGGGCAAACGTTTATTGAAGCTACATGATACAATACATAGGTTCAGCAAGTAAATATTCATCTGAGGGGATGGTTTTATGCTAAATATAGGAGGAGATATTACAATTAAAAGATTACATTATGCTTACTATGAGGGAACTCAGAAATGCAAGTTTAATGAACATGAGACAGAAGAAACAAAGGGATTGATAAAGTGAGTTTCCATCTGGGCTAGGGAATACACAGAAACCACACATCTTGTCGACTGCAGGCAGCTTGGAGATACTATTGCAGCAGATGTCAGCAGGCTGATTTAAGTCTTATTGGACCACGGACACACTCCCAACACTTTCCCAAGGTTTAGTGGACGTTCCAGAGAGGCTCCTTGCTGCCAAGCTGGTTTTGGTCTCCTCAGGATACTTTTCTGATTTTTTTTATATAATACTTTTTTGGTTTTTTTTTTCCCCAAAAGGGTAATTTCTATTTATAAATAACCCCTGGTTTCTTTTGGAGGAGACGTAGTATGATGAACACCTGTTGTAATTTTAATAATTTCTCACAAAATAGACATAGGATCTTACTAGCATTTCTGTAAAACAACGAAATATAGTAGGGGTTCTGTCCTTTTCCTCACAAATTAGAATTCACATGAGGAAAAGAGTCTCTGAGAAATGAAGAGACTTTCTCTTTTTTGTGTTGTTATATTTTTTTCCAGAAAATTCAAATAGTCCAAGTTTGGTATGATGTAAATAAATATCTAGGAAATGACACAAATAATAGTAGTCCTGGGTTTAATATTTCAAGCTATTCTAAACTACTGTCTAATGCCAACTATTAAACTCATCTGATACTTGATGCTACTCAGTCGTGTACCTTCAGGTTACTTGATTTATTCCTAGGGCACACATTTCATATTAAAACAGGTCCTACTAGTGTCAATAGAAGCTATTTCTTTGACTAAGCTGGTTGTTTTAATCTGAACTTTATCACATGGTGTGTCATCTTGCTTCTTAGCCTATCCAGAATCTGTGACTGAATTACTTGCAGGGAAACTTTTACTGTTTTGTGAGGCAGGCTGGAGTCTGAAAACTTCAAGGACAGCAGGAATAAAAGAAGGGTTTTTTTTTCAGATTAAATCTGTCAAACAGTTACATCAGGGATTCCAAGTAAGATCTATGTTTCTCTCTAAGCATGTGACTGGCAGTTGTGGAAAAGAACTTGGAGTGCCTACAACAAACTGGTACAGGGCATTTTTGTAAGTAGTGTTATCCTTTTTTTTTTTTTTTTTTTCCCTGATTTCTTTCCTCTGAAATCTAGCCTGGCTTTAACAAGTAGCGTCTGTACTGGAAAAGAATAGTAATCATTCCACATCCAAAGCAATGAATAAATCCTCAGGGGAGCTAAGGAACATATGTGAAAGCAATTGCTGTGACTCCATTTGAAAGGTTACAGAAAGCATTCCCCTAACACCCTGTCATACTCTGATCTGCTGACTAACAGAAACCAGTGTGGGACTCAGTTGCTCCCTTCCATGCCCACCCCTTGCTCTTTGTTTTTTGCTTTCCACCCTTTCTGAGCACATCAAAACCTTGGAGTTTGTGACAGCACTTCACTTGAGGCGCTTGCTGCTAGCAGGCTCTCTCCTGTACTCATGACTAGGTAAGACTGTGCTTGCAGTATCTTTACTCTGCAAAAAAATATCTTCTACACATCATCTGACAAAAGAAATCTCAAATTAAATGCGTGTGTAAAAATATTTGTACTGTTGAGAAAAATCAGTTTAACTACAGAAAACTTTCTTCTGGTTTGTGGAAATGTTGAGCAAAGAGCAAGTTGTTTGTCTCCACTTGGTCAAAGTAAAACTATAAGTCAAAATTTCATGATGTCTGTTTTGCTAGGAAAAATTTCAATATACTGAATTAATGATAGAGGTTTTCTTCTTGATCTTTTGAACCAAAAGGCTGTTAAACCTGGTGAAAAAAACTCTTTCCACAAATCACTTGTACTAGACACATGGCAAAACCCCAGGAACATCTATCATTTTTAGCAACTTGAATTTAGAAAAATGGTAATTGGTCAGCTTTTCTATTTAACTCTTGAAAAAAATGAAACTTTGTTGGTGGATATTAAAAAACAGTGGAAGGTGTCTTTTTGACATGCACTATAGTCTCCTAGAAGATTACACATAATTTAATTTAAAAAAGAGGCTGAAAAAGCAATCCTGCATGACAAAAAAAAAAAATCATAAAACTATTCAGTTTAAAAGTTCTGCTAATTTTTTAATTAAGTACTTGTTTTTTCTTACCTCTTCAATTAAAAAGTCAACCTTTCTAGTTTTCTCTAAGATCTGCTAATTTAAAGTATAGGATTGCAATAGTAGGAACAATATGAACTACAACTAGAGGCAGAATAGTTGCTCTATTTGCTCTAACTTTAAAGTTTCAATATTTACATGCTCAAACAGAATATGAAAATAAAGGTATGTTTAGCATTTTGGGAAAAAGAAAAAGAAAAAGAAAAAGAAAAAGAAAAAGGAAAAGAAAAAGAAAAAGAAAAAGAAAAAGGAAAAGAAAAAGAAAAAGAAAAAGAGTTTCTGAGCATCCTAAATTCAAGAAGACAGGTATATTAAATCAAAACAGAAAGAAAGTGTTATTCAAGACACTTTGAGTAGTCTCAGATTTCAAAGCAGTATTCACTACACTCAGCATATATTACTCTTTGTGTCTGGGCATCTGGTCATCTTTCTGGTATCTTACTCTGGGCCACCGAAACCAGAACTTTGAAACTCACTACTCAGAGATGAAAATGCGTGGCAAATAGCTAGACAAGGCAAATATAAAGATAACTCTTGTGTCCTCAGTAACTGTATTAAACAAGATTTATTTATATTCAGCTTACTGTTTTCTTATTTACACTTCTTAACCTTGTGTTCTTCTTTCACATTCATAAAACATATGATTTTAGGCACATCATTGTGGCATGATATTCTTTTCACAAATATCATGACTTTTGTCCTCCAGTCTGATTACTATTCTCTTCCCTCAACAGCATTCTGGCTTGAAGGTTGTCAATGCTCTTTTCCTTATTCCCGTGCCAATTCATGACACCTGGCCACAATAACCTTTCAAATCGTTTAGGATGTGGAATTCCCTTGATTTGGGATAATTTCAATATCCAGTTAAAGTTATGCATGTTTGGACAGATGTCCTGGTGTTTCATGAGGCTCCATTCTCATTTATAATATAAAAATCCTTTACCAAATAAGATAATATTTATTCTGATTTGATTCTTCAAGAAGGATAGATACAATTATGCAGAAGGGGACACACAGGCAGAGATATAAGAGACATCAGGGCAGGAGGGACATTGGAGAAGGAAAAACATTGAAGAAAAGCCAAATAGCTCTCCAGAGCAGAGCAGGAGGAGAAGCAGCCAACTCAGATCAGATAGTGAGGAAGTTGAGGAGGAAGTATGACTGCAAAGGCACTGCAACTGATGGAGGAACCCACATCACAGTAACAGTGTAGAACCTGCAGTGCACTGAGCTCTAAGTCCTACACTGCCCCTCACCTTAACAAAGGGACCAGATATAACAAGGGCTGCAGAACTGGACACAAGAAAATAGTGAGGAATGGTGTTTTTCCTAGATACTTGTTTATTTGATTCTTATTTATTTTTCAGTATTGGGACCCAAAAGTTGCTAATGGGAAATTAATTAGATTGATTGACATTTCCTCCTTGAAATAATTCTTTGTCTCAGGATAGATCTTCAGTCTTTTTTAAATAAAATGTGTAAAACCTTAGAAACTGATGTAATGCTTTCCTTTCTGTAGAAAGTATGTTTAGGAATTATGATAATATCCTCTTTATTACCAATTAAACAAATAATATATATTGATGAATTTGGAACAAATGGATAAAATGCATAAAAATAGGATCACTAGATCATTATTTTAGATCATTTATGTAATTGATATAAATGGATCCACTGGCTATAATCCATAATTAAACATGATTTTCATTTTCCAGCAAATTGCATTTTTAATGTATAATACCCTCTCTATCTCATCTCATGGCTAGCATTTATTTCTACAAATTATAAACCATCTCTTTCAATGTGTGAATTATTTTTGAGTATATAAATCACTTAATGAATTGACAAGACTTAAAAATAGACAGCCTCAAAGATATTAAAATGGTCAGTTGGTCAAAGTGCAGCATTTCCACAAATATATCTTGTAGTAACATGATAGACACCCCAAACAATTTATCCAATGACTTCACAGAACGACAGGATCACAAAATCACCCAATTTTGAAGGGATTCACATGGATCATCTAACCCAGCTTCTGGTCTGACACAGGACCATCCCCAAGAGTCACATCATGTGCCTGAGAACATCATCCAAATGCTTCTTGAACTCTGTCAGGATTGTTGCTGTGATCACTTCCCCAGGGAGCCTATTTGAGTCCCAATCACCTCCTGGGTGAAGAACTTCTATTTAATTTCTACCTTAATGCCCCTGACACAATTTCAGGCCATTCCCTTGGATCCTGTCACTGGTCACCATGGAAAGAAAACAGATTCTTTTTACTATGACTTGTATTTAGCATATATTTTTTTCTATTCCCTTGTATTTATCCTATAAACACATGCTTTCAGAAGACTGTTTTTTGTAATTAGATGTTTTGTTGTTTTTTTTTTTTTATGTACCTGATTGGTTCATTCCTGCATCTGGTTACTTTTGGATCTTTTAAATACAGCCTTACCTTTGTATTTCTGGATACATAAGTCTCCTTCTGCACCATTATTTTGTAAAGTACTGAATAATCCAATGTTCTAACCCTTGAAAGCATTTTTACATATGTTTTCTGAGACAAAAATAAAACTTATCAAGAGAGTATAAAAATATCTGCTCTGCAAGACATTGATAAATAAGAGGTGCTTCATGAGAATAAGCCTTATGACAAATGTTTTCACACAGAGGTCAAGGAATCTCTTGATTAAAGTCAATAAAGCAGAATGATGACTAGGAAATGCCCTTTAAGGTCAGTTGAACTAGAACCTAAATAGTCAAGAGAATATTTCAACCTCAAATTTATCACGGCCTGCTGAAGAGTTCTCCCTGCAGTTAATTTTGTATTTAGTGTCTGGAGTTGATTTATATACAGACTGTTGTAGAGTTTTCTAACAAATGTTTTATATTTAAGTTCTTCTTGAGAGTAATTAGAGGTGAACATCTGTGTCCTACACAAATTATGTCATTATGAAATTAACATTCAGAAGTTCATAAGGAGGTATGGTAGCTGCAACAGCTTGTTTATTTGTAGCAGTATGGTGACCCAGATATCTGACTAGTTAGATGATTTGTTTACCTTTCTTCTTCTTGATATGTGTGTCAAACATAAGAAAGTACATGCAGAAATATGTCAAATTATAAGCAGTAGACATAATAAGCCTATATTCATATGTGTCAACTTATATAAGGTGAACATAGTATCTAATACATTAGATGTACTGCTAAGTTGTTAAAAAACCCCAGACTACCTACGTAGGTCTACATGCACAAACACCTACATAATCGGAGAGTTTGACCATATATAAAATTGAAAAATGAGATATTTGTCTACTATATTTAATCAGATGGGTCAAGACTAGGGTATGTTTGTCCCATTCAGCTTTATAGTTTGACAAAACAAAAATTTGATAGTCATTTATTAGCAGCTTCCCATTATAGTAGAATGGCTGCACATATGAAGTATGCTACTTAAGAGTAAATATGTTTCTGAATTACTTTAGATCAGGCTGATTATAGAATGTTCTGCTTCTGGGAGCCATCTGAATTAGACAGTACTGCATGATAAAGAGAGATCTGTCACAACATTGTAATTTTCAAGACAGAGAAATAAAGATAACTGTGGAACAAAATTAAGGTAAAAATCCTTGTGACAATACAGTCCTTTCAAAAGAAGTTTGTAAATTCCTGAACTTAAATCATTACATTTATTGCCAGTTTTCTGTCTTTGTGACTTCCATTAGTAAGCCTATTCAACTATGTCTATTCTTAATATTGTCATATAATAATTTAGCATATTTTTTTAGTCACGTGTGCTCTTGAAATTAATATTAATTATACTAAACAACTAGGAAGAGAGGAATGTCAAAAATCTTTAATAGAATCATAGAATGGCTTAGCTTGGAAGGGACTTTAAAGCCATCAAGTTCCGATCCCCATGTCATGGGAAGGGATGCCACTCACTGGGTCAGATCCTCAAGGACCCATCCAACATGGTCTTGAACATTTTCAAGGCTGGAGCATTCATGAGTTTCTGGTCAATCTGTTCCAGTGTCTCAGTACCCTCTGAGTAAAAAAATATCTTCTTAACATCTAATCTAAATATCTCCTCATAGTTTCCAAAGTTCCCCCTTGTCCTATCACTATCTGCCTGTGTTAGAAATTCCTCTCCCTGTTTTTTATAGGCCACTTCTAAGTACTGAAAGGCCACAATAAGGTTTCTCCAGAACCTTCTCTTCTCCAGGCTGAATAACTTCAACTCTCTCAATCTGTCTTCATTGGAGAGATGCTTCCTCCCTCCGATCTTTGTCCATGTCTTCTTTGTGCTGAGGACCCCTGAGCTGGATCTACTACTCCAGGTGGCATCTCACAAGGCAAAGTAGAGGGGTAGAATCACTTCCTTTGACCTGCTGGCCACACTGCTTTTGATGCAGCTCAGAATACTTTGGCCTTTCATACTGGAGTCCTACCAGTCGAAGCCAAAAGACTGAAAACTGGTGATAAATAACAATAGGTGGAAAAAAAAAATAGCAACCGGTAAACAAACGTTTTTTGGAAGGAAATATTGCAAACTCCTAACCACAGTGAATTTTCATATTGCTACAGATATTCAGGTTCAAGAGAGAATCAAAACTACATAATTCAATCATAAAACTTCTACCTAAAGCTAAGCTACTGAGTCATTCAAATGTGAGAAAAATTAGTCAATATAGTCACATGTAATAGAGTGCATACATGTATACATTTTTCTTAAACCTTTTTTAATTATAGCTTAATCATTTGGTCAGAAAAGTAGAAGTACTAGTTTTCATCCTGTCCATTTCATGATCAGATATTTTCAATGAAAACAATAATTTCAATGGCTGGAAGATCCAGCCCTTTGAGAACATAACATTGCTTAATATCAATATGTGCTAATCACCATACACATTTTCCATTTCTGAATCTCTGTTTCTTTCTCTTCATTCTCTTTTCATTTTCAAGTCCCATTTTGTCCTAGTTGCTAGAGAATTTATTATTTCCATTGCATCAGAACCCTTTAATAGTACTGATACTCTTTATTCATTTGCAAAGCATTTTGGATGCTAGCTTTGGAGCCCTTAACATAGAATCATAGAATGGTTTGCATTGGAAGAGACCTTAAAGATGACCTAGTTCCAATCCTCCTGCCTTGGGCAGGGATATCTTCCACTAGACCATGTTCATTCAGCATGGCCTTGAACAGTTCCAGGGATGGGTTATCCACAACTTCTTTGGGCAACTTGTTATAGTGCCTTAGCACCATCACAGTAGAGACCTTTTTTTTTTTTTTTTAATATCTTATTTAAAACTACTCACTTTCAGTTTTAAACTATTTCCTCTTATCCTATAACTACATGTTCTTGCAAAAAGTCCCTCTCTGTCTTTCTTGTAGTCTCCCTTCAGGTACTGGAAGATCTGTTTATAGGCTTGTATGAAATACATGTAGCCAGCACTTCAAAACTAAGGTCAAATCACTTCCAAAAAACACTTAAAGACCCCTGTCTCCAAGTATCACACTACAGAGATGTTTCAAATATGTCCTGTACCTCAAAATAAAACCTCTTCAAAACATCCAAACTATCATTCCCTTGTTGCTTCACCTATTATTGTTGTTACTATTATTAATTATAGGCATGGTTGTTATTATAATTATTTTCCATATGTATCCTACAAACATATTAAATGTATTTGATCTGATTTTTTTTAAGAAATAAGGAGAATTAAAATGGGACCACTCTTCAGTATGATACCAAGTATAACATCACCTTTGCAGACTCAGTCAGACCATGAATAATCACCTATTTGAGAGTTTTTCTTCTTAATTATGAGCATGTATGACTGTATGTTTCATTGACAATTTAATACGAAAATCCATCTCCAAAGAAGAATAATATTACATTGCATTTTGGGTTTGTAGATTTGGTAGGGGATTTTTTTCATTTGTCGTTTTTCTGGTTGGCTGGTTTGCTTTTTTTTTGTTTGTTTGTTTGTTTGTGGATTTTTTCTTCCTGAGGTATGTTATTTAGTATTCTCAAATTCAGATATTGCCTGTTTCACAGAAAGAAATCTGAAACAGTCATAGACCTTCTATGTGCACCCACACAGATTTAAGACAGGATTAGTTGTCTTTTATCAAGGCTGACTACTGGTTCTCTATGAGACAGCAAAGTTTTATACTTAGTCATTGAATAGCTTGTGTAAACATTTTCACGTACAGAACATGTCTAGAACTCTATCTTTTCAAAATACTATTTTATATTAGAAGGGAAGATAGTGGAAAAAATTCTAGCCCAATATTTTAGCCTGACAAACCCTTGAATAAAATTCTACTGAGACACTTCTAAAATTAGGATGCATTTAAAAGTTTCAGACAGAGCTGCATTGCCTTGATGATGGAAATCTTCCAAGCCAACCTGGAAGCTATGGTAAAAGTAGTTCATAGAAAACTTGCAGTAAAACACCTCATTGTAAGTGAATATGAGATCACTTCTCACAATTACCATATTAGGGCCTACTGTTTTGTCACACTCTCCTGTTTTACAGTTGGAGGGATTATTACCAGAAAGCAGAAAATGTGATAATGCCAGCTATATAAGTATTAAATATATTTGCTGTAGCCTCAAAGAAATGACATGAAACATATTCCTAAAGGAGATACACTGTGTATATGTTGGTGGGGGGTGGGAATATCTAGACAAGAAAAAGCAGAAACTGAGAAAGAGTGAGTTCTGCTTCTGTGAATATGAGACCAACATTGTGCTATAAGCAGATGCAAAGCTTTTGTGTTGCTACAGATCAAGGAGTAAACACTGTAGCATACAAATGATTAAACAAACGGAGCTTTTTCTCTCAAAGCTCTTAAATAAAATATTGTCATATAAGTAGCAAAGAAAAGAATCTGGAATTTGCTTAGAAGTTATTGCCACATTATCAGAGGAATACAGCAGAGCTTTCTTTATGGCACAGCATGTTCAAATAGAAAATTGTTCTTCCTGTGCACAGGCTCTGAAATTGTCTTCAAATTAAAACTGAGATGCAAGTAAAGAAATTTCTGAGCTGTACAAAATTCCACTCTGCAAATTATAAACACTCAGAATAGAGATGTGCAGTTTAGTCCCAAAACTACGAGTAGGTTAAATGAGTAGTGCATGTGACTAGGCTATATATGCTGGAAAGAACAGATACAACCTGCAAGCATGATCAGGGCTCTTTAGGTAGGACAGATAGGAAGACAAGGAGGAGAAATTTCCCTTCATGTGAGACTGCAACTGGAGAGGATGGAGCTGAATATATGGAGCTCTGCCTGGGAATGTCTGAGGAGCCAAATGAGAGTTTATGGATAAGGATTAGACAGTAAATCAAAGGTAATATTATAGAAATTGTATTCTATAGGTCACCTGACGAGGAAGAAGTTCAGTTCCTCTGCAGATAGAAAGGAGAAACTTCACACTCACTGGTCCTAATTTTCAACAGGAACTGTAAATTTATCTGCTACAGGGACAATGCATCAGGACATAAGCAATCCAGGGCATTCCTGGAGTGCATTGATTCCTCCTCCAGATAACAGAGGAGACAATGAGGAAGGATGTTAAAATGGACTTGACACTCATCAACAGGGAGGGGCTCTTTGGGGCAGACTTGGTTGCAGGGATTCTGAGATGGTAGAACCCAAGTTTCTGAAGGCAGGATGGAAGGTTAAGAGTAAGCACAAAACTCTGAACCTCAGGAGAGCAGACATTGGTCTCTTCAAATATCTGTTTGAAAAAGTCATGAGACAACGCCCAGGAGAGAATAGGGTCCCAAGAAATCAGATTGATATTCAAGGATCAGCTCCTCCAGGCAAAAGAGAGTTTCATTCTGACGGATAATCACGCAAAAATGGCATGAGATCTGTGTGGGTGAACTAAGAGCTTCTAACCAAACTCAGACATAAAAAGGAAGTATACAGCATGAATGAAAAATAGGTAAGCTGAGAGAAATACAGAAACATTTTTCAAACATCTAGGGATGAAGATAGCAAAGTTAAACCCAAATGGAATTAAATCTGGCTAGGGACTTCAAAGGCACCAGGGAGAGTTTCTGTTTTAGTCTCAGAATGGAACCTGTCATCCTAGTCTTTCCTGAGTTTTCCAAACTTTCTATCATTTTGCCTTTGCTTTCTGAATTTTCTACAATTTTACTATCTTTTAAAATATGATATGCAAAATTAGAACAATTGCACTGATGACTTTAGTTATACATGCATAAACATGCAACTATTGAAGAATAATAAAATCTATTTTGCACTTAAATCAGCATTACATTTCAGTGAGTAACAACTTAAAAAGAAAGTTCATTAGATCCATTGAATTCCATGGTGTTACAAATTTTAAAAAATGTTTATAGTATTTTAGAGTGTAAAAATTACTTTAAGCATATGGCTATGCTTAAAGTCATTAATCTCATGCTTTGTACTGTGGATCATTTCTTTGCAGTTAAGATTTTCTGGTTCTTCTGACATGTAATAACTACCTGTCCTGATATCTTGAATGAACAGAAAATGATGTGACATCAAAATATATATCTATATACAAATCTTTGGAATTCTAGCAGGAGTATTTCCACATAAATGAATTATTAGTAATGATAATATTTGTTCACATTAAATTTCAGCTAAATAGCTCACATGGGTATCTGAAAATTGGATAAAAGGTAACCCCTTTCTATAAAAATATTTTAAAGTAAGATATTAAATTCAACTGTTTTTTGACTATCTTACTGCAGTCATGAGTGAGCATCAAGTGGCTCAGCATATCCATGTCACGATCCTGTGTGTGCAACGTGGCTACTCTAGAGACTGTGGCTATAGTTGACTGAGCAAATGGAGAATTACAGGATATTGTTTATAATTTGAGAATCAGATAAAACACAAAAATATCTGAAACCACAATCTACAAAATGGTAGTGATGATGGGGGAAAAATATATTTCTGAGGGATTGTTAATGACTGAAACAGCATTTTATAGCACAGTAAGGAACTATCTGCACACATATTGATACCAGAGTCTTTGATACATCCCAGTTTTTAAATATTTGCCTCCATGGATAGTAACTACAATAACTGTCAAGGTGATCCGCTAGCTGTCTTCATTAAGATAGCATAAATTGGTAATAAAAGTTGTATGTTCATGAAGATTTTTGACCTAATTTTTTAAGAGAAACTTTTGATTAGCTACCAAGTTTCATTGGACTTTTCACATGGGAATTATGATGCTTTATATCACTGTCTATATTTTTATTATGAAATTGATTTGTACATTTGTATTTATCATGGTTATAAAGAAACATGAATAAACTATTTAATATCCTCCACAACAAATAATCAGAGACTGTTTTACATAGGCATATGAGTCATAAATGGATTGAGGAAGTCTTGTATTCATCACCAAAAATTCTGTTTGTTCAGCATAATTTTCTTATTGATTTTTTACATTACACAGTGCATGCAGAGAAATTATCCCACGTCATTAATTTTAGCAACATGAGTTACAAAATGTATTTTTGTTTTGTTCCACACTGCCTTATGCTAAGGGACTCTAGTACAGTGTGTTTTATTTTATCAAGGGAATCCTCACAGGTGATGACAGTTAATGGTATGATCTGAATAAAGCATGTACAGACTGATATGAAAATTGGGGTCATAACTTTATTTACACCTGAATATAGTATATATATCTACACAGAAGCCTTGGTTAATAAAAAGTGAAACAACAGAGTTCTGGAAAAAGATTCTTGAATGAAAATTCTATTTCATATGGGTTTATCTGTCTTTCAGCTGCTGATCTTTGTTTACTGGAGTGTTATTGTATATAAACTGAACAAATGTTACCAAGAACAAATGGAGTAGGAGTGATATCACTAAATGAGACAATTGCACCTGAGCTAGTCACACAATCATAGAATGGTTTGTGTTTGGAGAGACCTTAAAGATCATCTATTTCCAATCCACCTGAAGTGGGCAAGGACAACACCTTCCAGTAGACCAATATGCTCAGAGCCCCATTCAACCTGACCTTGAACAGTTTCAGGGATGGGGCATTCAAAACTTCTCTGGGCAACACATTTCAGTGCTTACCCATTTTCACAGTAAAGAATTTCCTCCCAACATCTCATCTAGACCTGTCCTCTTAATGTTTAAAACTATTACCCCTTGTTCTGTCACTTTCTATAAGTCCCCTCAAGATACTGGTATGCCATGATAAGCCCTAAAGCCTTCACTTCTCCAGGTTGAACAGCCCCAACTCTCGGTCTTTCTGCATAAGTGAGGTGCTTCAGCCCTCTGATCATCTTTGTGGCTCTCCTCGGGACACAGTCTAACTGGTCCACATCTTCCATATGCTGAGGATCCCAGGCTTGGACACAGTGCTCCAGGTAAAGTCTCAGAAAGGCAGAGTAGAGGGGGAAAATCACCACAGGCCTTCTGGGCACACCTTTTTCATACAGTCCAGGAATCACTTGGCCTTCTAAACTGCAAGCACACATTGCTGGCTCATGTCCAGCTTTTCATCCACCAGAACTCCGATGTCCTTCTCCACAGGACTGCTCTGAATCAATTCATATGCCAGTCTACTCATATCTGCTGCATCTACTCAGATGCAGTAGCTTGCACTTGGACTTGCTCACAAATTTGTCCAGTTGCCCTCTGGATGGCATCCCATCCTTCTCTTGTGTCAACTTTGAATCACCTGCAAACTTGCCAAGGGCACGCTCAATCCCAATGTCTGTGTCATTGATGAACATATTGAAGAGCACTGGTTTCAAGACAGAGCCCTGTGGGACACCACTCATCACCTGAACATAGAGCCATTGATCATAAAGTCAGCACAGGTTTCTTCTTTAACCAATGATGAGAAAAAATCCCATGAAAATAACAAAAAAACCCAAACAAACACCAACAAACCAAAAAAAAATCAAAAACTTCCCAAATAACCAAACCAAACCAAACAAAGCTACCCCCCTTCCAGTTTTCAGAACTGCTACCTTTTTTGTTTATTTTTTGTCTTTTATATGACTGTGGTATTCCTTTTTTGTTTGTTTGTTTGGTTTGGTTTGGTTTGTTTGTTTCTTTGTTTTTTCTCTATTCATTGCAGAGATAGAGTGCAGTCAGAACAAAAGGAACAGTAAGATGTTTTGTGTCTGAACTAGAGAATAGTTATAATCTGATTAATACAGATAAACCCACTGTGATCAACTAAAATTTTTGGTAACTGCCAATAATTTTAGAGAGAAAATATTTCACAATATTTTCCTTTTAACTTACATGAATATTTGTGCCATCACATTTCAAATACGTGCATATCTGTATGTGTGTGTATATATATATATATACAGATATATTGTGTATATGGTATATACACACATATAGACATATATTTAGTTTCTAAGGCAGAAATGAGAAAAAGTATAACAATTCCAGACACCTGCTCGTATTTCCAAACACTCTGAATTAAACATTTGATAAGATGTATTCATTTTTAGAGGACGAGGATATTCTGCTAGATGTTTATTTTTATTTTACTGTTAGTATTTCAGTATGAATGCAACACTTTTTGAAATATATGAATAGTATGAAAATAGTTTCCTAAGGTTAAATTATGAAAAAAATAGTTTAAAATATATATATTTCAAATTAATTACAATACAGCTGGATTCAAATGCAAGATAGACTTTTTTGTCTGCTGCATCACTCCCAGAGGTAAAATTTCTTTCAGTCATTCCATGTTCTGTTTTATTTGTTATGTTATTATCCCTGAAAGTTAACTATTGACCTTTTTTATGCAAAATCCAAATGTACTTTTGAAAATCTTGATATTCTGCACAGAAGATTTCAGGTTCTAAAAGAAATCAAAACTATTAATGGGGTATAAGAACACATAGAAAAGGTTTTCTGTTAGAGAATGTAATTTTGAGGAATTATAGTTTAAGTAGTTTTTATATGCATGTGTTAAATTCTTCCCCAATCTACTATAATTGTCAAATAAGATGAGACGATCCACAAAAATGAATTATCATAATTAACTGGTTAAGAAGCATGCCTCACTTCACTTTCCTTACCCTGTTATCGATGTCACTATCAGCTCTCTGCACATGGAGACTATTATTGTAACTGTCATAGAATTAAATGAAATCTATCCAGCAACATCTGGCTCCTCAGAAGAAAATATGAATAATTTCACCAGCTTTCCCCATCTCTGCCTGCTTATTCTAATTATGATGTAATGGAGGAGGACATCAGCAGGCTGTGGACTTGGTGATTAACCCAGGGCAGATGAGAAATAGGCCTAGTGAGATGAGCAAGGCACATAGATCAGCTCAATCAATTATCTTTTTTTTTTTTTTCTCAAACCTCTTAAATGCAGCAGTGACCTTGTGATAGGAAACAGTAAGTTACACTTGAACCCATTTAGGAGGTCAGATATTTCACAAAATATTACAGGAGCTAAATTCTTGGTTTTCAATTCAGTTATACAAAAAGGAGTATTAAATATGTATATAAAATGTACAAAGAATATATATATTTATATACACATACACACAGATTTTGCAAGCCTTTATGTTTCTAATACAGGTGTGAGTCTTTAGCTTGTTCACTTTCTCTTTTCATCAATAGAATACACAGACTCCTCTCCGTCGTTTGGTTCCTATTCTCATTAAGAACCTGTCTGCAGGTATTGAAGTAATATGGGAAATGATATGACAATATAGCGACTAGGAGAAGGAAAACAACTAAAAACCTTTACACGTAATTTCCAGTCTTCACTTATAAGTTTGGACACATCAACAAACCCTCACTTTTAAAGTATACTCACTTGTACTGCTTTGTGTTCTAGGGACTGTGGAGCTCATTTAATTCAGACTGCAGACCCATCCAGGTCCTTGTCTGAAGCATTATCACTATAGAGCAATTGAACTAATGATGCTGGATTTATTCTGGTAGCATTCTATGGTGCCTACACTAAATTAAGCAATTCCATGCAGTCAGACACTCATCCACATTGTTGTATTTGGCATCATTAGCAGAAAATTTGTGCTATCAAAGCAGATAGAATGGGGAATCTACATCCTAACATAGTTTCCTATAGTGCTTATTTTAAAGACAAAGTAAGAACTATTGATCACAATAAAGACAAAGAGTAAACAAGGAGAATAAATCCAAGTAATTAAAATGAATGATTTTAAAGGAAGGTGGAAGAGTTTCACAAGGGAAGTGAAAGTATCAGTTGTGATCTCCAATGAATATTTGGTGAAGAAAAAAATCCCTCGCAAATGTTTCTGCTGTGAGCAGGGCTTTTTCTGCTACTTCAAGACAATGTAATCTTTCAGTCTAATTATTATAGTGAAATAAATTTCATAGGACTTAGCAATTTTGTAGTGCCAGATGCTGCTGCAACAAGTATTGTTAGTTTAAATATTGAATTGTGACTTAGTAAGTACTTGTAAATACAACAATAGAATTTGCTTTCATTTACTTATTTATTTTTATTGACATGATTTTTTTTTCATCCATGTGTGAAGGAAGCCTTTATTGGAACCAAAATTTTCTTTTCAGTTTTAGTGAGCATAATTAAGAGGTTCATCGTTAAAGTCATGCTGTTTATTTGCTGCACTGCGTTAGGAGGTCCGTGGCAAGCAGACTAGATTAAGAAAGGGACTCTATCACCTGCAAGTGAGGACTACAATATTCAGAACCCCTGGCAAGGAATCCAATATCCAGAGTAGGTGTCAAAGTTCAAAGTTTAAAAATATAATTTAACAAATCCCTGAACTGAATACTGACATAAAGTTACCCAAGAGCATTATGCTAAGGACAGGTATGTATTTTTAAATTCTGTCTTTTTCAAAACTGTAGAGGATACTTAAGTTCAGGCTGCATTTCCATCACAGTCTTAAAAACAAATACAAAAAAACCACACCAAAACCAAACCCAAAACAGAACAAAAACTCCAACAATAAAAACCCAAAACAAAACAAAAAACAACAGACACTTCTCACCAAATGCAGACATGAAAATTTAATCATTATTAACCAAAAGTATTTGAACAATGAAAGTCCTTTCAAATGTTCTTGAATTTGGTGAAAAATTCATTTCCACTACCAGCAATGACAACATGAGAAGCCTGAGAAAGACAATCAGATCTGTTCTGTTATAGGCACACAACAAGGACTTCTGAGCTTTTCCCTGCAGACACGGTGGAAAACATGGGGAAATAAAATTCCTGAAGAAAAGTATAAAGTTGCTCTACAAAAATGCAAGGCTTTTTTTCTTGACAAGGAATATCTAAAATCAGGAATATTGATCTGCCTTGGCCTGTTGTTTCATAAAATTTACACTATTTAAGACAAAAATCTAAATAAGTCATGCTTCACCTGAAAAGCTTTATTTATGAATTCTTATTTTCTTTTTTATTGAAAGAGGGTACCAGTATATTTTATTGTTCTTATTGTCATGTCAAAACTTGTTGAATAAAAGGAGCCTAATAACTGCCTGAAAGAATAAATACAAATGCATTTGAGTTATTTGCTAGAAAATTTGCTTCTGGAACATTACACTTATTTGAAATCTAAGTTTCAGGTATGAGGAGAACACACCATTAGTGGGTTGACTCATAAGAAAATGAAAAAATTAAATTAGGAAGTAATAAATAGTAAAAAGTATAATTTGATGTTACTCAGAAATAACATCTGAAAATTTCAGGTTTGTTAATGTAGGAATCATGAGGAAACCCTCCAAAAATTATACTTTCTGAAGGTTGTCATTTTCTGCTCTGTTTATTTAAGTAATATAAGAGAGGGTGAATCAGATAATCATAGATTGGTGTTTCAGTCAAAGTGAAAAATATGGCAAGAGTTTTTCCATGAAGAAACACTCTGGAAAAAGAACAATATTTTTTGTTTTTTCAGTTCTTCCTAGCTATGCAACAAACAATGTCTCATAAAAATTAAAATGAGATTTTAGTTGGGAAAGGCACAGCTTGAATGTGTGGAGAAGGTCTTGTATTTATATCAGATTGGCAATATGCTTTTTTTGTTTTGTGATCACAAGCTTTTTCTCTGTCTCAGTTTTCAGTGAAAAGCTCTGCTGTTTACTTCCCACATATAACAAGTGTTATGTCCCCCTACAATATAATATGAAACATCCTGACTCGTACTTGTGTCAGTTGCCTTGATTGTGCATTAAACTGAAATGGGTTTATTTGGTTCCCTCCAAGTTTTAGTAACATAATATCCTTAAGTCTTTTTCACATGTTGTATTAACACATAAATTTTTTTAAAGAACAGGTAGGAAGTCAAGTTTTTTATTTTTTTTTAATCAAAAATAATAGAGTATTTTTTTAAGATTGAAGGAATTAGTATCACCAGTATCAACATATCTTTTATTAAATGAACTTTACTATTTATTCTGTTGAAAAAACTAATATATTAACAGTGATCTTTTCAGGAATGGCAAAGTCCTTAAAAAACCTGAAAGTGTATTTGTTTAATTTTATTTACATTATTTTTAATGTATTACCTTATTCAATACAATAAGTATGAGTTGAATTCACCTAGAACAAAACTTGAGGGGAAAAAAAAGCAATCTTTGAGTTGAATGATGCAGAAATTTATTTAGTAAAAAGTTTTAATTTTGCTAATCTAAGAAAAGGATGATGCATCCTTCACCTCAGCTGTCATTAGCCCACACAACATCATAAGCAACAACAAGATATATTCTTCAAGGACTTATGTGAGGCTGATGTTATTTAGCCAGCCTGGGTCCTATTCACTGTTCCTGATCTTTAATGGCCCTGAATGCTAAGAGAAGTCACCTGGAGTCAGGTAACTGTCCATGTTTACATAATACTGCGGGTATCAGACATCACTCATTGAGGTCAGGTAAAAGTATTTTGCCAACCGAAGGTGGTCCTTTGGTGTAGAGCTGAGCATCATGTATTACTTACACATGTTCAGTCTCCTCCCATTCCCAGTATCTAGTTTCACAGTCTCCCATAAATTCAGTAGCAGAGTATCTTTACAGCACATAGATAGTCTTCATGAGTAAGATACAGAAAATACGTATATTATCAATAAATATGCAAATCTTGATATTTTCCAGAGATGTGAATATCAGGATCGTCCTAAATTAGTTTTTGTGTAAACAGAGGCGGATATTTTCTCGATAAGTTTAAAGAGCTGACCACTTCTGTACTGTCACGGCTTTATCTAACGCTACATGTGCAAATGTAGGTAATATTTTCACTTCCAAATAAACTAACATGGAGTTGTGAAAGTTTTCATTGCTTCTACACCAGCAACCATAAGAGATTTGAAGTTCAGGTACTGCCTGATATCTCCCTTCTAGAAGGCACAGACTGCAGGAACATGAAGTTTCTTTTACACTTGTGTGGTCTTCTGCAACAGTAGTAGTAGTATTTTCTGGAAGAAGTAAGCACCAGTCCAGAGAAAGTGTATTCTTGGTGAGAGAAAAAGCCACAGGACAGAGCGGTGCCAACCAAAAAGAGAAAGAGCAAGAAAAGGGTCTTAGCATGTGTTGAAACTGAAATCTAAGAGCAAAAACACAGACCTCCAGTGTAACTCAAAGAAATACATTTGTTTATGAGTTGTTTTATGTCTGTTCTACTCTTACACTGAACTTACTGTTATCTTAATTTTTGTTTTAAATAATTAAAAAAAAAGTAGATGTAGGTTTTCTTGTTTGGGGATTTTTGTGTGTGCATATGAGAGGTGAACTCTATAAGGAAAAGGTACAGAAAGATTTACTTAACAATCTGGTCAACTCAGATTTAATTTAATAATGAGACATAATTTACTTCACAACTGATTTGTTCACATGACATTTATGGACTTCAGAAAGTTTTAAGGCATTTGTAACTTGGCAAAATGCATGCTTACCAAACATGCCAGAAAAAAAAAAAAAAGAAAGGAAAAAGTGTGTTTTCATACCGTTTCCAGCAGCAGGCAGTTAGATGCTGATAAAACTTAGTGATTAACATATAGGTGTAGAAGTCAGTAAAACAGGCAAATTAAAATAGACCTCATTCAAGTGTCACTGCTGGTTAAAACACTCCTTCTGTATCTCTGAACTACTTTAGTACAGGGAAGTACTGCAGTATTCACAAACCCAGATGTTTACTTTGGTAATTTCCTCAAATCAGTCCTCTAAAATACAGATGCAGGTAACAAGTGTTATTAGTCTGCTGTGTGTATAGGTGTGCACTTGGATATTATCATTCTAGGTTATCATTCCAGAGCACTCTTGTAGCTAGACATCACACAGTTCTATCTTTTTGTTCCACTATCAAAGCCCTGATAATGTTTACTGGAAATATTGCACTTCCACCTCAGTGCCTGTGACTCAGTCTGCTGAAATAAAAGGATAAATATTAAAGGCGTTTGCTGGGTATTCGGACATAATAACAGTCTTTCAAATAGAAGTATTAACTGCAGTGTTAGTCCCATTATTTTAGTGGTTTATTATATTTTTTTCAGAGAATCAGTATTTTATCTTACAAATAATTTTTAAAAAGGGCTTTCCCTGTTTATTTTTAAGTCATCTGCCCACTCACTATCCATTTCCCTATGTTCTAATGTTTCTGTCACTCATTTGTCACTTATTTGCTAACTGTTTTAAAATCACTGTCTACCATTTGTCTTCTTTAACACAGATTTGTGGGTTGTTAATGTAACTACTGTCTTCAAGGTTATGAATATTCATATACAGCTCTGTAATCTCAAGGAGATAAATGCAGTTTAGTAAAAATCAATTTCAACTTTGTTGTGACCTCATCTATATGTTGGAGTTATCAGTGAACCTGGCAACCCTGAATTAGTCAGGCAGTTCTGTTATAGTGCAAAAATGCCAGAATTATGAGATGTTATAATACAATTTGTTATCTGCTCCTGAGTCGTGTCCCTGTTCTATTATTAGAAAAAAATATTGCTAAATGCTGTAAAGGCAAGACTGAAAACGAATAACCTGGACTGGTATCTGGCCAAACAGTTACGCAGTTCCTACAGTTGCCACAGACAAAACTGTCAATTTGTATTTTAAGACAAATTGACATTCAGAATTATTATTTGATTAATAACTAAGACATTCAGAAATATTATTTGAAATATCTAATTGGCTTACTTGATTACCCTGACACTGATTATTGCAAAATCATCATGGAAGCAAAACATGACCAAGCTACATGGGAAGATGTGTGACATAAGGTAGCAACAAGTTGCAGTTTAAGGCCTTGAGCTTGCCAGCCCCATGATCATGCTCTTAGTAAGAAGTCTTACGTTAAGCATCTGTAGAAGGTGCTTTAAAGAAAAATGGAAGATTGTAATTAAGGATAGCAGGCCACAGAAAGATTGTAGAACAATGTGAAATGTAGTAGTGATTGTATTTGTAGACTATACAATATTCTCTAAATCTAATTCTCCAAAACAGGCAGCTTTTGCATACATTCATGGTTTTCAGTGCAGTATATTGAAAAACTTGAGCTGAAATATTATATATTTTCAAATATTAAATGGAAAAATTAGTTAGAAGCAATAATTAAATTTATAGGGAAGAAAAACATTCCTTTTTCTATAATTGCTCTTTTTTAACATGTTTTTAGACTGCGAATACTTTTAATCTTTTTGGCAAAAGCTTTTACAACCAATACTAGAAGTTGACAATACATTTGTTTTTCTCATCAAGAAGCTGTGGTCCTACTTGTCACTAAATGAGGTGAAAAAATCTGAAGCATAACATCTTCTAAAACTTCTATAATACCAAAATAAAAACTAGGTTCACTCC
>VXAU01000638.1:0-167500 GCA_013399695.1 Formicarius rufipectus
TGTATTCAACTCACCTCCAGGAACCAAAGTACTGCCAGTGCTTTATGTCTATACACTTTATTGATACTGCACAGCTAAAAAATAAAGATCTGTGAAATTGCACTGCAATGTCAAGGGCTTTGCTATTCCCTGACCCTCCCCGTGGAAATCCAAAAAGTATTTTGCCCCTTAAAAGATGAACTTCCTATTGATAACTTGCTTCAGGCTTTTTTATTCAGTTCTGCACTTCAGCCCAGGGATCACTTCCAACAGCTCTCCCAGGATTACTGGACACTCAATCCTGCATTTACCTATTGCTCTCTAGGGTTTTTTTTCCTTAGAAAAGAGGCAAACTCAGAGACCCTTAAAAACACTACAAGACTTACCTGAAACATGACTAAAAAGCACACAAAAAAAATGGCTTTGGAGGCTCAGCTGCCCTTTCCCAAGTGCCTCACAAGGAGTATTCCCATGTCCCAGCCTTACATGCCTGTGAAATAGGTTCAAAGAGCAAACATCAATAAATTTACATATTTACAAATTAAATTCTAACCTTTCTAATGCTGAGAGCCTCAGGGGGGTACCTGCAGCTGCTACTCCATTTAGTCACTTGTAGCCCTGACTGCCAGGCCTGGCAAAGCAGAGCATGGCCTGGCCTGGCCTCTCACTGCCCACAGGATTTAACACACACAGTGGGTCTGTACTGAGGGAATGAGCATTATCTTCACCTGGATGCTACAGCCCCCATCACACACGGGTTTGTGTTTATAGACATTGCTTCAGCCCTGCTTCTTTATACTCTCATGCAAAAAAAAAGTGGAAAAAGAGGTGGGGTTTTTGTCTAAAAGCTCCAGATAAAGTGAAAGACTTGTATGGCACCAGCAAAGTGGTTGAGGTAGTCATGACAACCATGTCAGTGCTTATAAAACTTCCTTTCCTCTTAATCTCTTTTGCAGTTCAGATAACACACGTGTGAGCTGCAAAAATGAGAATCTGAGCTGCAGCAAGAAAATGAGAGGTGGAATGTTCCCAAGACCCAACACAGTGGGGCTGGGACACTGACAGCTGGGTGGTGTCCAGGCTTAGGAGAGACCAACAGTCCCAGCCCAGATTCCCCCAGGGAAGGAGGGAGAGGGTTAACACTGATTTAAGGGAAGAAGATCAGACACCAAATACACCTATGACAAATGTGTTCAAATTCCCATTTATTTATTTCCTTCATCATCTGATACCATGAGGGCCCTGCTGCTGCAGCCCCAGCACAAGGGACTCCTCCTGCAGGATTTGTGGGCTCCCAAGAATCAACATCCACACTTTTCTTTCAACCTTCTCTGCTCATTACCTTGCCACTTGATTTCCAATGTGGAAATTCAAAATCCCTCTCACCTTTATCATTCAGAGGTGGAAACCAAAGCACTCCAGAAAAAAACAGCCCTCTCCAGCCCAGGGGGAAGTTAAGGATTTGCTTCCAGCAGAAAGGGAGTGACTGATGTCACCACCCCCTCTCTAATCAATTGATAAACTCAAGAAAATTGCAAACCTTTGTGGACCCAAATCTGCCAAGAATCACGTGTGGCTTCAAAGGCAAAAAAGCACTGGCATCTGGACTCCTTAATAACTGACTTTACTTTCATGTGCTATTATTGCTGTTAAGGATAATTTACTGACAAAAAAATAAACAAGACTTGTCTTTGAAAATAACTATGGTCAGCGTGTGCATTTGTTCTGCCTTCTCTGAGCTGTGAACAATAGTCCTGACATCTGTAAGGACTCGGTATTTTCTATGATCCTGCACTTACTTGGCCTCCCTCAGCAGTGCTGGGGAAAGAGCTCCATCTTCTGGGAAGCAGCCCCCTGGCCGTGCTCCGGGAACACCAGCAACCCCCGGGGCCTCCCAGACATGCTCCCCAGAGCACGACAGCTCCTCTCAGAAAGCCACCTCTGGCTGCAGGTGGCAGAGCTGCTAAAGCAAAGAGGAGGGGCACAGTAAGCAGGGATGCACCAGGTATAAAAATAAAAGCATCCTGAAAACATCAGTGGGCACAGCAAAAACACATGAGCAGCCCAAATCCATGACCAAGCTGGTAAAAAATACAAATATCCTCAGGACAGTCTTTGTCACGAGCAAGTTCCTCAGTTCCCATGATGGAAATCAGTGAGACAATACCAAAATGTTTGCCAGGGTTAATGCAGACCAGCAAATACCTGAGACATCTTCTGCAGCAGGTAAAGACCTGCAGCTACCTGCAAGTTCTCCACACTGTTTGGGACACTGCACTTAACAGGGAAGGAAGGGCAGGCTGGGAGGGAACCTGTGCAGCTCCTCTGAACTCCAGAGCATGCGCAGGGTGAATTCCCTCCTCCCCACCAAGTGCAGGTGTCCCCATCCTGGCGATGCCAAGGAACCTGGTTACACAGGAGCTAGTGACTGAAAGCTGTGTTATCCCATCAGAGCCTGATCAGTCATGGAAAGCTGACCCAGGTCCAATAAGCAAAGTCACCTCCCTCTGAACATCAGTGCCCGTAGCTGAGAACTTGCTGTTACTGATGTACAAACCCATGGCTTTATTCTTAGACATTCGGTCATTTTTATGCAGCTTTTGACAGCACTGCCATAACCACCTTCATCTTGAGGTTCCTGTGACTTGCTCATTAACTGCAGAAAGATCTGGAATTACCTTCAGGGAAACTGATCCTATTAAATGTCTCCACCATTTTTTTCCCCCAGAAAATAATGAGCCTGAAACTCACACAATGAAGAGTAAGTTCCCGAGTTGACCCCGGCACCTTGTCTGAAGATGTTCCCTGGTTTTCTGTTTGCAGAACATGATGTCACCAGAGTGATTTAATCCTAGGAGATGTTTCAGGATTTCTCTGCTGTATTGGCTGAATGGATTGTGTTGATTTCCCAAATCCCATGGAATGTTTTCTTGCAGTTGAACCCAGAAGACAAATATCGAGTCCCTCCTCAAAGCAAGGGGACAAGAGAGCAGCTTTACTCTACAAAGCAACTTCCAGCCTTCAGAAAATGCTTTCACACCCTCTTTTTGTTCTTCCTCTCCTCCTCTGCCCCTCCAGAGTCAGTGGCAGAGATTTATTTTAAATGTTTTCTCTCCCTTTGCCTTGAAAACTTACACTCAACTTTTGCTGAATTTAGTGCAGTGCATCTAAACCTCCCGTGCCCTCTGGCACCAGCCGTGCTACCTGTGGAGTTCAGGTGATATTTCCTCCTGATATTTTGGTCATGGGAAGTTCAAGATGAATATGGGAGCTGCTCCCTCTGTCCAGAGCAGGAGGACAAGGAGGAAAAAAGTCTGGAATACGTGCCAGCCCCCTTGGAAATCAGGGCCTGGTGTAAAGCTCTCTCTGCAAAGTCAGGGAGAGGTCAGAACGGCCTGGCTTGCTATCCCAAAATAACTTTGTGCTGAGCTTTAATCAATGAACTTCAAAAGATTTGCTGATCCAGCCTATAAAGCACAATTTCAGCTGCCCAGCAGTGGAGCAGCCGTGCTCTGAACACGGTTCCAGAGGGAATTCCCCCTCCAGCCCCACCAGCAGAAGGCCCAGGAGCAGCACAGCCCTCCAACAAGTGTTCTATCAGCACTCCGTGCCAACAGCCAAGTGCTTTGCTGTTTCTGCAACTCACAGATTTGCACGAGGAGGCAACAGTTGGCTCTGTGCGTTTATTATTCAGGAGGGCAAAGATATGGAAACAAAAAGAATTCCCATCACTATCAGAGCAGCTGCTTTACTGCCCTGGGACTGCTGCAGCATCTTCCTGCACCTTTCCCCAACACAACTCCTTGGACAAAGCACCTCCTGGATGCTGCGTTTAATTTAATACAACCCTTGGGAAGCTGTTGCATAAACAGGGATCAGAAATAAACCTTTTAAAATGGCAAATTGCCCCACTCCCAGGGATTTAAGGCAGAATTCTTTTCCTCTCTCCAAGGCAAAACCTTTCAATACATTTTGGCATTGAGAAAAGCATTTCAAGAAGCTAACACTGGCAGTGTATGGAGTTTCCCTAGGCAGCCTGAAAGGCCCTCATCTTTTGAGACACCTTGATTAACAAAAAGTTTGGATAGATGTAAGAACCATAGACTTTGCCTGGAAGCACAGAAATAAATACATGTGGATCACACTGGAAACAGGCAGTCAAGGCTTGTTCCAACTCTTCAAAAGCAATTTAAAAAAAAAAAAAAAGGGGGGGGAAACCCCACATTTCTAAGTGTTTGATTTCCATATCCCCCCCAGTTTGTCTTGCACAGAAGTGCTGGGGCCAGTTCCTTGTACAACAAACACATCTTACCCTGAGCAAGGAGGGGGTTCTTGTTCACTGCCCTGGGATCAGTGACACAGATCCAGGGATGCAGCCACAGCTGATGGACTGTGGTTGAGGAGGAAATGCCACATCTACAACTAGTGGAACATCCTCACCAGATATCTTAATAATGGAATGGAAATCATGTTAGTTAATGCCATGATTTAGGTTAAATCTTAAAAAAGAGGAAAAAGAAAAAGCTGTCCAACATGTTCCCACTGCTGACCCAATGCCCATGACATGCCAAGCACGAGCATCATGGAAACAGCACACCAGGAGCTCAGGTGACTTGCCCAACTGCAAATTCAAAGTCAGATGCTCATCCATCTCTAAATAAGTCATGATTCAATACCCTCAGGTCGATTTGCAAACCAGGCTTCAGAGGTGCATCATGAGCATGGTGATGTGCCACAGTTGTGTTTGCAGCTCTGCCCTGTGTCACCACCCCACCACCCCAGAGCTCCTCTGCTTTTGTGCTGCTCCTCCTGGGTTGCCTCAGCTACTGAACCCACTCAGGGCCTCTCCCAGCCAAAAGCACTGCTCTGGACATGTTGGTCCTCTGGCTTTAACCACAGACCCCACACCTTAATTGGAAGGTCCACATCTGACCCCCTTTTCAGTCAGCATTGGGAAAAGCTGCCTGTGCAGAGCCCCTGATGGGAATTCCATCTAGGGATGAAGAAACATGGATCCACTGGACAGTTCAGGCTGGACAGGACCTCAGCAGCAATCTGGTCTTATCTCCTCCCAGAAAACACACCCACACCTTATAGGCAAGGCCTGTGCTTGGGAAAGAGAAGGGTCTCCATAAAAACCCTTCATAAAAAACAAGATGTAGCAGTTTTTGTTCTGCAAACTCTCAGTGCGATCCCAATTCATTTTACTGACTGCAGCGAAATCCTTGTGCAATGTGACAGGAACAAGTGGAAAGGCTCAGGATGGATGGGACTCCAACGTGCTGCAATGCTGCATGGGAAAAGGGTCCAGCAACAGCAGTGCTTTTGTGGGGTTTTAAAAATCCTGACATGGAAAAGATGTTCGAAGAATGAACTCTACAAAACTCAGTGATTGCCTCATGAACACCAGAGCAACTAAGGACATGCCTTATAGGACATGTCCTTTAAAGCAGAACAGTAAAGATTTTGCCTGGAATTGGCTTTAATCCCTCTCAATTTTTCTTTCCCTATTCCAATGTTCCAGCTGTTGTCCCTTCAGTTCCCACCACTCCAGGGCCTGCCTTGCACATTCTCAGGAACATTTCTTTATTACCAGCACACTGGACATTTATTTTCCCCTATTTTTCTTACGTTTCACCCCTGTGAAATCCATTAAAAAAAATACTTAAAATCAGCAAGTTTCCCCACATTCCACCTTCTTTGGGATAAACAAGAGATGGTAAGACAGGAGAAGTGCATTTATCAAATTTAAAATATATATATATATACATACTTGCCAAGAAGCTGTGACTATTACAGCTGTTCTAGGCCCAAATGCTACAGAGTCTCCAAGAATCAAACTAATTAATTCCTCCAGTCCAAGTCCATTTGAAGTGTTGCAGTTCCAAGGAATGAAGTCAACACAGGTCAGTCAGTTTTAATTTGCTGAGTGGTTGAAAAAGCTACAGCAAGTGTGAGTTTGCACCTTCCCTCAAAGCCTCCTCTACCACTTCCCTGAGGGTCAAAATTAATATATATTATGACAATATATACATAAATTTTACATATAGAATTAATATGTATTTTGAGCATCAACAGGAAAAGTCTGTGCCATGAGGAGGTTCTTGACCCAAACCACTGCAGATAAAGGTTTGATTTAACAGAGCAGCCCTTTAAAACCATCCACTGAGAGTCTTAATAGTCAACATTTTTGAAAGGAACCCATTCATGCAGCATGAACTGAAGGCAACCAAAGCATCAGCAACTGTCACAACTCCTCTGATGAGTCCTTGGGTTTCTCATGGAATTCATCCTCATACACTCAATTCTCATGCCACTGGCAAACTGAACCTCAGGCCCTTCCAGCAATACTTACATTTTGCATCTTGTTATATTCACTTCAAGTGATCCCAAACTGCACTTTGCAACAGGACAGCTTATGGCATCATCTGAAACCACTCTGCAAATAACTGAGGGCCACAGAGTTTCCCAGGAGGGGCTGGTCTGAGTGAGCTCCAGGAGTCAGATCTGAGTGAGCAACATTCCCTGCTGGACCTGGCTCAGCTCAGGCAGGACAGGCAGTGCAGCCTTGGGGAGAGATGGGAAATGGAGCAAGAATCCAAGCAAAGCCGAGGCTGAGAAACATTTCTTAAACATGAACATCTTGCTTTTTCCTGAAGTGCCCTTGATATATTTTCCCCCAAAGCCTCTTTTATCACCACTTGCTGCTTCATTTCCTGCTCCTGCTGCCCTGAATGGTCTTTTCTGGGTGTAATTCAACAGTAAGAGACTAAAACCAAGCAGGTAAATCAAAGGCACATGACATTCATTATAGTAATCTTTCCTCATATCCTCACATGTAACAAAAAACCATGGCAAAGTCTGGGGGGAAAAATTCCTCTCTGCAGTTGTTTAATTTCCTTTTTTTTTTTTTTTCTTAAATACTTGTGATATGTCTCAGTCAGAAAAAGAAACCCCAAGCCTTTAAATACCAAAGTCTCCTCATGGGGAACTTGGATTTTGGGCTTCAGGTGAGCATGTTGGGATGGCAAAATGGTGTCAGAGTGGGTGCCAGGCTGGGATGAACCAGACACAGCCACTTAGAGATGCAGACTGTCACATTTCCAAATGCTTCTTTGATCAAAGGGTTTTCCCAGCACAGCTTTTAATCCCATCAAACCTGAATCAAGGTGAGAGCTGGTACCTCAGAAAGCAGCCTGTTACCTTCTGGCACCCAGCCTGTCCTCAGGTATTTGCAGGAGGCAGGATAATGTACCTTAAAAAGGGTTTAATTTCTGAAAAGCAGATTAAAAAGAGCACTTCCCACTGCTGTTTTTCAGACTGGTCTCAAGCGTGGTGCAGCACAGACTTGCTCCTCTACAGGGTGACCTTTGCCAGGGCTGCAGAGCTGCTGATTTCAGGATTAAGCAGTTCCAGTGCACATGGGCAAAGCAGAGCAGCCTCCAATGCCACACTAATCACCACCCCCCTCCCTCACCATGCCCAGCTTCTGTGCCATCCCACGGAATGGCCTCGGGGTTAAACCCATTCAGCTGGAATTCCTCGTGCGTGGCTCTGTCTTGACTGAAGGTATTTAAATCGGATTTGATATTTAGGCAAAGTAATTGTTAAAGAGCACTTGAAACATGTGGAGCTTTCCATGTGAATGCTGTTAACAAAGCTCATTGCACCAGCAGCTGGTGTCAGCCTCTCTAAATGCACCTTCTAGGAGAGAAATGAGTTTATATAATTGACAACATGCCCCTTTGGACAGTTGGATCATTTGCTATGAAAACCTGTAGTGATTCAACCAATGCTAATTAACTAAGGTTAGTCATATTAACTACTGCTGAGGGATGGGATGTGGAATCAACATCCACTCCCAGGCAGGGCTCAGGAGCTCCACTTCCTGCAAGGCCCCAAATTAAAGTTCCCACAAAGTCAGTGCCCATGGAAGTCACTGGGAACACAGAGCAGGAGAGGAGCTGTCTGGGAATGGAACTACCTGGCTGAAGAGCACGGATCAGGGGCCCTGTTCAACTGGGGGTGCTGCTCCCTCTCCTGCAGCTGTACAGTTTGGAACTCGGGCCCTTTGCAAGGGCATAATTAAATATTCCATCTCCTTGGTGTCAACCTGACCAGCTGGAAAATTGTTCTTTGTTCCCTGAGACACGGAGCTGACCCTTCTGCAGATCCTGATTGTGGAGACCTTTGAGAACACACAACCACAGCTGCTTTTATTGCTCTGTGTGATTCCCACATCGCACGGGAAGAGGTACCAGCCCTCCCATTTATTAACTGCTGATGGATGGCTGAGCCCCAATCCTGCAGTGGAGCTGATTGCTTTGCTGCATCTCCAGAAAAGGCCACGAGGAATTTCGAGGGATGTCTGGAAAAGCAAGGGAATTTTGGTCCTGGAGGCAAAGCTGTCAGTAAGGCCACACATGGAAAGTGGCTCTGGGTGACAGATCCCAGCTGGAAGGTGGTGCAACTCTGCCTGAAGATTCAATTAGTGCCTGCAATGCAGCCAATTACTCACTATTAATTTAAAGGTTCCTTGATTCTAGTATTACCTCGATGGCCTTGAATGATTTTCAGAAGCCTTTGCCTGGGTATTTATGCAACATGATAATAACACCAAGCAAACTTCCCCCACTGACTCCAGAAATGGGTCTATCTGAGCATCCAGCCTGGACTGCATCCAATTCCACAGCAAAAGCTCTGGGAATTCCAGGCCTTGTGCAGTTCCATGTTCAGGCAGGAGGGAGAGAGGGTGGTCTGGAGGTGAAAATTTCAGGTGAAGTTCAGGCAGTTTATTTAATCTTAAATGATTCAAACTCAAAGATCCATAAAATCCGCTCCTAAAACTCAATCTAATATTTGCTTTGCTGTGTGGGGAGCAATTAGCAGAGCACATTTATTGGAGGTTAAGTGGTCATCTAGACCATGCCCTGCTGCATGTTAATTATCCTGCCTGTGCTGAATATGGTAAAAAATTAAATAATTAGAAAGGATTTGCTCCTTCATGTTAATGCAACAGGGGCTGCTCCAGCAGGAAGAGACATTCCAGGACAGGGAGGGTCCCACCCTGGGCCTGAGCAGGAGGGAAGTGGGATGGACCAGAAATCTGCTGCACTGATGGAGCTGAATGAGGCTTTGAGTCTTAGTGAGCATAAGGATATTAATTCATCACCACGGACCTCTCAGACCTCCCCAAACCAGACTTTCATATGTCAGGAAACATCTCTGGCCATAAAAAAAACCTTATTCAAACAATCTGGCACACAAAAATTGCTCAGAAGTAACAATTTTCCAATGCTCCTATTTTTGGTATTTCTTGATTGAAAAGCTGCAGCCTGGACTTGTACAGGACAGTTTAATCAATGCTCATGGATGTGGGGAGGACCTTCCCATCCAGAGGGAGAACTGCTCACCCAGAAAGCCCCACTGCCATTCTCACACTGAATCTTCACTGAGAACCTGGTCTAAAGTCATCCAGAATTAAGAACCACTTATGATAATGGCAGATCCTAAATCATCCTGAGCTTGGTGATCCAAATGCAGCTCATTTGTAACCAGACCAATAATGACTGCAGCACCAGCACCTACAAGAACCTTCTTTCTTGAAGAGAATTTTTAAATGCTTAAAGTTTTCACAAGGGAGAAATTTTTTCATCCATTTTTTTGTCCCTTTTTCCTTTAAACAGAGGCACACTTTCCATTTAAAAGAACTTGTGGCAGAAAATGTCACAAAACTAATGAATTGAAGACAAAGTCCAGCCATTCTAAGCAAGAAGAGCCTCCAGAAGTCAAAAGTTGTATCCATTTATCCCAGCCCAGAAGGAAATTTTGTTTTCTCCCCTGTGTTATCAAATCAGATAATACAAAAGGATTTTGCTGGAGTACAGAGTTCTGGTTGTGCCTTTTGCACTCCATGGGCTGTACAGGACACTTGGAAATCGAATGGCAAGTTATGTCCTGCAACACCTAAGCTGTGCAGAAATCAAGTTTACTGCTATTTTATTGAGAAATAATTAACACAAACAGAATCTCAACCCCTGGGTAATGTGCTAATCACAAAGCTCAGCTCCCCCCAGCCAATTCACCCATTTCTCCAGGCACAATTATCTTCCAATATTGATTTTATCAACCTACAATAATAATATCATCATCATCAAGGCCTCAGCAAATATATCCCTCTCTGTAAGTGGAGCCAAGTTCATGAATGATGGACAAACCCAGAGCAGGGAACACTCCACAGAGCGAGGTGCAAACTCAGGAAGCAGCAAAGTTTCCTGCTGGGAAGGAGTCAGACCTGAAGCTGCCACGCAGGGACAAGAGGAGGAATTAAATCTGTGGCAATTGTTCTCAGCTTTCCAGCTGCTGGACAAGGGCCTAATCCCAGAGTCCATCCCCATGAGGAGTGTCATCCAAACTCTCCCTGAGCTCTGGCAGCCGTGGAGTTGCCAGTTTTTAAGGACACTTAAAGCTATGAAAGCACCAGTAGATGAGGCCCAACACCATTTTATAAAGGCATTTGCAGGCACTTCTCTGAGTCCACCTGAGTTCCCACCTTTCACCTCCACCCTTGTCTGTCTTTTCAAGGGTTTTGAGGGTTATTTTCTATAAAATTACCATTCCCAAGGTCACTTCAGGCACTGCCCAGCCGGGTCAGAGGGACTGCTCTGGCAGCTCATGTGAATAAACATGAATCTTTGTTCTTGCCCTCCAATGGATTTTTCCCAGGAGCAAACCTCTTCAATCAATTTTCCCCTGCTATGAACAAGTTTTCAGGCCCTATTAAACCAGCAAATGCAGCTTTGGGCACAGGAGCTTTTCTTCTGGCTGATGAGGCAACAGCAAACTTCAAGCAAAATGCAGGTTAGACACAATTCCTATTAACGCATGATGCCAGCAGATGACACAAGTGCCCCTGGGCAAACACAACAACAACCACCCCAGTCACAAAGGCCCAGTGGCAGCCACAGGCTCCTCCTGCTGCAGTGTCCTCTCCTCTCCAGGGATATGAGCAAAGGAAACCAAGAAGCACCTTTCCTTCCTTCTTTTTGCCAGAAGACCTTCGCCTCATGCCCAGCTAATTGAAGGGATGGGGCCCATTGGTACCAAAATTGCCCTTCTTAATTACCATAATAATTACTAGTAATTATCCAACCAGACAAACTCATTAACAGGGTCTAGATTTCTTCTTATCTTTTTTTTTTTTAATTAAATGTAAAAACTTTTCATAGTAACCCCCCTGCAGAGGATTAAATGGCAAATACCAAACCCAGTTTCCTCAGGCTGGTGCCAAAAGCACAGCACCATGAAGGTTTGCTCAGCAAACAGCAAATGAAGCCTCATTTCCTTGCAGGTATTTCAGAGCACATGGTGCAAGTGCCGTGGATTAGGACACACTGCAGAACAGCTCCCCAGAGAATTCATTTCCAGCACTACCAAGGCAGTAAATTAACCAGAGAGAACAAAGTTAAAGGGCTCTTTGACCTGGTGTTGGGCAAATCCCATCAATTTTCACTGTCCCATTTCCCACAGCAGGAACATCCTGGATGTGTTGGACAGGAGCAGCTGCTGTGGCTCCCTGGGGGACAAACACCTGCCACACACATTTATTTATGCACAAAACTCAACCAAGGAGGGTGCAAAGGAGGTGAGGACTGGGGGAAACCCCCATGGACCACCTGAGAAGCTTCCAGAATTTCTGGTGTCTTCCTAACAAAGTCACTGCGGTTTTAGACCCATTATTTACACTGCCATCCCTGATTTTCTGCTCCTGGGCCTATAATTACACATTCCTTGGCTAATGCTTATTAAAGTAAGAATTTACTTCACAGATAGTTATTTTGGCTACAAAACCAGAGGAGTGAAGCAGAGAATGGGCTGAAGGGGGGACACCAAGCCAACAGCTCTGTTGCCAGCTCTTACCAACGTGAGAGGTCTTTACCCGAGTTCCAGGTTAGGTCTATTTTGAAGAGCAGTGAAGAAACTAATAAAAAATTAGACTCAGAGTTTAGTTTTTGAGCAGATGAAATACACTGCCTCCTCCTGGGAATCATGAATTGCCTAAACACCCCAATTTTTTTTTCTGGAATTTCTCTGTATTGAGTTTGATCCATGTTTTCAGCACAATTTTTCTAAAGGACCTGTTGGACCTGCCACTGGTTTGCTGAGATGTGACAATAAACTGTTGAGGTGTGAGCCTTCAAAGACAGCTGCCAGAAGGTTCTCCCTGTGCTTGGGGTGCTCAGGAATACCTGAACATCTGCAGGGAAGTTTGTTTCCATGGATACCTCCACCTCCAACCCTGCTGTGCTCCACTTAAAGTCCCTCTTGCCTTTGGCAGAGCCTGAACATTTTGATAAAACCGAATCATTTTGCAAATAGTACAAATGAGGTAAAAAATTTGCTCAATGGGGCAAAGGGGAAAGGGCAGAAGGAGAAAGGTGCTTTTAATGTGACTAAAATTTCATACCCGTGGCATTTTAAAGAAAGAATCTGGCAAGATTCCTGATCCATGTGCGGAAAAACACTGGAGATGTTCTACTGAAAAGGAAACGAAGGGCAGAGACTTTAAGTGGAAAGAACAGATCCAGCAACATTTGTTGTGGTGTTGGCTGATACAATTTAATATCTTTACTAATGAACTGGAAGAAAAAATCCAGTTGGATATTGATGAACACAGAGATGATGCCAGATTATAAAGCATGGAAAATAATTATCAGAAAGGGGATAATTTTTCTGAGGCAAAGATGGGCATTAATACGAGCTGAGACTACAGACAAAAATTAGTGTTTTGATGGCCTTTATGGATGTTGGACATTCCCAAGTGATTTCAATAATTAGACCTAAACTTTCAGGCAATATTTATCACTAAAAATCAAGATGCAAAGGAAACAAGGATTAGACATAAAATCTGCTTCCAACAGAGGCAAGGAAATGAAGGAAAGAGGATTTTGTGTGGTCAGGGAGGGCACAGAACTTGCAGAAATGGCTGCTAGACAAAGGCAATGAATAACTTCTACTGGCAGTAATTAGATAATAAAAGAGTGGATGGAAATTCAGCAAAAAGACCGAAAAGCCAAGCTTCAACAAAAGATTCTTCCATAAAGGAGGTGACTGTGCTTAGGCTCCTATTCAAGGGACATTTCAAGCCTCCTATCAACCGTTTATAATTTTAATTTTACTGCCTATCTAGTTCAAAGATGCCATTTCAGATTTTCCCTTCCTTTTTATCTCATGCAATTGACCTCTTTACCATTAAGTGGAACAGACCTGCCAGAACCAGCTACAAGAGAAACCAGCTCTTCAGCCACTGCCAAGGAAAGCAGAAACCATCTCCAATTAATTTACCACTGAAGTTATTCACAACCCATCCCCATCTGGGTTTAAACAAGAGAAACAACCACCTTTCCTTGTTAGAAAACATTGGATGTGCTCTCAAAACATGGAATATGCAAAACTGCAGCGTTCTTTCAAGCTCTTAAAGGAGAAAATTGTTTTATGAGAGTCTGAGCTGCAGCAAGACCTTCAAAGCCTCATCCTGGCAGGTCCTCCCTGAGATGGAGCTTAAAATGAAAATGCAGGCAGGACACGGCTCTGTGGCACACCTGGAGGTTCAGACCTAAGTGGTCTCTCATGGAAAGCCAAGAGGAGGAAGTTTTCAATTTCCCCCTGTAAAGTGTAATACAAAGTGCAATTTTTATGATGGCCATGGCTCAAAGGAAGCCAAGGCTTTTTATATTTTTAAATAATGCATGAAATGAAGTAACCAACCCCAAGGAATCTGCTTTGGGCGCTACTCAAACCCAGTCTGTGCTGACAGGGGAGGTTCTGAGTGCTGGAAACCAGGCGAGTTTAACAGACACCACTTTGGGACTTTAACTCTTGCTACAAGGCACGGATTCAAATACATCAGCCTTATGTCATTGCTGGGTTCAAAAGCCCCTCAGGGTGTGAAAATACGAGTATCAAGACATTTAAAAATCATTACCTCGTCCCTTCCAGCCACACCCTGGAGTCATGCCTGTGCCTCTCCAACCCGATCCACTGCATTTCCACATTAGCAGCTCATGCCAGAGGTGCACAAACTCCATTTCCAGGTGGACTATCAAGAAATCAGCCTTGGGGACCCACAGGAAGAAAAGAAGGGGAAAGACGGATATTTTTCTCTTATTCTGAAGTGCATTAAACTGCATCTGATGCTGCCACCTCTAGACATGGTCATGGAAAACAGGGATAACCCAACAGCTGAAATAAAAGGCCAAAAAACCCCTTGTGATGATAAAGTGTTATCCCAAACCAGGCGAGGTGTTGGTGTTTGGGGTAGTTAGACCTGACAGCAAAACATGCAGAGCACAAAGTGCTGCCAGTGCCTCTGAGGGGACACTCAAGGAAGGATCTTCCCCGTTACACTGCAAGATTTCCAGTAAGGAAACCCCAAGGTTTGCTACCCACTAAATCTGAGTTTTCAAATGTATCATGACAAATAATCTGAACTGCACTACTATGCTTTTAGAAATTTCCCCTCCATTTGAATAAATCCTTTGGGGATTTTTTTTTGTTGTTGTTTTTGGTTTTTCCATTTTAATTGCCTGAAATTTGTTTCATTACACTGTGCTTTTCACTGCTATTTCTGAGACAAGCAAACATATGGACTCCGCTTTTCCAGGGAAGTTAGTCAGAGGGAACCCATCAGCTGGGAGCACAGTGAACAGAATTGCCAGTGAGATGATGGATATCTCCTGACAAGCTGAAAAGCAGATGGCTTTTGTTTCTGTTCCAACTCCAACATCAGAGAAAACTCAAATTGCAATACTGTAAAACACTAAGGTTATTCTAAATACATGTGATTTCTAGGTGGATGATTAGCCCAGGAAATCAGGCTCTCTTGAAAACTGGGTTCATCTACCTTTGGAAATAAGAATTCTGTAACATTTTAATTAAAAGCAATCAGAAGTATGTGTTACCCACTCTTCCCCACCACCCTTTAAAAAAGAACTCTCTATCAAGGAATTCTTAACTAAGAGGCAACCTCTCACCTCTAAAATCCCATCCCTAAATAGGATTATGGGCTCAAACATTTTCTTCATAGTTTCTTTCTTTGAAGAAGCCTCTAAAGGTTTCAAGTAATACAATAACTTTAAGGGGCTTTGAACACCAAATGACAACATGCCATGAGAAACGGGGGTGGGAAATGACTGAAGAGCCTGGTTTGGATCTGAAGGTCAGCACTGCTGATGTCTGCAGGGCAAAAGACACTGTCTTAGCCAAACAAATCCAGGGATTAATGAGGGCTTCAAGGGACAGGAATGTGTGCTCTGTGCAGCTGGAGCAGCAGGGACCCGGCCTGGTCACATCCCATGCTCCTGGCAGCACCTCCTCAACTAGTTCAGAGGTCCACAAAAAGCCCTTGGAGATCTATCGGCCTTGGGTAGGGAAGGAACGTGGTGGTGCTTCCCAAAAAACCAACACCCATCAGCTGAAGGAAAATCTCTGGAATAGACCAAACTTAGCACTTCTATATCCACAGAGACACCTTTAGACCCCAAGCAGTTCACTTTCTAAACAAGGTGGCAAAGAGCTCACTCCTGGTGCGGTGGGAATTCCCTCTCTCCACAACACACAGCTCCTGGTGGGCAAAGGTTGGATGCCACTTTGGGATACCCCCTCACTGAAGCCTCTCCTACATTTCTATTTCTCCACATTCTGGGAGCTCTGGGCTGCTCCTCTTCACTAAAGACAGGCAGAAAGTGCTGAAGGAAGATTCATGTGCCACGTTTTCAGCTGCTTTATGACTCGAACTCCTTCATGTGTCCTGCAGCACAGTATTATTGGCCTGATCTCTGCCCATCCAGCAGGTTTGGAGCAGATTGCGTGCTCTCTTATCACTCTTTGCTCTCATTTGCCTGGTTATTCGGAGCCCTTCTACTCTGAATTCAACACATTCAAACTCCACTTGGCGTAAACGGATTATTTATCAATTTCTGGTGACTGCTGGCAGCCAGGCAAATATCACCTGTTTATAAAATGCCTCCAAAACCTCGAGAAAAGAGTGGCTCGAGGGTGTTTCTACATTGCCACAGATAATAAGGGATTTATTCCTAGACAGTTACAATTAGGGAAAGCTGGACATGATTTGTTTGCACAGTTACACTGAGCTTTGCCTTAATTCACACAGGAGCAGGTAATATCCCACCCAGTGCTCACTGCCCTACTTTCCTTGCCAGGCCCAGCACCAAAACACAGGCATTCATTTCCCTGAATCCTTGGAAGGTGTAGCTAAGAGATTCCTGATGATTATTTCTTGCAGACAATTGGCTCTGCAAGCTGCCAGTTTAAACCTGTCCAACACTTTGAGAGCACCCACGATGTCATGCACAGCCACTGCATTTGCCAGGGACACATCCCTTGGGAGACACCCTCCAAAAGAAGCTGAGTCTTCACTCCCAAACTCACACAGAACCACTTCACCAGAAGCACCCAAGCCACTTCAAGAGCATAAATGCCATTTACACCATTAGAGCACCCTGGGCTTGCTCTGCTGGAGTTGCGTGTTCACCAGGGGAGCACTGAGGGTTTGACAGAACATGAATGATGAAACTGGAAATGGAACATGACTGATTCATCTGCTGTTGCCACTTGATGTATGAGGACTTTTCAGATTCAAAATCCATGCATTTTAATTACAATTACACTGTAATAACTCCAGTTAAATCCTCAGCTACACGAATGAGTGGTTATCACACCTTTCCCTCGCTGAAATAAGAGGCAATTGCAGTCACATCACCCTTATCACAAAAGGGCTTTTTTGGGGGGAGTAATTAATGGGCCATGCTGCCCAAATGATCCATCTCACCCACAGATGAAGGCCAAGGGGTGTGTCAGAACCCTCTGCCACACGCGGATGTGACACCACACAGCAGCACGGAGATGCCTCCAAAGTAACAAAACTCTCCACACTTCCACGTGAATGGGGCTGGTGCACAACACACCAGACTGGCCTTTCTAGTCATGGCACATCCTTCTGATAATTTCTCAGACACGAAATAATTAACAAAGCCATTTCCTATATACTCCATATAATCTACATCATGGCTTTTGGGGTTTTTTTCTTAAGGAAGTTCCACACAAATGAGATAAATAACCTTTATATATTTGTCCCCCAATTAGCTTCAATAAATGAAATTCACTATTTTAATTTCATTAGCAAATGAAATTCAACTGTTATGATCAGTGAATGTCCACCAAGAAGTCACCTGGGGTAAAGGCTAAGAACCATCCAATCTCTGGCTAATTTTAATGCCCCTCTGAAGGCTAATAATGAAAAGAACAAGCCCAATCAAGGACAGCAATAATTGAGATATCAGTGGTAAATAATGGATCTATTTTTATCCCACATCCCCACGGCACATCCTCACTAGTCAGAATTTATGAGCAGGGTTTCTCTGTGACACACTGAGATAAATCCCATCCTGTAGTTGTGATTACTCCATATTTCCAGTCAGGAGACAAATACCTTGTGAAGCTGCAGAATTCCTGCTCCTGGTGTTTCACTCACAGGTTTCCTGTTCATTCTGGTGAGACTGTGGAATGTCTGACTTCCCCCACTCCCATTTTCCCAAAGGTTTCAGCCTTCGGTGAAAGTCACCCTCAATTTAGAGTGCAGGGTCAGAACCTGTTCCTCTTTGGGAAAATTCATCAAACATCCAATCATTTTTCTTGAATTACCTTCAGAAAAGGTAGAATATGACCCAAGAGAAGCCTTGTGATGGCAGCTTCCAGGTGATGCTACCTCTCTTCTTCATAAGAGGTGAAAAATCAATGAGCTTGACTAAATTAATTTACTTCAACCTCAGCTCATGTCAATACAAACAAATTATTCCACCTGGAGCTCTGTTCAGTGTGGTACAGATAACACTCAATAACTGAGCAGGAAATGCTGCCTCAAAAGTGAAGCTTTTAGGTGTCCAAGTCACTGTCCCAAACTCTGGATATTTCATGTGTGATGCACAGGTCACTTTTGGGTTGCAGTGAGGTGCACCCAGGCCAGTTCCAGCTGCCCAGAGCCCTGCACTGCTTCCCTCCTGGCAAGCAGCTTTGTCCTTGGAATATGATGTGATATTCCTGTATTCTTAGCCCAGCAATCCCATCTCTCTCCTCTTTACAGCAAGAGGTGATTTATGGTGCCTGTAAATCCCATTTCTGGAGGTGCAACAGGACAGAAAAAATCCAAGTCTCCCACTTCCTCACAAAGTCCTTGGGTCACTGCACAAAAGCAGCCAGTGCTGTCCTCTGCTTTAAGAGAGTTTAACCCAATTGCCCATGACCAGAAGGACAAATGAGGTGTTAAGAAGCAATGTAGAAAATAGCTCTGGATTTTAATTCTCCAACACCCCTAAGTCAAGCTGTAGGCAAGCATTTCTACCCGGGAGAGAGGCAAGACTTCCTGTCTCCTCTTTCTGGTGCATTTTCTTCTGGATAATGCAAGAATTGTCAGCATGGACACCACCCTGAATGCTGAGGACACACCCCACTCCTCTGCATTTCAAACACATGGCATCACTCTCACAACTGAGTCCCTCAACACACTTTAACCTCTCTCAAACACAATGAGTCTCACCAGCACTCAAACCAACCTGTCCCAGGTGTTGAAGCTCTGGAAGTGCCTCCCAGAACCATTTCATCCATCACTGATGTCTCAGGCCCTCAGCTCATGTCCTGCCAACACCCCAACCCTTGTCACAGCCACCCGGTGCTATTTCCTTCTTATCCAAGTGGTAGAAAAAGCAACGGGGTTGTTTGGGCTGTTGCCATTTAATTATTAGAATGAGTGAGCTCTTTTCCCCCAGTTCTCCACCGAGTTTAATATTTTAGCAATGAGGAATTGCTTTAAATTACATTATGTAAAACAGAAGCTTGGGAACACAGACCAAACACAATTGTTAAGTTATGGAGTTTGGAAAATTACAATTTATTCCTTCTGTTCTGGCTGCCAAGAGCACAAGAGAGGGCAGAGGGAAGAGGAGGAGAAAGAGCATCCTCATATTTTCATCCTGAGAGGAGAATGAAAGGACAGTGGTGGCACAGGGTGAGTTCTGTCCATCTCTGCCCTGCAGCTGTGGGGAGGCTCTACTCAAGCACCTGAACACTTGGATTTTCAGCCTGTCCTAACACCAGAACAGAAATTATCTCTCCATCATGAGCCACATTCAAGTGCTACTAAATGTCACCGTCAGATGGTATTTTTGTCTTGCCAGAAATATGCCCAATTATCCTAAAAACGAGACATTGAACATGCAGATGAATTAAGTAATTAGGGAGCTAATGCAAATATCTGCTTGATGCCATTAACCCTGGTGTATACCAGAAAATGTAGAGCCCCTTCAGATCAGGACTTTCTGGTGATCTCTCTGTAGAGTATCACACAAATCCGGCCTGTTTCCCAAACACAAACCCTGCCATGATTTGTGTTGCACCTCCAGTGCCCACAGAGGTCCCCGAGGGGGCATCTCCCCAACCCTCTGCAGCTCTGCAGCCCAGGAAATCACACCTACCAACCCCTGACCCCACTGCAGGCAGAGACTCGGGGTGGGGGAGTGTGCAAAGCAGCGAATGAGAAATTTAGCAGGGAGTTTAAGGAGGAGGTGAGGGACCTACCAAGAATAAACTCCTTTTGGACCAGAAAAAAATGAATCAGACCTAATTCCAAATTCCTTTTCTTGTGTAGAAAAAACTTCATCGCCTGGGCAGGAGGGGTCTGATCCCATTAAAAGCTGTCCCGGACACCCTTTGGACATGGAAATTGATGGTGTTCAAGGCTTGGTTACTGGGAACAAACCCCAGCACGCATCAATCCCAGGAACTGCCACGGCTGTGCTTGGGCTCCTGCTGGTGGGTGTCACTCTCTTAAATAATTAAAGATGAGGGATGGATTCCCTGTTGGTAATTACTTTAAAAAATGGAATATTTGGAAGTGTAGTCCTTGAAAGCACATCCCCCTTATTACCTGAGAAAAAAAATGACGCTGGATGGGGTCAGAAGGACTATAAATACTCATTCCTGCTTTAATTCCCTGATAAAGATGTTCCCTGAGAATCTGCCAAGTTACCTGGGGGCTGGAAGCTGATTGAAATGGAACCTCAGTTTAAGGCAGCACAAATGTGGCCTCGGGAATTACGGCAAGGTGGGAAATTGGTCCTGAGAAATCCAACCGATTTCTCTGGGGTCAGTTTGGGTTTGGTTTTACCCCAGTAATGAAACACTGAATAGCCCGAACTGCTCCATTAGGAGAAACGCTGGGATTGGGAATGGGGCAAAACCCGGACCGGATCCGCCCGGAAAGCGGAATGGGGGAAAACCTGGACTAGATCGGGTGCTGAGTGTGGAATGGGGAAAAGCCTTTGTTTCCATGACTGCTCAAACAAAGCTGGCCCTGGAACAAGTCGGGGCCCCTGGAATGCTTTTCTCTCAGGAGCACGTTGGGTATATGGCATTGTGCAGCCCTCGGGGAAACAGGTGGGACAGGAAGGAATCACTCAGCAGGGATTTGGTTATTTGGGTGTGACCAGACACATCCTCGCTGTGCCATATGAGAGCACAAAGCAGGAGAAAATGTGGCACAGTATGGATTATAATGCACGATAAATATAGAGGGAACTCATAATCATCAAAGGAAACGCAGGGGAAAGTACTTCAAGCACTTGAAAAACCCTGTTCTGAGCAACTTCAGATAGAAAGTATCTGTGTTTTCCAGCCCGCAGTGGCTTTCTTCCCACTGCACACCCACGAGGGCAGTGCACAGTAGAGCACAACCCCTTCCAGCGAAGCTCCAGTTGCGGGTTCTGTGGGAGTGAGGGATCCCCTTCCATGAGACAGGGAAAGGCAAATTCTATGGCCCCGAGCTTCCAGGGGATTCATTACCATGCAGAACGACTCTGCTCCCAACAGCACCTCATTAGCAGCACAAAGTGCCACGCGATAAAGAACTCAAACCAACCCTCCTAACAGCGCCAGGCATAGTTTCTGATGTTCAGTAATATATTTTCTCCCACGCAGCAGCAGAACATCTCAGCCACACTCAAGCTTTTAGAAAAATCCCAGTGTTTGAGCAATTCCCATCATATCAAAGAACATTTTTAATACCAGCTGGAGGAAAGGGGTCACTCATTGCTGGTAGTCTCAACCATCAAAGTGGTTATAATTTAATTTATGTAAACCATGCAGCGCAACTCTTCTGAGAGCACAGAGCTCCAAACATGACATAAAGCACTCAACAGAATCCACAAAACACTCAAGGATCATTTTGAAGCCATGTACAAACTGCTTTATCTCTAAACACACTAGTTTACACACCCATGTAATTTGAACACACTCCTCCGACTAATACCTCTCACCCAAATAATTGGTTTTAAGCTCTTAACCAAGAAATTCCCTGTACTACAAAGTGCTCCTAGCTCAGAAAGACAGAGAGGAGGACATTCCAAGATTTCAGATTAATGGGAAATGGGACAAAAATAAACATCCATTGGACAAAAACACCCCAACGTGAACACAGAGAAATTCAGGAATATGATTCACACCACGTAGCACTGAACACAGTCCACAAAGTACAAGTAAAGGCCACAAGGAGAACATTCTTAGACCTCATTATGCAATATTTAACCACTCTGGTTTGGAGATTTCAGGAATCTGATAGGGCTTTCTTAATACTACACCTGGAATTGTGTCTGTCCCACATGTAACTGGGCAGACATCGGCAGGGTGCAACTCCGAAACAGGCCTGGCAGTATCACGTTTGCTCTGTAGGGTCTGAGGTCTTTGGAGAGCCTCAAACTGCTCTTATTAACAATGGTGTCTGCTCTGGTTTGGGGCTCTCTGTTAAATCCCAAGGATAAACTCAAACTGGCAGGACGTTGCTGTTTATAAAGGCAACTTGCACTGACTGCCCAATTCTTGCTCCTGGGGTAGGAGATGCTGAGCTCCTCTTACTGCCAACTGCAGTCTAGGACTAATACCTGGAGGGGCTGGTATGCTTCCACCTGAAAAGAACTGTCATATGTGGCAAAATAAAGGCTAGATCAGTCCAGTGGAGAAGGGCAGTTCCTACTAGAAGATGAATCAAACAGCTGAAAATCCAAGCTGATGATTCTGGACTTGTCTTTTCCAACTGCCAGTGCGTTTGGATCAAGCAGCTTCTGCAGCCAAGCCACTGAAGCAGATACTCCCTGAGATTCCCATAACAGCTGGCTCTAGCAGCTTGGATGCAGAATTTCTCTGGTGATTTATTCCTTCCATCTGATAGTAATTTCTGAGGGAAAGCAGAAATGCTGGGCTTCCTGTAATGGGCTCAGAAAGAAAGATCACGGAGATTGTTTGCTGTCAGTCCACATCTCCAGTCACTGGTGTGCTTGAAGCTGAGGGAATCCCACATAAAACATGGAAATGGCAAGTTTAGGGAGCAGAAAGACTGATTTAAAGGATCATATGTGGCTTTTAATCATTGCCTTGTTTTGGGCTGCAGGGAAAGGGCTTCAGTACACCACTCTCACCCTCTGGGCACAAAGGATCTGCCCACAATTACCACAACTACATCAGCAGGATGGTTAAGATTTTTCCAACGTGGAAAAGAATGCTAGCCAAGGTGATCAGTTTGGCTTCAACAAGAAATAAAATACCACTGAGGATAACAGCCCAGAAATCATCTGTGAGAGAGCCAGAGATGGCCAAACTTCAGCTGCAGTTGAAACAGGGCCCCACCAACACCATTTTATCCTCCCTGAACACAGGATTTGTTCCTGGGCTCACGTGCCAGTGGCTCTGGGACTGCTCAGGTTGGGGTTCATGAGTATTTTCCACTGGGGGAAGCCAGGTAAGTCCTCCAAGCTGCAGCACTGGGAATGGGGGTGAGCTGAGAACCAAGATTCCTTCTGAGAGGAGCTGGGCTTGACTCCCAGCAAAGTCAGGGCTATGGAAACAGAGCCTGCAATCTCCTGTGTAAGCAAAGGGCAACACCAGATTCTGCAGAAGCCAGTGCAAATTCAAGGACTTTTAACTGGGTCCCAGAAAGTCACTGCTCAGACCTGTATAAAAAAATCCTTTTTTTCCCTTAATTTTGGAAAAAAATATGTCCATATTGTCATCTCCACAGTCACAAATAATGTCTCTTTTATTTCTAAGGATATAATTGATGCCTTGGATTTATTGTACAAGTAAAGGCCACTACTATAATGACTTCACTAAAAGTCATGAAATATTGTGGCAATGAAGAACTGCAGAGTCCTCTGGCACATTTGACTGTATTTGCAAGTAAAATCAGTTTAAGGTGTTATATAATTGGATGAATAATCAAAAAATGCTCATTAAAGCACCAGAGGATGCTGAGATAGCGAAATGCTCCGACCTTCAGTGTTTTGCACTGGCCATTTGGACTGTTCTTGTCTCCTGCCAAACTGAATAAATCCAGACATTGGGATTTTTTCCCCAGCAACTTCCCCCCTCCCTCCTTCCAGCCATTTCCAGCATCCACCACCAGGTTCTTTTATCCTTCTTTAAGTGGTGCCTAAACAGTGGCAGGTCCTTGTGAGCTCACCCTGTTTCACTCCTAGAAAAGGCCATCAAGACAAAGATCAAACTATTTGCCAAAGCTGAGAAAAATAGGTTAGTAATCAAAGTAGGTATGGGGCAATTAATCTCAAAAAATTGCTGTTCCAAATACTTTTCTCCCCAAAATATGAGATTAACACACACAGCTGATCAAGTAACTGAACTTCTGTGGTCAAAGTTAAATGCATTTCTTACGCCTGATTATGTGAAATGACAACCTAAATAAATAAAAGTCACATCTATTATTCTGTCAGCCATAATTCCAATCAGCAGGTATCCAACACCATTAGCTGGGATAGCTTGGAGATTTTGAGGGGTTTGTTTTAATGCAATACCATGAGATGTATTGGGAATTCTGTATCAGCTTTTGCTCTAGGGAGTTAAAAAAAAAAAAAAAAAAGCTAGCAAAGATAGGAGGTACTTATGGGAAGAAAAATGACAAAAAAGAAGCTGTACAATAATTCTCAGCAGAAAGGAGAGAATAGGAAAAAACAGAACCACAGATCTTGAATGAGTAAAAGGGACTAGGAGTATATTTTAAGCCTGACCTTTGAAGTTTTGGGGTTTTGTTTGTTTGGTTTTTTGTTTGTTTGTTTGTTTGGTTTTTTGTTGTTGTTTGTTTGGGGTTTTTGTTTGGTTGGTTGGGGTTTTTTTGGGAGGTTTGCAGTTTATCTTTTAAAACAGAAGAGGATCAGATTTGTGGCTCCTGTAGTACAGGAGAAGCTTCAAGTGCTCCCGAAGAAAACTACTATGGTAAGAGATTTTTTTAATAAAGAAACACTAATCTGTGATTAGAAAAATCCGTTTTACAGGTTAAACACTGAAGTTCAAAACTCCAATGTTACCAAGCACCTCCTAATTTCCTTTTGCAGCACATTATTTGGGATTGATGCCTTGAGCTGGGCTTGTCACCCAAACCGCATCAGCAGCGCTCCTGTGGGAGCTGCTGTGACACCGATCCCCACAACCCACTGCACACACGCCCTGCTCTCTCAAACAAACTCATTATTAACAAAAATCCTGCTATGAATTGTCACGGGGAAATGGTTTCATATTAAAAAGGAGTGCAGACAGAAGTAATGGCCCGTTTCGGAACGCAGACACCGAGAGGAAGGAAACATCAACACGCTCCCACACGTATTTACTCACTACTCACGATGCGAGCGGCTCATTTCACTTTGTTAACAACAAAACAGGCCACTTCAAGCTCTGCTTGTGGTTACCCCGCAGGAAAAGCCTTCAAAAGGAAGGTAAAAGCAGCTAAGTTTGAGCCCCGGCCCTCTCACAGCCGCAGGGGGAGGCATGAGGGGCCTCTCTGCCCTCAGGCCGCCATTCCGGCTCCGGGGACAAACAGCAAATAAAACAGGCAAAACACAAACACACAGGGCCTCCTGACGCTTTAAAGGCTCACCCTGACCAGTGGTACTCCAGGAAAAAGCAGGTTTTCCACACAGCTTGTCTCTAATTGAAGTGTTTTAACAGATTAAAACATTGCAGGTCTGATAGCAAAAAAAACCCCCAACTGACCAAACATGAAAAATGCCCAACTAAAAAAAACCAAACAAACAAAAAAACCCCAACAAAACAAACAAAAACCCAAAAAACCCCCAAAAACAAACAAACCAAAAAAGATCCTCAAAACTCAGCACATGCCAACACAGAGAACAATAAATTAACCCTCATACCTGAACACACAGAAGAGTAAATGATCCCTCACAGCTGGACACAGAACGAAAGGAACATGGGAAATAGGCCTTAAAAACCAAATGAGTTTTTAAAAAAATCATTTTCCTAGGGCAGACTTTACTATGAATAGATCTTTTCAGCCCTAGGCAGTGCTAAGAAAGTCACTGATTCCCCAAATAAGGTTTCAGCTCCTTTTTGCCTCCGTCTCCCTCATCTCTCTGACTCCTTTCTGCCTCTTTCTCCTTCCACCAAGGAAAGTGCAAAAAGGGCAGTGGAGCTGAGCGACTCTGACACTTGGGCTCAATTCTTACATTTATGGAGTCTCTTTATCTGAATGACATCTGGAAATTGAGAAAAACTGGAAATCTTCACCACCACCACCTTTGTGGTTTTATCTGACGGATCAAAAAGGTGGGGAAGCAGTAACATTCTCACTAACACCCCTTTCCCATGTGAATTCGTGTGGGGAAAAGTTCCTTATACTAAATAAAGCTTGTGGAATGTATTCTGAAGTCACTTTCCTGTATTTAAACAGATTTCCTCCTCATGTCATGCTGAAGTAATGTCAAAGTAATGTCCTGGATTTGATCTGGGTCAGGTCAGAGAGCTGGAGGCATTTTCAGGGCTTGTTCTGCCAAACTGGATTCACCTGGGAGCAGAAATTCTTACTGGTACAATTGAGTTTATCCCTTTTCTTGGAAAATCCAGTCAGCAAATACATATAAGAATAATAAAAAATAATAAATCATCATCAAAAACAAGAATTTAGTCCTCCCCTGAAAGATTGAGATCACTTTCTGCTAGATGATCAAGACTGAGCTGGAAAAATTTTGCTCCTGTTTCCATCACCATTAATTGTTTGGGATGCTTCCCTTCTCCAAACATCTGCCTGCACACTTTGTATAAATTGTGCACCCCGTTAATCACTGTGTTGGCTCTTGGTAACAGAGAGATCACTTTCTGTCGATAACTCTACTAATCAATACATTAGAGGAGTCAAATGCAGCTGCAACAATCCCAAACATATACTAATTCCATGAGGAGAAAGGCTGAGTATAAAAGCTGGAGGTTCCCCCCCAGCCTAGTTTTGCATGCATGGGTGTTCCCACAGAACTAAGGATTTGCACAGTGAATCCTTCCTTCGAATCAATTACCAACCAAAGCTCAGTTCTGCTTAGAAAGACAATGAAATTCCGAGCCACGAAACTGAAACCCTGCCCTTAACGACTCCAAGTGTTGCTTTTGTACCTCAGGCTTTACTGACAGGAGCTCTGAGCTACTGCAAGACAAAAACAGCATTTCAGACTCTTCATGAGAGGACCCCAGAAGTCTCAGACAGGGGTGAAACCTGTGGAGCTGCAAGGCACCACCTTTAAAAATAAAGGGGATTTTCCTCCATCCTTAGAGGCTGCAAAGATGCCCGAGTGCCCCCCATCCCTCAGGGTGTTCTCCCAGGGAACTTGTTGGTGTGGGATTTAGAGGCTTCACACAGCTCCGGGAATTCACAGGCACAGAAGTCATCCTGGGACAGGCTGCTCTTCCTGTCCTCACAACGAGTGGGTCACTCGTGCCAGTCACCCCCTGAGAGGATGAGAGTGATCCCTGCTCGGCTCTGGGATTCTTTCCAAAGGCTCTGTCTGCCTGCTGGATTAACAACCTCAGCACTGTTAACGGGGGGAATATGAGGTGGGGAGGGCTGGACTGGGGTCAGCTGCTTGCCATGGAAATGCTTCTGGTTTAAAAATGAAAGGTGACCCCAACTTAGAAAACGTCAACACTTAAAATGTTTAAATTCCCAGCTGTTATTTACCCTCCCCTCAATGCCTGCCCTGCCTCCCTCATCTTCCATGGCCAGGCACCGACCACGAATGGACTATTTTCCCCTGGGAACTGAGAGCATCTAACACAGTTTGGCTCTCAACTCCACTGCACTTCCCTGAAACACCATCCAACAGAGCCAGTTTCCTGGTTAGCACTTTTTCATTGCACTGTTTTCTACCCTACAGCCTTACATGTGCTTTTTATTCCATGCAGGAATTGTTGTGTTTCCAAGGAAAGGTGACCACACTCAGCAAGCCCCTGCAGAGAGGTCAGTGTCCACAGGGCCATCTCACTGCAGGCTCTGAGGGGTTTTGCTGGGAGAAATGGTGTGGAACTGAGTTAAGGAAATGGGGATGAGCACAGGGAAGGGAGGAACGAGCTCCTCACACATGAGGCACAACTGTAATTGTAATGCAAACTGTACCACCACTTAAATAACCTGTGTTTGGAATGATAAAAAGCCATTTGAAGGAGGCTGAGGAGACTGAACAGGAAGAAATAGATTAATAGATCTCCATGTTGAGCATAATTGATTTGGGGCATGTACTCCACAAACCCTTCACCAATGATTTATCTTCATTTGGTGGGTAGAACACGAGAGCAGGCAGGTCCTCAGAGAGCCATCCATCACCTGTCTCACCATCAGGAAGAAGAGGTGCCTTCCCTTGCTATTTTATCTTCCCTTTTGCTTCCATACGTGACTTAAACAAAACAGGAGATCGTTTTCCTTTGAAAAATAAATAAATCACTGCTGCTGTGAAAGGGAGACCTAGCACCATCACACACGGAGCTGTTCCTAAGTCAGCTCCAAAGCTGACCCTGCATCTCCCACCTGCAGAATTCCAGCTCTGCTCCTCCCCTGCACACACAGAAGGGAGAAGCAAGGCTGTGTTTAAAGTGCTGGCGAGAAAGCTTAGACTATCTGGTCTGGTGAAGCTCTTCTGGTGCAAGGAACATTGTCTTGGAGGATTTAACAGGAGATTTAACAGGGCTCATTGCTCTGGTAATGGGCAAAACAGGAGAGAGAGCTACTGATAAAAGGAGTGTCCAAATGCCTCTAGCAGGTTCCTTCTGCCTTCAAGCCAAATGCCAAGGGAAGGAAGCCCCAGGCCAGGATATCTTCATTTTGCCCCAGGAAAAGTTGCTGAGGGAGACTCTCAAGAGCAGTTTTGTCACACACATTTTCCTGGATTTGCCAGCAATACAAAGCACCACTCCAGGCTTTAATCCTGGTGCTGCAGCCTTCAAACTCCACCTCAGCCCTGTAAAAACTCACACTGAGCTGCCCTTTGCAACAGGCTGGACCTGCATTTTGCCTTTGGCAGCACTTTGCCTCTTGCTTACAGTCGATTTCCTTAAGCAGGGGGAAGTTTGTATAACCTCTGGCCCTCTCAGGAAGGGGCTTCAACGGGGTTTGGAAAAGGTGGGGAGAAGGAATGTGTGCAACTTATTAAAAGATGTTCCCAGGAACCCCAAAACTGTGAGTCCTGAAGCCCCACTGCCACTCCCTGTGTTTAATCCACAGAACTGCAATAAAGTGTAATTAGTTAAAATGAAATACAGTCCCCAATTCATCTTTGCAAAACACTTGGAAAAGCTGATGAGGGAAAAGGTAATTTTTCTTTTATAAAGCAAATCCCAGCACAAGGAAGTTGGGTTTTTCTATTAAAAAAAGGCCTGAACTGCAAAGAAATATCCTTCAATGGGATATTGCAATGGGAAACCTGACCCTGCATGAAAATGTGAGCAGTATAGGAATTAAGTCACATATTTTCAGCACTTGGAGCTGATTTTTAAAGCAGGAATGCTCCTGTTTGTGATCCTCCAAAGAGTTTATGGCTCCATAACTTTGATGGCTGAGAGTTTTGCTCTTGGATTATTCACGGGGAATAATTGCACTCAATCTTTAATCTGCAATTTTGCACAGACCAACACATTTCAAATCGACAATTTCAAAAGGGCAGACACCACTGTCAAACCTGCAAACCATGAAACTTTCAAAACAAACAAATCAAGTTTTTCTGCATGGGCTGATCACTGTCCCTGTGCCCAAGGTATGCAGGGCCCTCTTAGTGCTCCACAAACAAGTAGTAAAACACCAGCTTTATTCACTCTACAAAATCTTCCATTTGATGAATATTTAAAATTCATCCAATTTTAAGTGCATTTTTTATGTTCCCCATCACAGAATAGCACGGTTCCCTTAGGGGTCAGTGTGATTTATCCCTGTTGAAACCAACCATGGGCCACAGCAGAGATGCCTGGCATTATTAATTAGCACAGGTATTAATTGGATGTTACACAGGGGCACGAGACAGATGGCAGGACAAACAGCAGTGGGACAGACAGGAAGGGCTGAGAACTTCCCCTGGCCTTGGGAAGATGGATGAACATCACTAGTTGTGGCAGTGGACTGGGAACGACCTCTGTTGTCACAGAAGACACATCATGGTGAGAAATATCAGTGACAAGTCACAGACACTGAAAGGACAGAAAAATGCAAAAAAATAAACAAATGAGTATTTTCTCAGCTCAAGTGTGCCCATTAATGGAAATAAATGGAAGATCCCAGCTGAAGGAAGGGCTGGAATCAGCAGTGAGTGACAGGGATTCCCGTTTTGAAGGATGGCTGGGTGGCTTCCCACAGCTCCCTTTGGATAATCACCTCCCAGCAGGAGCAATGGTAACATGCCAAAGGTTTGTCATCCTTCTTGACCCTTTTTCTCAGTATTTTCAAATATTTTTTCTCAGTATTTGACAAATCTGAAGGGAACAAGAACAACACCCACGAATGGCATTTTTCTAACCTGGCCGATGATGCTGTTTTTGAAACCTTACACTTCCCTGAACAGCTTTCTTATAGCATAGCCTGCAGTTCAGACACTGGAAACTTCAATTATAAATACAACAAAGTGATTCAACTGGTCACCCCGTCATTTAGGAAAAAAAAAAAAAAAAAGGCAAATATTTATAAATCAGACCAAACCTCAACTCCCTCTGATGGGATTAAATTTATGGCCAGGTGCATGTGCAGTTTTCCCTGCCAAACTATATGGCAATTCTTATTTCCTATGGAAATACTCTGCAGAGTCCAGCCAGCAGATCCCCACTCCAGGGACCTCTTTCCTTCCTCCCCTGATTGCTGGGGTAAGGCAGCTTCCCACTGGAAGGAGGCCAAAGCATCTCCCACTGCACCCTTATCCCCACAACCCTCCCCAAGTGGCAGGGTTGATGTGTACTGAAACAGCCCTGGCACTTCTCTGCAAACAAACAGACTTGTTCTCCAGAAACTCCCTCTGTGTCCTGAAAACCACTGGGTTTTCCATGTTACATCCAGTGATTTGCCCAAGGTTTCCAGGGCAATTGATCTCCACTGGGCCAGAGAGCAGCTCATCAGCTGAAGGCTCTGCAGGGGCAGCTTGACAGAGAGTTAACAGTTTTAAACCCATTTTTTCCATTACCTGCCAAAGCTATTAAGGTTTCCTTCAAGGTTTGTATGTGCTGATTTATTTACATTATTTTCCAATAGACCCTGAAAATCACAGAAAATAGAAATAAATGGATAAAGCACAAGGTGCAAGGACGTGTTGCTCCAGATTATCTGTCTCCGTGGCTCCGTCTTCACATAAGCACAGAGACAATATCAGTCCCATGTAAAGGAATTGGGAAAACATCAGCTTAAGCAAAACAAATTGCTGTATTACTGAGCAACATGAAGAACAAACAACTCCTGAGCAGCTCAGAGAGAGACCTGGATTTTTGTCATAGATCTTATATAAGGATGTGATCATTATGGCTTACAAAAATCTCACATTCATCTCTCCGCTTTCACCCTCTGAGTCTGGAAGGAAAGCCCCACACCCAACCTAGCAGAGAAAGCTGAAGAAACTTCCAAGGGAACTCTCCAGACATTCTACCAGAGCTCTGAAACTGGGCACATGAAGGGCTGCATGGATTCTTGCACATTCAGTGCAGCAATCATGGGATCTCTGTAACAACCCCAGTTCTCTGCACACATGTGTGAGATTCCAAATGGTAGAGCCATCACACTGAGTCCCATCAGTTGCTTTAGGAGTGAGATATGATGTCTTAGTAAGAATAAAGAGGGAAGGGTAGCACTGAAACACACAGAAACACCTACAATTTGGGATACTGGAGCATGAAAGTCAGTGCAGGAGCTCGTGGTGGTGTCAGTGTTTCTGTCCCACCCTCTTCAGAGTCATAGACCCTTCCTGGCCCTCTGGATAAGCCTGGCTGCAGCAGCCAAGGAATCAACTGGACCACAAACAGCTGGGACTCAGCAGAATCCATTCTCTGCAAGTTTTTTTGGTGCCATTTTAAGTATTTTTAAATGATGAAATAATATCAACAATCACTCGAGCAAATTCCTCTCAGGTGTTGTGGTGCTCAAGGCTGTGACTGTTCAGCGTTTCTGAAACATTCAGTTCTGCAGGAGCACAACTGACCAGGGCCTGCTGAAAAGCTCTCCTGCCTCCTCCTCCTCCTCTCCCATGGAAGAGCATTAGGAATTGAGTGCTTTGGCCCAAGAGTGGGAGCTCCAGGAAGCCCAAACTGCAGGTCAAGCTTCCCCATGGATCCAAACCCAAATTAAAGCAGCCCCCTCTCCTTTCAGCAGCCGAGTCCTTGCACAAGCTCCCACAGGACAGGGGTGAAGGCAGTGCCTTTGGTTCCCTCAGGTTGCTTTATTCCCACCACTGATGGGCAGAGCTTTGTGTGTGCCAGCTGTGGGACTGGCTCTGAAACAGCACCGAGCCTGCTCAGTGTGAACAGGAAAAGAACACTTCACTTGAGAACACCCCCTATCTGATACTCAACCCTCTCCTGAACTAAGAACCCAGACCCTCCAAAATCCCCAGTCCCTGAGTATTGTCCTCTGGCAGGCACTGCCCAGCCCTGGGACACCTCTTGGTCCCTCTGCCAGGGCAGAGGCCACATGCACTCAATAAAATACACGGGAAAAGTCCTTTCAATGAGTCATCCCACAAAGCTCTGTTTTCTCTTTTTCCTATTTTTGCTGCACCAAGGATGGATTGAGAGCAGCCTCTCCTGTTTCCATGGCACCCAGAGCAGCAGCAATGGCCTTGTTATCACAAGAACTCTCAAATTTCAACAGATTGCTGGTTTGGCTTGGGGATTTTTTTCCAGGTGACCCTCCATTCCTGGAACCTCCAGTAAGGTCCAAAAGTCTGCACTCTTCATAGTGATGATAGTTTGGGCAGTTTTTAAACAAGAAATAAAATAGAACATGCGTCCCTCAGAGAAAGAGAATGAAATAAACTTTAAAAAACACCGTATTTTTTTGCTCAGTTATCATGGACTTGACAAAGCTGTAAATGTGTTTGTCTGAAGGGCCCTACCTGTGCAGCATCTGCTCACAGCCACTGAAGAGCAAGCAGGGATGGCCTTGGAGACTGCACATCTTCTCCCTGTAGCTGTGCTCCCAAAGAGCTGATGGTGCTGCCCTGGGGATTTCTGAAAAGAGATTAATGAATGTGGGCATTTTACACTCAAATACACTTTTCATCACTCTGAGATTCATTTCACTCTGATGTTCATTTCTGCAAAGTCTCATGAATATGTAGCACTGCCTTTTAGTTCTTTTCAGGATCTTCCAGGCTCAGTGATTTCTAGGTTTCTTTGGTTTCTAAGGTATTGATTCTGTGGTTTCCACTTTGATTCTATGGACAATTAGAAGTGATTGAACGTTGAGCAGCATTTGTGTGACTGGGAAAAGCAATGGAAGAGAATTGGTGCTTCAGTTTCAAAGGTAGCTGAAAAAAAATGTGTACATCATCCCTCGTGTTTTGCTAATTATCCTGGTTTTACAGTGGCCTGGCACACATGTGCCTTGTGCCCCAAACTCACCAAATAACTGCTCAAAATACGAGTCTTTCCCCAAAGAATCTGTGATTCAGTTAATGAATAATAAAAACAACAGACCCTGTAGAACCACAGAACTACATATTCCTAAGAATGGGCCTTCTGGGTACAGTGTGGAAAATGAAACTGAAAAGCCTCCACTGAATTTCCAAGAGAAAAAGTGCTTTCCCCCCACATTCGGCTATTAATGTTTCTTTATGTAAAAATCCTGTTCAAAGTAACTGCCCTGCAGACAGTTACATATATAAAAACACAGAAATAAAGTCCCACAAGTTTAACCAAACTTCACCTCAAAGGAAACGCTCTTTTGCTTGGGAGCCACAGGAAGGAAAATGTGGGTAGGGAATAAAGAGACGACTATTCTTCAGCAACAGTAACTTAAATCACCCGAGTTACTGACAGGTCATTTTACTATGAGAAATAACATACAATAAAACCAACGATCTCCTTGGTGTTTCGGGAGGTGCTGCTGTAAAACATCTGAATTATCACTAAGAGGGTAAAAAAGCACTTTGGCATCCCAGGCTGGACCAGGTGGTTTGTATCCTCATTTCTTGAGGAGCTGCAGGGGTACAGGGAGCGCATTCCAGGAAAACACAGCCCCAGAAAACCTCCATTCCATCCACCGAGGCCTTAACAAAACGAGTGAAACGACTCCAGTTTAGCATATCATTATAAATCATTTCACAGCTCCAATATCCTCAGGTTGAGACATTAAAAGGACAATAAAAGTGCTCGGGAGGTGCTCTCGCCAGGTAAAAGCAGCATGGAAGGCACCAAACCGACTCCAGGTTTTGGGGAATGGCCAGGAATGTTAAGGAGTTGGCTTAAGTATTATAGCAGGAAATTTTATATGATTACAATATACAACATAAAATGAATGCAAGGGTCATGGTTAATTTGAAAGATTAAAAGGAAGATTTAAACTCTCCTGGCTGAAAGTGACCTCTGAAAAAGTTAATTGTTCCTCTTTAGCTCAGATTTACCACTTCAAGCTTTCTGCTCATGAGAGATCTGAAAGGATTTCAGTTTTCACTCCCGGCCACAGAACGGCACAGCAGAATATTAACCACTGAAACAGGGGGTGAGACCCGAGGAGTTACTGCTGCTATTTACAAAGCACCAGGAACAAGTGCTGCTTTCCAGGATTTCTGAAGTTACTCCACGGAGTCTGATCCCCTACTGCCCTGCATAATATATACATTTAAACCTACCCAGAGTGGGTTAGGCAGCACTCCTGGCCCACTCTGCACATTTCAGCTTGATGTGACACCAATAAAGAGCCACAAGAGAGACACTTGTTCCTAAAAAAGATGCTTTAGGCTAACAGAAAAAAATTATCAATAAACCTTCTGAGCATCTCAGGAGGGGAAAAAATAAGCTGTATTTCTAACATGCCCTGTCAAGGCACCTGGTCACAGTTTTTATTTGGTTTACTGGGATGGAGCTGGGTTTTGTTCAAAGGGGAGTGGACGTGTAACATGGGTTTCACAGAAGAGGTTATTAACTTCTCTTATCTGAGAGATCACCAACTCCTAGAATATGATTTCTAGAGCAGGTTTAGCCCTGGAAGATCAGAGGAGCACACGGGCTGTGGCTCACAGAGGTTACACGGCTGCATTGCCTGGACCCACACACAGATGGCAGAGCAGGAGCATTGGCATTCAGGGACCTGCTGCCCTCGGGCCTTCGGCTCCCAGGTGGGTGTGAGGAGAAGGACTGACTCCAAGAGCCATTCCCGGGGTGGGATGGCCTGGAGAGGGGTGACCATCACCCTACTGGGGGGTCATGGTGGGAAGAAGGGTCTGTGCTGGCTGAGGGTCACCCCTGGGAGTGTGGAGGTGCCAGTACCGGGAACTGTCCACAGGGTGCTCTGAACAGAGTCTGGGATGCCCACAGCTGGTTCCACCAGTGGGGTGGTCCACCCAGCCCCAAGGGCCCTTGAGAGCCTTGTGGATGCCAGAGCTGTGGGAATCCTCCTGTAGCCCTCCTATACATCACGTCCCTATGAGTGGTGTGAACCCAAATGTACAAGGAAGACCTTCTTCCCATACAGGAGTGAGGGGAAATTTCTGTGGGACGTGCTGGGAGAATATCTGCAGCTCTTGCACAAATACAAAAATCCAGGGTTGAACTGGGGTTTTAGACCATTCTTACAGGAAATCTTTGAAGGGGGAGGTTTGTGTCAGCTCCAGAACGTGACCTTTGGAGCAGCCCAGGGGCTGATTTGCTCACCAGCCCATCAAAGACTCACCACCGTCACTGCCTCTCCCACATCTTTCCCCCAGGGCTCTGCTGCTTTGCTGCCACTTCCCGGCCTCGTGGCTTTCCAGGAGTCATCTGGGGTGACCAGATACAGAATCCTTTCTCTCTCCTCCTCTTGGTCCCAAGCAAGCCCAAAGAGCCTCACCCCCCCTTCACCACGAACCTGATGCTGCAGGAAAGGACAGCTGGGATGGCATGGATGGGCACCTGGGGTGGGTAACTACTGGGCACCACCTTCCAGCCTCCTGGAGCAGAGGCAGAGCCACCAGAGCTCCTGGCAGGAGGAAGGAGAGCAGGATGGCCACAGGGTGCTCACACCAGTCCTCCCCATGCCCCACAGCAGAACAACCTCCAGCTGCATTGCACAGCGCTGCTGAACACGAGAACGTTCCCACCAGGATGGAATGTTTTCATGTTCCCTAATTTGCTGTGGCTTAACAAACGAGCTGGAGCAGTGCAGGATGCTCCAATGCAACCGTGCTGTGATAACAAGCTGTAACTAAAGAGTTTTGTCAGCCCTGCAGGAAAAGAGGTGGCCTTGAAAGGAGGTTGCATTCCCAGCACTGCCTGTTCCTCCCTCGTCCTGCACAAAACCCCAGAGAGGCCTCCTGCCAGGGACATGTAGTCCAGCAGCTCCAGCCATCTGCCTGCTCACTAGTGGAGATTATTTTCCTAGAAATAAGACCAGAGATTCCACAAAATCCTAATCCTGGGATGGGATACCAACAACATAGCTCTGAAATCACAGATACCAGAGGTGAGGGAAGTCTGCAACAGGGTGATTAGTGGGGCCATTTGGCCTCTGTTTCTCCTTGTTAAGTCTTCATGAGCTGATTTGAACAAATCCTACTTATTTGACCAGTAATTCATGCACAGACACTTCCATCTATAGCCCTCTTGCAACTGATGCACTGCTACTGCTGCCTCACAGTGTAGACAGTCACAGAAGTTACCTGTTACAAACTGTGTGCCCTCATCAGAAACTTGCTGAAAACAAAGACAAAGGGCACAAGAATTGTCACATGTCTTGTGACAGAGCTCCTGACCAGCAGGAGCAGTGAGAAAGAACCCTCATGTCAGTGCAGTGCGACTTGGATGCTCCCAATTCTCGGTCAGTACAAGAGCAGCCCTGGAGGATGACACGGACTCCTTCTAAAGGATATGAGATCTCACATGGGGGAGCTTCAACTCTCTTACCATAATTAGGGACAGCAAACATGAGAATTCCCATTCTGGCACATTCCAGGAAAGGGAACACTGAGGAATATTTGAAGGCATCTCCAGTTAGATTTGTGGCTGCTGTGACCCATAGAATGTCCCTGCTGTGAAAACACACTGCCCTGCTTTACGAGGGCAGTGGCTTCAGACTGGAAGGGGACCAAGGCTGAGGACCCTGCTGGGAGTGGGGGGCACTGGCACCTCAGAGCAGTTTTCCCTGTGTTCTGCCAAGAGGTGGTTGGGAAATCTCCCATCAACTCCCTGAGCCATGAGTTCCTGGAGCAGCACTTTCGATTAATATTCAAATTGCAAATGTAATGTGAAGCTTGTGACTACAGAATAAACTCCACTCCACTGAAATAATACACAGAGCTGACAGGGTATTCAACTGAGATTCCATGCAAACAGCTCCCTGTGGTCCCCAGTGCAGGTTCTCAGCTCAGAGATGGATTAGCCAGGGAGCAACCAAGAGCTACAAGCTCACCCCAGCACTCCAACCCAATTTCACCCCAAAATGCCTTTTGTTTGCTCTGTGTTTGTGTTGGGTTTTTCCCAGCACTGCCAAACTCACACAACTTCAGCAAAAAAATCTGCCAGAGAGGTGCAAGTGCATGAGAGAGAAGCAGGAAGACCAGTAAAAAGCCAAAAAAAACCCCAAGCATCGAGAGTTAAGTCCAAGCTTCTTGGTTTAGGCAACAGAGGAGAGACACTGATGGGAATTCCACCAACAGAACATACTAAAATTGAAAATTAACACCCCAAAATACTAAAACCCTCCTGAGGGAAGCACCAAGTTATTAGGGTTGACTCTGCGAGATATGTGTTCTGGGACTGGGGATGGACCAACTCCCATGAACTCTCCAAATGATGAGTTTTTGGAGCACCACTTTCAAATATTATTACAATTGCAAATCTAGTGTGACGTTTGTGACTACAGAATAAATTCTGCTGCATTGAAAGAATAAACAGTGGTGGTGTTTGCACCACTAACGATGGAGAACAGGAAACATTTCCCCCTTGTAGAGCCTATAAACCATTGAAAGTGCAATTCCACCATAAGAAGAATTTTTCAGCTATCCCAGATTCAGGCAGGAGCAGCACATTTGCTGAAGCATTTACTCCTGAAAGTCAAAATCCTTTATTTTGAGGAGTGTAAACATCTCCTCAGTGTTCTGGCTGAGGCTGGAGGCATTCTTGGATCTCCAGGAAAAGCCAGAAGAGGACAGGGATATGTCAAAGGAAAGCTCTGATTTCATCACCCAAATTTCAATCAAAGTAGCAATTCCCTGGAAAGTTCCAAAGGTGTAACAGTGACCCAGAGCAACCCCTTCAAAATTCCAAAAGCATTTGCAGGATCCTCATTATTCAGCACTTTTGAGCTGCTGATCTTGGAACAGCTGGGGCTTGGAGGATTAGGCTGAGCTTTGCTAAGAAGAACCAACTGCAGCATCTCAGGAGAAAGTCATTCTATAAATAGCAAAGGCCTCTGTCACAAAATGTTTTACATACATTAAATCAAGATGCCATAATTAAAGGAACCATTTCAGAGGTTACAGTCAAGAGAAAGTCATTAATAACCTCTGGGAAGAGAATCTGAGTCAGGCTGAAAGCGTTTTGCAGCTGAAGAAAAACAGTTCTATTCTCATTGGTTTGAAATAAATTACTAGGAGTGAAAATGATAAGGAAAACACACAATATTACTACTAATACACCCTGTCATGAGTCGTCTAAGGCTTTACTGAGTTTATCACAGTGTTTTCATAATTACAAGCAGCTAAATAGCTCGTTAAGTGAGTGATGCAATTTAAATTACAAAATTAAAGTGTTTCAACTGTTTTCCTGCAGATTTGGGATGGCTCCTTAAAGTATCTGAAGAGGCAGTGGAGTGCCAGGACTCTGTAGAGCCAGTGGCTGTTTGCAATCAGCCTCCAATTTGTCACGCTGCTCCCAATAAAATATTCATGTAATCAGATGAGATGATGCCCCTTCCAGCCCCTCCTGTGCTTTCGAGTCAGGGTTGGGTTTGCCCTTGTTCCAAGTGGGTTTGTGGTGCTCCAAAGAAGCAAAACACAGTGAGGGAGCAAAAGGGGACAATTTCAAATGATATTTAAGTGGCATTTTTAAATACTACATCAAAACATCCAAAATCTATCAAGAAATGAAGTTACTTCAACAACACAGTGGCACAATTAGCCACAATTAGTAGAGTTGTAAGCTGTGATTAAAAAATGAGCCTTAGAGAAAGAGTGAATTTGACTAAAACTGTTTCCATTAGGAAGATCTGACCTTCTTACCCATTAAATCTGAACATTAATCAGCGGATGAAAACCAAGTTACAACCGAACAGAGACAATTGCATTTCTGTGCAAACTGGCTTCTGTTGCAGAGGTCTGGGATGAGCCTTGTGCATCATCAGTTCTCACACTTGGGGAAGCTTTTCCTCCCTCCTGAAGTGCTTATGCAGCTCTGGAGAGAGGGGTGAGGAGATGCCCCTACAGTCTGTCCCATGTCACCACTGCTGGGTGTGACAACAGGGACTGGCACACCAACATCAGCCACCTCTGAGTGATGTATTTCCCACACCTCCACCTGCTGAGGAGGTGGGGGAACATCCCCTCCTCCAAAAAAGGGACTCTCTTATCCTTAAGCCTCTCAGGCTGTGTTTCTCACTCAGGAGCCTTCAGAAGCCCAACAAAAGCCAGCCCAGCAGGTCAGCAGAGGCAGCTGAAGTCAAGCCCATGTGCCAGGTGTGCCCTGCCAGTCCCCAGGGAGGGCACTGCCCACAGAGAGGTAACAGGGAAATCAGAAGCACAGGGGATTTCCTGCTCAACAGGTAGGAAGGCCACAACCAACACAACTGCACTTGCATACAGGGAGTAGCAATGTCTGGGTGTCACAGCTCTGCTGGTACCAAGAATGTCTTCCAAGCTTTCAAAGCGTACTTGCAAGATCTGCTCCTTTACTCTGGGGTATGAGCAAAGAGCAACGTAGAGCAAGCCAGTAACTGGCTGTTGAGTGCATAAAAGTCAACACTTGAGAGGGGGTTGTTATGTATTTTGATCCCTGTGTGTGTGGCAACGCATAAGGATTTACTTCAGAAACAGTCCAGTGTTTCACTGCTGTGCCAAAGGATGGCAACTGTTCAGCTTCTCCCTTGGCTTAGCTGGAGTCGATAGCAAGATGAAGAACACAATTCTCCAAGTTCAGTAACTGGGGCCAGGTTCCAGAGTTTCTTGAGTTAAAGGAAGTGATGCAGAGTTTGGTTTCTTTTTTCTGATGGTGTTTGTTGCACAGGAAATACAATAAGAAAAGGTGGGGGAAATGGCCACAGAACGAGGCTGTTTTCCACAGGAAACATCTATTAACAAATCTGCAACTCAAATTATTTAGTACCTGAGGACTCATCCATTTTCTTCTGCAGAGTCATTTAATTGCAGAACAACTCCCCAGGGACCATGACCAGGCTGCCCGGGTGTGTCTGTGGGTCACAAAAGAGCACTGAAGCAGGTAAAGGGACAGTTCCACAGGCTGTTGTGGATGGAGCCTCATCTTGGCACGTTACCTGAGCACACCTCAGGTGCTCCCAGCTGCCAACAGATTCCAGCTCCTCTGTTGTAAAAGGACAATATCCCACACATCCAACAATGAGGAGCCCCCTGACTTTGTTTCCCTTCTCACAAACATTAATGTTAGCATTTACTTAAGTAATATCACTAGAGAGACTTTTTCTTAAATAGCTTTAGAAAATGCGCCTAAAACGGAGGGATTTGGGAATGCTGAAGAGCCAAAAGAAAATAAAAGAGGACAGACACCTCCAAATGGCCAATAAACCCCCAGACAAACTTAAGGCTGGCTGGTGGCACATATGAAAAAGCTTTCTAAGGTTTATGGTATAGTGGAAGAGATTTCTGGAGGACTTCATGAGTAGCAATATTATCTGGAATGAATGAAAGTGAAACATCGTGCTGTTTTCTCCAAAATTGCCCTGTTTAAGTTGTGGTGCATTTTACCTGCCAAAAAACCTACAAAATCTCCACCATCCTCAGGTGGTTCTGTGCAGGGCAGCAAAGGAAGGGTGGCTTTTGTGTGAAATGTGAGAGTGTGGTTAGGAAAGTGAAGCTGCAGAGCTGGGCTTTGAAACCTCCCAGCACTGCTGTTCAGATTGTAAGCAAACAAAGCTGCAAAGGAAGAGACAAATTCAGGCTTAGCAAACCATTTCTGCAGGAGATGCTTTATGGTGCACCAGCATTAGGAGTCACAGAAATATCAAAATGAGGCCAAGTATAAAGACATGTTGGATACTTTATTAGCCACCAAGTCAGAATCCCTCAGCTGTGCCTGAAGGGCTGCAATGGCCCAAGAAACATGTCCCAAAGTGCCTAAAATTGTTCATTTTTCATGTCTTTCTTGTACCAAAATCACTCCAAAAGAAAGAGCAAACAGTGGTGAGTGAAAAGGAACCCTACTTCTGCAAAGTGACTTTAAAACATGGGTTCATATCCCCTGCTCTTAAGCAGATGCTGCATTGAGGCTGTGGCTGTAATTTCCTTGGGGATTTCCAGAATTATTAACAGAGGGAAGGCAGGCAAAGATTAATTACAGCATGCCTGGCATGAACTTGGAAAAAACTTCCCAAAATAACACCAGATATTGTGAATTTCATTCCCTGCTTCCTTCCACTTGCTCCTGTGTTCCAAGGGGGCAGCTGTGCCCAGGACTTTGGGGTTTCCATGCCCTGCCCAGCTGTTGGCACGCTGTGTATGGAAGCACAAGCTGTGGGAATGCCACAGGAGCAGAGTGGCTGCTGCTCACTCCTAGTCTGGATTTGCAGGCACAAGATCAGCAAAACCAGCAGCATTTTACACTGCACAGAACTGATTTGGATGGCTCTGACCAAGCAGACTTGAATAGGACGGACATTGCAAAATAATTCCTCTTTGCAAACACACACATTGAGTTTTTCCTGAGTCTGATTTCACTGGAAAAGGTTGTCACACAATCTTCCTAATAGAGCATTATGGAATGACACATTTACCAACACCTCAGTGCTGCTAAACTTTGCTCCCCTGAATGCAAAGGGAGTTCTGTCATTAAATTCAATGTGGCCACAATTTCACATTTGGCTCATTTTTCATCCTGAAAGAAAGTAGAGCTTTATCAACCAAACTTCTGATTTTACTCCTCTCCATCTTTTCAGTGCCAGTTCATTTTATGTCTGTGGTAAAACTGATCAAAGACAGGTCATTAATTGCTTTTTTACAAAGCAATGCAAAGCCCATTAATTCTGACCCTGAGCCAACAATATGAGTGTGCCTGTGGTTTACACTAAGGATTGATCTGCTCTCTGTTTATGTGCTTGAGCTAATGGCCCTTTAGGTCTTCACAATAACGGTTTTTTCACATGATTTTGTGGAGAAGTTTTTGCCACTTCGTTCAGAGAAAATGAAGTTTGTTAAATAAATGTTTATCACACGCAAAAGAGAAAAATCAATGAGAAAAATACAACTGCATAATTTGAAGAGCTTCACTAATAGAGACATGTTTTACACAAATAGGGAAATTTATCTTCCTGAAAAAAGGCTGAATTTCTAACAGTTTTGGCTGCTTTACAGAGCAAAAACCTAGTATGTATTTTGAGTCACATCCCATTTATCTTTAATTTTTATTTCTAAATAATCTGGTATCACTAAGACCCCCGACAGCTGTTTCACCTTCATCCCTTCTGGTAGCCCCAGTGGGCAGATGGAATATTTTGCTACATGAAGAAACATGGCCCTGAATATGCAAACAGTAAGTAATTATATAAATATATATATATATAATACATTGGTTAACTTAACCAGAACAAGGGCAGTTTTTTCCTGATCCACAGTGGTCAAGGTGATTTTACCCCATGGATGATGACGGATCACTACAAAGGTGGGGTGTGAACCAACTGTTGTCACAGTGGCATTTACTAATTTAGAATTATAATTTACCCTAATTATTTGATGAGCTCACACCAGTTAACAGTATTTTAAACATGTCTTTCCACTGAACTGTGGAACTGGAGCACCTTAGTGTTGTTACTGCCTAAGCCTCATTTCCAACCAAGAGAATAAAGACAATCCCAGTGCTGTTCAGGAAAAGCACATTTAAGAACCACAGGTCTCACACCTCTCACAGAGGTGGGATGACCTGAAAATCTGCAATGTCCAGGCAAAAGTCATGAAAAGTCACTTGGATACTGATAGAATTCCAGCCCTGGCTTTGGTGACACTTTCATGAGGTCTGAGAGAAAAATCCATCCAGTTTTTCCCTTTTGCTGAAAAGGGCCCCAAAATGGGTCCCATTCATACACCCCTAACCCAGCCAGGTTAAAGGTCCCTGCCATACAGACTGTCCTGGCTCCCCCTGGATATGAAAATAACCTGTCAATAACAAATAACAAGTCATTTGCTTTTAACCACAAATAATTACAGATACACGAGGATTTCTGTGGCAGAAGAGCAAAGCAAGTGATTAAATGACTGCCTGTTACAACCAGTCAAAAACCAGAGGAGAGAGCCCTAGGATTTTAATCTTAGAGACATCTCACTACATTTCTTTAGCAGATTTAAATATAATTTCTCATTTCCACAGTAACAATTTCTTCCCTCATTTTTCCATTCTCTGCTGATAATCACCCCTCCATCGATGAGAGCCTCACCTGCCTCAGCAAAATTCCCCCCACCCCCAATGCCCTGAACTCCATCAATAAAGGTGAGTTTTACAGAACATTTGACTTAATGAGGCACTGATAAAAATTCAGTGGCTTCACTTTCCATGCAAATGGGCTGCAGCAGGCCCTGCTGGAGGCACAGCCCTTATGGCACTAATGAGGATGGAAGTGGGAGTGATGAGCCTGGAGAAGGGAAGCTGCAGCATGACCTAATGTGGCCTTTCAGTGCCTGAAGGGAACCCACAGGAAGGATGGAGAGAGGCTGTTTGCAAGGGCCTGGAGGGACAGGACAAGGGAATGGCTTCCCACTGCCAGAAGGCAGGGGCAGGTGGGATATTGGGAAGGAATTCCTGGCTGGGAGGGTGGGCAGGCCCTGGCACAGGGTGGGCAGAGAAGCTGTGGCTGCCCCTGGATCCCTGGGAGTGTCCCAGGTCAGGTTGGATGGGGCTTGGAGCCCCCTGGGCTGGTGGGAGGTGTCCCTGCCCAAGCGTGGCAGGGGGTGGAATGAGATGGGCTTTGAGGTCCCTTCCAACCTAAACAATTCTGGGATTCTACTGCTGCCTGTTCAACAAGCTCTGGTAGTGACAGCAACACATACAGCCAAGAAATGTCCTCTGGTACTTACTGCAATAAGTTAAATATGCATACAAAATATCCTTTATAAATTATGCCTTGGAAATGTAACAGAATTTAAAACCAGTTACTCTGCGTGGCTACAATACAAGGGCCCTGCAGAGTGAAATGTCCCTCCCCACAGAAACCACCACCTAATGGTCATCTTTTCTCTGCAAGGGTTTGTGCAGAGGCTTTACAGCCCCAATTACCCCCAGATTAGTACACAACACCTGCCTTTGCTTTGCTGCTTCATTTATCATTCTAGTGTGGCCTTCTCCTTGGCTGCAGTAGGGCTGGTGCCAAGACAACAGTTGGACTCTCCAAGAGTCTCTAAATACCTAAAGATCTCTGCCTGTCTTTTGACACGGGCTGTTGTACAACAGCACTGAGAAGGATTAATATTCCTTGTCAGGAAAAAATAATTAACTTGGATATTTAAAACCACCTTTTATCAGAGTAGATTCACCTGTGTGTTCTGCTTATCAAGACCTTTCATCTTACAGGTAACTTCTTATTAATGAAAGGTGGACTTAATTGATATTTAATAGGAACTCTGACAAAATTTCATGCACACAATTACATGTAAAATGGGAAACAGAGAATTGCTCTGAGAAAAAATAAAGGCCTATTGCACCCAGGGGAAGTACAAGGGGAGTTCCTCCTTATGTCATGTGTTCTTCACACTGAGCCTCTGAGCTCCTGCACTTGGTAAAGAAACAGATGGAGAAAGGAAAAGGCCTGAGGCTTCTGGAGTGAATTTAATGCTAAAGTGATTATTGAGGTGGCTTTTTGCCTCCCCATTTTACTGCACTTCCTATAAATTTTCCTGTCAAGAGGCAAGAGTAGGGAAAGGGGAAAAAAAAAATTAAAATTCATTGCCCTGTTTTTCAAAACATCTGGAAACATGCAAAAGATCTGTTGTCTACAGACTTGAATGACATCCTGAAGCCAACTGTGTCCAGAGGAAGAGAAGGCTGAAGGCTCAGGAGAATATCTGGTGGTCTGTGACAGGCTCAGGCCAGTCAGACCCACAGAAAGGGGTGCTAGGGATGGTTAAACACCACTAAGAGTCGTGAGACAGCAGAGGGTTTGCTTCTGCAGCTGTGAACACCAACTAAGACTTCTAAGGGAATCAAAATTAACTTGTTCCATTAAGAAGCTAATTTTTCAAAACCTTCTTTAGTTATAAAAATGCCCCTCAGTGTAAGCACACCCTTTCTGTGCCTTAGTCTTACTAGGGAAAGACATGCTGACCCTTTTCCAGGGGTCCTCTGGCTTTCAGCAGCAGGCAAAGAGGTGGAATGGGAAGGATCACAAGAAGCAGGAGTCCTGTGCTTGGCACGTCAAGGCAGCAGCTGCCAGCACAAGGCTAACGGCCCAGCCCATGATCTGGCTCCTGCTCTTTCCCCTGCTGATAAAAACCCCTCTCCACATAATTCTACAGCCATCTGTTTCTTGGGAACATGGAAAACTCCACCTGGGAGGCCAAAGGAGATGGTAGACCAAAGACATCCCCAAAACAGGATGGGTGCTCTGAGAGGGGTGAGCCCTTCCCAGGTCAGTTCCCACGAACAGCACTGATGATCTCCTGAAAAATGAACCCGGGAAGAGCAGCAGCTGGGGCTGAACCAGCAGGGAGTGTGAAGAGCCAGTCTGGCTGCCAAATTACACCCAAGAAAAACAAATCAACCAGTACCTTAAAAGGGCATGTTCTGCTTAAATGGCCATGCTGGGAAATCTTCAAAAGTCTCTTTCAATTGTATCTAATAATCATCTTGTGTAAGATAAATGTCTCTGTTTTCACTTTTCAACCACTGAAACATTATTACAAAGATCCCAAAAATCCCCAAAATAGCAATTAGTGTTGGCTTTTGTTAAGTCCTTGTTACCTGTGGCAAACAACTCATCGTATCACAGTAAGAAAATTATCCAACACCCACTCCAGGCTTCTCTCAAGTCTCATAGAAGGGATGAGGCAAATATACTTGGATAAATCCACCAGGACAGGGGGGGAGATGGTAATATTTTCCATTGGGAGACATTTAAATTGGGTCTGTTGCTGAGGAAATCCACTCTGGAACAAGCCAGGAGCATTTCCCCTATTCATTACCTGAGGTAAGATATCCTGGAAGTTAAGCACTGGGGGTGGAGGTGGGTGGTGTTTGGGGTTGGCATTAAAGCTCCAGGTAGGGGGAGGCATCTCCAGTAGTCAAGTGTAAACACATTTAAATCTCATTTGCCTAAATGGGATTCTGGGATTAATGGCTATAGGGCCACCTGCTATCAGGAATAAAGTGACTAATACAATAAAACAGGGGAAAGAGCTTTGGACACAGCCTTGAGCAGGCCTGGAAAATGCCTCGAACACACCTAGAGAAGGCCTGGAACATACCCAGAACACACCAAAACCACAGGTGGAATACACCTGGAACATGCCCAGAGCACCCCTGGAAAACATTCAAGGAATGAAAGTCAAGTGGAAGAAATGTCTCCTGAGTCCACACCAAAGTGTTTCCATCTGCACAGACATCCTCCCCCCTCCTTATTGCAAAGCAAACACACTCTTGCGTGACTCAGTTAATGCACAAACACCATCAGCCTCCTGGAAACAAAACAATTGTGCTTTTCCTTTCTGATGTTATTGTATGTGCCAGAGAGGTGGTAATTTTGGATGAAAAGCCTTATTGAGCAAGGATGAGGTGGTTGCCTCTCTCAATGGCATTAAAATTTCATGTTTGCAGCTGCTGATCACCCAGCACTGCATCTTTGATATTTGACAACCCAGCAGCCATCTGTTTGTGCTCTTTCCCCAGGAATGGGCTACATTCATTCTTGAAGCCACAGAGATATGTAACTATATAAAAGTTATTTCTCCTCTGGTTCTCCTAGAGGAGAAATGCTCCTGTTGCTTTCACAAAAGGGCAGGTTTTAAAGGCATCTCAGGAATCCAAGTACAAGAGCTCCAGTATCAAACACAGCTCTTAATTATTGCACTATCGTACAATCCACACGCTCTCCAGTGGAAATTCCTACCACTTTCACATTGGATAAGTATTTTTTTCTTCTAAAAAGAACACATTTTCTTCTCCAAAATGCCACTGCTTCAGTCTTAACCTTAGAATTTGACCAATGGCACATGTATGAATAGAGAAGGCTTTATTCAAGGAATTAGAGCACCCTCAGAATGGCAAGTTAACTTGGACCCCTCAGAAGAACTATCTTCAAAAAAAAAAAAAAAGCCACAAAAACTGAAGAACATCAAATTTACCAAGCACAGCCAGTGGGCCCAGTGAGGCAGAACCAGAACTAGATAAAATGATCAAACAACCAGATGACAACCCTTGTTTTCTTCTTGTGCCCCCCAAAATCTTTGACAAGACACTATTATTCCTCCTGAAAGTGCAGTGAAAAGCCCTCTGGGGCATTCTCAGACAATGTCACTGCTACCCAGCACTTGAACACACACAAACCTTCCACCACCCTCTGTCCATCCAGGGGGGTGAGGGGGTTCCAGCCCCTGCACTTCAGGGATCCACGAAGGATTCCATGTCCCATCAGTGAGGAGCACAACCTGGCATTGCACAGATTGCACACTGGTGATTTTCCTGCTGCCGAGTGAATTCACAACTCCTCGTGGACACCAACACCCTGACACACAGAGTGAGAGGGAATCTCAGCTGCCATCACAGACTATCCCACCACAGCATTTTTCTCCTGAGGACACCACATTGAAAATTACAAGGACTATCTTAAATGTTAAAGTGTTTTCTGAATATTAAATCTTTAATATAACTTAAATTGTTTCTGAGATCACTGTAAATATATTGTCTTTTTTAATCAACCTGTTAATATCTGAGTGTTAAAGGCCAGGGAATTTGGGCCTTTAAATAACTTGATTTTGCTATTAAATATTGAAGATATTGAAAAACCCTTCCAAAGTATAAAATTACAGACATCCTGAATCAGGATGGTGGAAGCAACACCTTGTCTTTGCAAATTGCCCTATTTCTCTTGTTCAGATTGTGCAATTTATTCTGGAGTGAATAATTCATAAGTACTGTGAGACCTTGGCCAGCCCTGCACAAACTCAGCCTGTGACCAACACAGGGTTTGAACTTCCAGCCCCTTCGCCAGAGCTGAGTTCCCTGGCCCAGCACCTCTGTTTTACTGGCTGCACATCCTTCCCAATCCCAAATCCCCACACCTTGCGCAAGAACCTTCCTCCACACTGCTCCAGCAAAACCAGAACATACAACACACAAGCTCTGAACCTGCTCAAGGAATTATAGCTATTTTTACAAATACCTTGAGAGCACAATCATTGCATTGTTAGACATTAGTAATGATGTCTATATAAAGGAACATAGATGTTCCTTTAGGGGTTTTGTGCCTTGATTTCCAGAAACTTATTAAATACTTAAAACTCCCCAAACCCTGGTTTCAGGAACTCACATAACCCTGAATTTAACTGCTTAGGAGAAAGCAGCCAGCTCAGAGATCCCGAATTCCCTGTACCTCGAAATTCCATGCAGTCCAGAAGAGAGACAGGGGAAGGGTCAAAAGGCATGGAAGAATTTCATACATGAATCAGAATGGCAGCAGCACCAGAGGTTCTGCTCTGAGTCCAGAGAAGTCTCAAACATAGCACACGTTTCTGGCTCCTGACTGTGTGCGACAAGTTGGATACTGATGGAGGAACTAAAGGAATATGGATTTATCCTTCGCTGTCTGGTTTTCCTAATAACATTTAACAGTGAGTTTGGGAGTCGTTTGTCTCTTTTTCACATGCTAAACCCCAACAAGGAGAAGACTGTAGCCATAGTAACCCTGATGCTGTTATTAGGGAGAACTGTGCACCTGCTCAGGAAAAGAAAACCAGGTTTGAGATGAAACTGGAAAAAGTGGGTATAAAATGGAACCGCAGCACTGAAATGGCAAGGGCAGGGTCAAGATATTTGTTCCCGTGTTGTAAAAGCAGGGATGCCCAAGGACCAATTCAGCACCAATGGGCAGGTGTAACATGCTGTGCTGCTGCCTTTTATGTGTCTTTTTGTTTTAATAAATCAGGCAGTTATGTCAGAGGCCAAAAGGCAAAGGACACCAGCTGTGACATCCTAATCCTACTGATGTCCATGGTTCATCTCACTGAGATTTTGGAAGGAACAGCTTATCCGTGGAGAGTCTCTGAGCAGGATAAAGCCTTCAATACAACAACAAAAGGTTCTCTACAGCAGTGCAAACATCCTGTTCCCCCATCCTGAGTGTAACCCTAAAGGTGAGCACATCCCAAACACGGGGTAGCAGAACCTCTGGAAACCCCTCGGTAAAAACAGCAGGCTGTAAGTCCTGTAACTGTGGAGAGATGGGACTGGCAGCAACAGCAACCCCCTGTGTGAGCATCCCACTGGGAAAGGGAGCTCCAACCAGCACGAGGCAGAGGCACAGACTCACTTGGCACCTTCCCCAGTGACCTGACAAGGGTGGGTTTGGCAGCTCACTCGTGCCTGGAATACCCTGAACAGCCACAGTCCGAGCCCTGTTTCTCGGTACCCCTGTACAGATGGAGCTGTTCATGGCTCCCATCCAAATTTAACGCAATTTTAAATTCAATTTTCAACCAGCAAACCCAAAATCAAACAGCAAAGGCCCTCAGGGACACCTGCAGTGATGCCCAGTACAGCCCTGGCTTTATTTAAGAGTTCCTGAGGATATACCAATTTCTTTTAAAGCATTTCTTTTGCATATTCCCTGCTGGAGCAAATGATAGTGCTATAAATGCCTCAAAAAGCATTTAATTTAGATTTAATAGGGCAGTAAAAAAATCTGTGGGTTCTAAAAGAACCTTTAGATCAGTTTAATGAGTACATGGGATAAATCTGGGTAAAGAAATATTCCACCAAGACACCAGCATGCCAGGTTTGGAGTTCATTACCTGGGAGATGTACTTGCTTACTTTACATTTGTGATTAAATTCACAATAAAAGCTGCAACCCAGCTGACTCTCAGAGCCCTGTGTTTCCCTGTGAAGCAGCAAACGGAAATGCAGGAAACCCAGCAGCCCTTCACCAGCTTGGGGACACTCACAGAAAATCAGCCCCCGAAGCTCCTGCACTTGGAAGGGCCAGGATAGTCTCACTTGCCAACTTCATTTACAGGAGTTGTCCCGTTGAGGAGGAGTTTAATCAGCAATCCAACCATGCAAAACCTGGCTTTACATCTCACTCTCCACCTCCCTTTTTGTGTCCTTAGCATTCTCCCCTTTTAACCCCTCTGCAGTAATGGCTCTGTGTCAGCTCCTGACTTTGGGTCCTGCTTTGAGGCCTCTTCAGCCCCCCAATTCAATCAGCAGGACCTACTTCAGAGGTGCATTTATCATTAATGCACGTCCTGCCTTTTAAGGTACTCTGAGCAAAGGCATTCTCGGGCCCAGCACTGCTGATACTGCCACAGTTCTGCACTGGCTTGGAAATATCTGCCCTGCTTCTCATTACTTTTCCTTCAAGGAAATTACTGTATTTTGGAAATAAAAAATGCTAATTGTATCAAACCTCAGGAAAGAAAATGCTCAACGAACCTTGGAAATTAGATTTCCTTTTATGATTGAGCATGTTTATTTCAGGCAATAGCACATGTAAACTAGGAAAAAATAGTAATGTAAAAATATATAGGATGTCTACCACCTAATGGCTCCTTGCAGGAGGAGAAACAATAAATATTTAATAGAAATGCAAATATCCAGCCATCTGAGCAACTCTGGCCATAATTTCATAGGGAGAGATGGAGTGGAGCTCCGTCTGAACCCTCCTCCAGGAGCTGGACCCTCAGCAATTCATTCCCCTTCATCCCCCTGAAAGGACTGAGCTGAATTCTTTGTTTAGGGAGTCCTGGGCAGATGAAAGGCCCTAAAGGCTATGGTATGTTCTTTCCTTATCTCTTGGCTGCCTTTCGATGCACACGACCCAAATGAAGGGGTTCTGTGCAATAATTAAACACTAAAACCCATTTAACTGATGGTATCACAGAGCAGCCAACAAGAAGATAAATCATTTTGCTATCTGCTTTCTTGGTGACATGAAATTTCATTTCCAGACCTGTTGATTAGATCCATAGGGAAACTCCAGTTAGAGGAATCTTGCAAGAAGCACTGGTTATGGTTTGTACTGGGATGCCCCATCTTCCTGTGCTGCTGCAGCAACTTTTCTTTTAGAAATGAAGATTAATGGAGTGTAATTTGGGAGGCAAAGCTGGAGTCATCAGCCTGTGGCCATTTGCTCACAAAGGCAGGTTTAAGATGGAAAGGAGGACTTAAACACACCTGGCTGGGAGCACTGGAGGCTCATTGTCAGCACTCTGACTGCTTGGCTGAGCCACCTTGGAGGAACAAAGGGGTCATCCCCATGCACCAGGTTACTCCAGGGTGCACTCAGCATGCCACTTGGGTTTTGCACCCAGGAATGACTGGGGGAAAGAAAAAAATCAGGGATGAAGTTAAAACTCAAAAAATTCGTGGCACCACATCACACCTCACAGCACCATCACATTTACATATGTTAGACATCTCCCCAAACTCATTCAGTAGTATTTAAAATAACGCAGCCACAGAGCAAAAGGAGCTGGTATTGGGACCTGATGTTGCTTTCCCTCTTGGTCCTCAGTTCCTCCACATGCCATGGAAACAGGATGTGCCCAGACTTGTGAGGGGGGTGATCTCACCAGACAAAGGTGACACCCAAACCAGTGTCACTTGTCCATTTCACAAGAGGAACAGACCCTACCCCCAGTTTTCACCACTGACAGCAGGAGGCTTGTAGCACAATGTTTTTTCTCTCTTAAAAAGCAACACAAACCACAGAAGTATTTTTCTGTTGGCCTCAGAAAGGAGCCTTCTCCAGGTGCCAGCTCTGCAAACTGTGTGTGACACCAGCAGCAAAGCTGGCATAGTTCTGGCTCTCTCAGAGCAACACCAGCACAGCTCCTTACACTACTGGGGAGCCACAGAGGAGCTCCAGCCTGAGGACACTGCTGCCCTTGGACATCCTCCACCAGGACAGTGTGCCTGGCTGGCTGCAGAGGGAGAAGGGTTTTTCCAAGGAGCAATTCAGGCTCTGGGATTCCCCTTGCTTTTGGTATTGTCTCCCATGCTCTGCCTGGGCCCTGCCCCACAGGCAGCTTCCTCATGGGCATTCTCCAGGGAATTTGCTGCTGCATTCCTCGTATCCAAGACCCAGTGAAGGCTTTAATATATAAACAATATTGCTTCCTCAGCCTTAGCCTTGTCCAGAGTTGTTCCCAGGACGTGGTGCAGGACCACACCACACACTGCCCACACATCATGCTTTTCCCTTTGAGCACATTCCTGGAGGCCAGGAGAGGAACTCCCATCTGTTCACAGGGGCTCTGAGCAGCAGCAAAGGACCAACTCCTCTACATTTGAGGGAAAACACAGTTGGGCCCTTCTGTAGCTGGTGGGATTCTTGCTGGCCTGACACACACAAAGAATTGGTGAAATTCAACATACAAAGCAAAAATAACATCTTTTCACTTTTCTGCTTCTCTCTTCCATTGGAGCAGCCCCAGGGAACAGCTTTGCTCTGCTTATAAGCTGGAAGAAAGCTGAGGCTGATCCATCAGCTGTGAATTTGTGCAGTGCAAAAGGCACTTCAAGCCCACTGGTTTCCTTCCTGGGCACAGCAGTGGGATAGCAGCCACCAGACCAGTGCCAGGCATTCCTGCCAGGAGCAGTTCCCTCCTTCCTCTGAAATGCTGCAGAGAAATACCAGTGCCACCAGAGGTGTATTTGCATTCAGCTGCCCCTGTTCCTCCCCTGCTTTGACAGCACAATCTTAATGGCCTGTCACCAGAGGGCTGCATTTTGCTCTCTTGTTCACTGCCCCATAATAATAGTTTGCTTTCATTCACTGAAATATTCTATCCAAGGTGTGTTCCAAAAGCTGAAACCTGTGAGTAGTTCCTGTCGGCCCAACTCCTCTTTTGAGAAGGATCTGGGAACAAGTGGAGTGGCCTGGCTGATTCCCAACCAATTACTTATTCAGAGAAACTTCTGCTGCTTGTGAGCTGACTGCAAAGTCCTCAGGTCTGGTTCTCCCTCAGAATTATTCATGGCTTTTCTCACTGACAGACAGTTGGGCTGCAAAAATGTGCATTCCCCAATTTTTCACCCAGGGAGAGCTCAGTCACTCTGGGATGTGGGAACATGACAATCCATACAGGAATTGCAAGGCCGTGCTGTCTGTGCTGTGCTGACACAATGCAACATCTGGTCCTGTAGGAATACCTGGAGATGTTCAGGTTCTGGCAAAGACCTTGGGCAGACTCCACCTGGCCAGCTGGGTCCTGTGTTTCTGTAAGGGGAGTCCAGCAGGATTGGTCCAAGAGCTACAGTCTCTAGATGTAGGCAGTTAATACCAATATCCAAAATAGAAGATAGCAACACATTTTCAGCTGATTAACTATCAAGAAAAAAACTGAATATCTTCTCCAAAGGCAACCTCTGATCCAAGACCTGTTGCTTTCTTCAGACATGTCACTCATTAACCACAAACATGCATTACACTGTTTTTTTTCCTTAAAACCGTACTGCAAAGCCCAGTGGAAACCTGGTACGTCTCCATCAAGGTAATGACATTGCTCTTGTTCACTATCCCAAGATGACCACAAGCACTCTCACTCCCGATATGGTACCTCCAATCCAAACTAATCCTGCATATTTTTATTCTTAGCAGTAAATATTTCAGAGCATATGTTTTTATAAACTGCTGTTTTGCCAAGCTGTAGATTTACACAGATACCATCTATGTAAACCAGTCCCTTTGCTCATTTGACAGCAACCAGTTATCCTCTGAACTCCTTCCCAGGACACTCCATTTCCCACTGTGGCAATTCCTGCTGTATTCCAGCCTGTCCCTGTGTCCAGGCTCTCCATAATCTATTAAAAGCTCTGGTCTTTAAGAGCTGCAGACCCACTGACAGTTCCCACCAAGTCCTTTTCCAAGGCACCAGGGCCTTCCTCCCCAGCTGTGCACTTGTCCTCCTCAACTGGCTTCTGCTACTGCTACCTCCCCACCTTTTTCAGCTCAAGAACTTTTATTCCTCTCTAACATTTTCTCCCACAGGTCTGATTCAGTTGAATTTATTGCTTTACACTTTCCTTCCTACAAATTACAGGCTACAGTAACATAAACCCTGTGTTAAAATTCAGGCTCTTTTTATTTTGCACTGCCTTGGAGTGGCTCTTTCTTCAGCACCAGGGGAGGAGGGACAAAGGCTGATTTTGCAGTTAGAGGTGCCCAGCTATGCTCCTCCTCAGAGGATGATTTCAGCTGCTGCAAGAGCAGGTCAATGCTGAATGCTCAGAAAACCTCCCTGAATTTCCTTCAGTGTCATTAAAGCAGTTGTAACTGGACCAGAGAATGATTTCCAAACACCTTAATTCTGTCAACTCTAGTTTGCTCAGAAACATTTCAGATAGTGATCCATAATTTTGAGGAAAAATAATTAAAATAAACAATAAATACCTGAGCTAGGATAGGGGATATTTTTACATGAGGCTCCAAGGGGTTTTGAAGTTGTCCTTAATAAAGGATAGAGGATAACTTAATAGCTCCATATTTATGCACTAATCCACTTTTTCAAACACTCCCTAATCGTTCTCGGTGTGTTTGGAACCCTCCCCACCACAGACGGCTGCGATGATGTAAAGCAAGACCTGTATGTCCAATGCGAGGGTGTCCTCTAGTGGTGCCAGGGCTGGATCTTCTCCCCGGGACACAAGCAGTCCACGGGGAAAGGACCCGGGAGCTGATCCCTAAATATTCAATGCCATCCCAAAGGTCAGATCAGCAAAGCAGCCCTGGGGTCTCACGGCATACAGAAAACACCACCCAAACACCTCATCAGCACTGAAAACACACCCGAGCCTTCCTGAAAATACCCTCCCGCAGCAGGTGGCAGGAGGGCCTTCCCCTCACCGATTTCAGTGGGTAATTAAGGGCTTTTTTAATGTAATGAAGCCTCGGTAGCACGGCTTTGGTTCTGCCCTCACACGGTTTATCTCGAGCAAAGCTCACGGCCACGCTCGGGGAGAGCCGTGCTCTGTTTGTGTGTCTGCACGGGAATACAAAAGGGCTGTCAGCTGCTATTTCTGTGCTCTGCCGTCCTGTGCCTTTGGTGGCGTTTAATCAAAGGGAAAAGCTTTCTTCCTGGATGTTATTACAAAATAGCATGAGGGGATACACGGTAATCACAGGCAGGGCTGAGCAGAGCAAGAGGAAAGAGCAACCCAGCTTTGTTCTGCTTTCTCCTCCCAGGTATGGAGTCCAAGGACAATGACACGGTTTCTTTGGGGCAGCAAAGGCCAGAAACGCTGCTCACAAATCAGGATGCAAATTAGCTTATCAGGGTTGGTGCTTCACTTTTCTGTACTCAAAACTGATAGAAAGGACACAGGTGGTTTCAGCAGGCATGAAATTAATGGACACTTTGTCTGATGAACACTTGGGAAACGTGGAAACATGACTGTGAAGAAACAAGTCAGAGTAACATGTTTGGGTGTCAGCCCACATTGCAAAGTCCAGAGGTAAATGGGATTGCTTTCACTTCTGAAAGCCTGAGGGGAGCCAAGGTCAGAAGTTACCTACTGTTTTGGATACTGGAAGAGCTTCCAGTGGAAGATCAGGTGACAGACCTCACTGGCACAATGATGTCCCCACAGTGGCACATTTGACTCAGTGCCCAAGTTCACCCTTCCCAGGTTCAATGGACACAACTCTCAGTATCTGATGTTCTTCCTGGAATCATGTGGTTCTTCCCAGTTCACCCAGTGCTACACCAGTGCTCTCAAGACACAGGGAATTTGAAAGAGCAGAAACAGTTTGAATGGCTGTATTCTCCTATTTCAGGGCTTTTCTAGAAAACCTCTCATTGCCAGTCTCTCATGGCAATACACAGTGGGTAAAGGGCATAAAGCTTTAGTAATACTACTATAACCTTATAATATATAGTAACTGTTATAACTAATACAACTATTTCAATTATAACTCCTTACTGTAGGACTCAGTTATGTTTAAAAAAATTAAGTTGCTTCAGATATGACTTTTCAGGTAATGTCATAATGTAAGTACTTTTGATAGCAATGTTTTACAGTGTAAGACAAGAACATGTAATATATAAACAGAGATACAGAAATTGTTGATTACTGTCACTGGGCAACGTTACACTAACCTTTCTGCATTCTTCGTACCACCTAAGAACAGGCACAACTCTCCTTTGCCTCATACCAAGTGATCTCACACGCTAGAAATGCTGAATTGTGAGCCTAAACAGGCATCAATCACTGTGGAATTCCACAACTCATTAGCTTAAAAGGGGGGGAAATGTTCTTCTAAAAAAAAAAAAGACAAATGGCATGTTATAAAATTAATGTCAAAGTTGTTAATACATATCTTGTCTTAGTTCAATATCAACAACACTGGGAGATCCCTCCTCTTAATAAAAGCAATGTTTATACTTAATAATTCTTATTCATTTATTCTGGGTAGCTTGAAACTGTTCCCAGTACCCAGCACAGTGTTGATGGCAAAGCAGCTTCCAAAGCTATGAAAATGTTCTATTTCTGTAATGCAGCTTAATGGGTATTAATTCACTACTTTTCCTCTGAAAGGCACTAATCACCATAAAGACCCCTGGTATTTATAGAGGAGGAATGTGTAATTCCATCAGAAATGCACTGCACTCCAGTGTTCAGGACAGCACAGCCACAGCCCTCCAGAGCTTCCTGACTCATCTGCACATACCTGGTTGAAGGCTAAGGCAGCATTATTTTTATTACTAAATGACTAAGAGCGCTCCTTTTTAGTAGAATGCCATCCACCATTACAGTTCTCTCTCTCCTCTTAAGGCAAATGTTCAGCTTCATTAAGGCAATTCTCAGGGAAGATCCGATTTCTGCCAGTGGCAGGCAGGGGCTCAAGGAAAAGAGATGCTCTTTAACAAAAATTAGGGCATTTTGCAAACATGAGGCTGTGGCTCTGGGATGCATTTTGCTCTAGCAACACAGTTTGGCCAAAAAATGCAAGTAGAGATGTATCCAGGCAGTGAGTGGAAGCACAAACTACCCTTGGATCAAAACAGAGCATGACTTCGTATTTTCTTGTCCCATGCAGTTCCTTGAAGGGCTCCTTCCAGAAACCAAGTATTTTCTTTGGTTTCCCCAAACCTTTCTTTAGGAAAGCTCTTAAAGTTTTAGGCTAAAAGCCTATCAAGCTTCAGCCTTAAACAAGGCCTTCATCAGTCACATCAAAAATCGTCTGACAAACAACCTAATTTGGGTCTGGCTTTGCTGAGGGGAGAGAATGTCTCTGCAGGAAGAGCAAAATTAACAACTGATGTTCATTAAATGTCTCCACTGAGAAACACAGAGGAAAACCCGAATCTGAGCCTATAACAGGCACTACTAATTACCCCCTCCCCCCAAAAAAACCCTTCTGCCTTTCATTAATAGGGTAGTTGCCCTCATTTCCATCCCATATCCTGTTTTCAGCTCTCACCTGGGCACCAGCACCCAGGAGAATTTTGCACCATGCCAGGAGGGCTCTGAGATGATCCTTGTGATGCACAGGGCACCCCTGGAGCCCAAAAAGGGGTTCTGTGAACTCTCCTACCCAGGAAGACCCAAGGAAGTGTGGGAAATGCCACTGCTGTTCCCAATTCACACCCTCCCTGGGGCCGGGCAGAGCTGCCTCCTCTTCCACGCTGGGACAGCTTGCTCTGTCAAAGCCTCCCTCACGCATTTTTTTCCTTTCCCTTTTTTGAAACTAAGCATTTCTTTCAAAACACAGCCATCAGCACCTCCCTTTCAATGTGACAGCTCTGTGATAAATCTGCCAGGAAGACACGAAAGATTCTTGCAACTCCCTAACCAGTCTAAGAGGTTTCAACTCTACTTTTCACCTCTAAGGAGGACGCCTAAATGTGAGGAAAGGGGAGACCCAGAGCTGAGAAATCCAGCCCACCCTGCTAAAACCAAACAAGCCATCTTCAAAATGTCTGAGGAGCAGAGCATGTGTGTGTAAAACTCACTAACCCAGTGCTCAGGGCGTTCTCCCTAGGAAGAGGAGACTCCTCTCACACCAACTGCACCAGCCTTGCCCTGTCAGGACAGGCTGACACTGAGCTGGTTGCAAGTGTGGCTTGGCTCTCAAGTCCTCTCTCATACCATTCCAGGCAAAATAAAACGTGCCAAAAAGTTTAATTTTGTTCTCTCTAATGGAAAAATACACATTGACATCACATGATGTAGTGGAGACCAAACAAAGCCATGGAACTCTGGAAACCAGGGTCATTCCTGTCTCTGGAATTACAAGCACAGGTTGCAGATAGTGGCTGAGCCAAAAGGAGAGCAGGTTGCTGAGGGCTGGCCCAGCCAAGCTCTGAACACATCCAAGGATGGATATTTGGCCCCTGTTCAGAGGTTTACCAAGCTCACTGGAGCATTTTCCCATGGACTAGGTTTGTAAGAGCAAAGAAGCCATCTTGCCTTGCCTCTTTTCACAGCTGCAAAGTGGAAATAATGTTATCATCACCCTTAAAGTGGTCAGACACCTGCTAATAGCAATTGCTATTTCCACTTACAAATCCAAACTGAAGCCTGAAAACAGCCACAATTTAAATGCAAGTTATGAAAATGTCAACAGATTTTTTCCTAGAAGTAGAAGGAAGAGGAATTAATCATATTCCCATCCAATTCCCAGACCCGTGCTGCATTCAGCTGCTGCTCAGGAGGGGACAACATCAGTTTGGACATGGGGGATTTTGTACCAGTGACTTGATCCCAGAAATGAGAATTCCAGAGACTGAGCCACTCCCTCTCATGGGATGGAAGTTCCCTTCATCAAACAGAGCAGCAGTCACTGGGGTACGTGTTGAGACAAAAAACCACTGACAATGTTTGATAAGGCAGCAACAAAGGGAATCCTCCGGGATTCCAAGGAGGAGGCAAGATCCTGCTGGGAGTCAGGCACTTAGTCCTGTCTTAGATGCAGGATGAGATGAAGTGAGACTGCAAACTAATCACAGGCACTTGAACATTAAACAGCTCCAAAGAACATGGATACAACAGGGCAGCTGAACTTCCAACACCGGGACAAAGCGCTGGGACCCGACTCTGACTTTCCTGTGTCCTTGGAAAACACTGTCCTGAACAGGAAGCACGTTGGTGCTAAAACTAGACAACACACACCTGGGAACATTTGAGGCTCCGCTTCCTTTGTGCCCACAGGAACTGTGGGACACGACATTACCGTGGGGATAAGCAGGAGGTGCATTTGACAGGTTTGTGTGGGTTGCATCACAAGCAGATTGATGCATCACACTCAAACAGCAGCACTCTGAGCACTTATTGGCAGTACTGGCATTGCAGTGACATGGATTTTACATCCATAAAATAAACTACTAAATTGGCCCTAATTCCTTCTTCATGCCAACACAGCATCCCCAATTAGAGGAGCTACATCCATCAGCAGCAGCTCGACAGCACAGTCAAGTGGAACAGTCTACCAGTCTCCAAGACAGCAGCATTTAAACACAGGAGTAAAACCCCAAATCTCTCAATATAATTGGAAGAGTTTTTCCTTCTGAGATTCTGCCTTAGGAAAGTAACTCTCCATGGTCTCAGACTAATCCCAATGGAGACTAATCCAAACGGAGCTGATAAGTATCTTTTGGCAGGTCTTTACAACTACTACTCTTTCATATCTCACTTCACATCTCTTTATGATCTTTATCCCCTAAAAGATGATCCTTATCCCCTAAAAGCTTTTGATCGATGTTCTGAAAGAAAACCTCTGGAATCCCATCTTCTCCTGGCTATTTTCAGCCATTTACTGCCAGACATCCCCTGCCAGTGACACTCTCAACCTCCAGGTGCTGGTCCCAAGTTCTGCAAGCAGACACGACACACAATTGCACTGTTCCCTTGGCACCCACAAACACAACCTGTGCTCATTCCTTCCTCACCCCATAGTCATAGACAGCTTCTGCACCCCCTTGTCCTGGGACTGCTGGACACAGAACGGCAGGTTTATGGGATCATTTTATTGAGAAAACAATTACTTGCCATGTTTTTGACATTTTCTTTTGGCCTTTTCAGCACTGAGCTAAATGTGGCAATAAAAGGAAGAGGATGAATTGAACCACTCACAAGGAATTACAAGAAAAGTCACCAAGACAAAGGTGTAAATTAAGAGTGATATTCTTTCAGTGAGTTGTATCTATTTAAACACAATGTAATGTCTGTGGAGTGGATGTCAGGGAAGCAGAACAGGGCAAGGCAGGGATTACAGGAGTGCAGATGGCCTGACTTGCACAACCTCACACACCAGTGCTAAACAAGCAATCAGGGGCACTGAGGTCTCAAAAATGGCTCACGGCCCATTTGCAGTGCTGAGGTGAGGCTTTGAAACCAAGGGAGACAATTATCCCATTCATGCTTTCGTATCTTTTTATAAGCCATTCCCATTGCCTGCAAGAGTAAATTAAGAAGGGGATTAATGATAGAAAAATAAGGATGAAAAAAGGCAAAACATGAAAGGATAACAATTACACAAATACTCTAATTTCACCCCCCTGTAATGACTTTCATTTTTAATCCTTCACTGGCTGAAAAAGGACTATGAGGATTGAAGAAAGTGATTATATACAATTTGTGACTAAAGCTTAAAAACCAACAATGAAAAATGTCTACCAAAGTGATATTGAACATTTAAATAAAACCAGGAAAACTCAAGAGTCTACTTCACCATCTGATTATTCACCTGAATGGAAAAGAGCTGCAGTTAATCCCTGTTTTATTTCTCTTTTCCATTCCATACCTCCTCAAGGCAGGTAAGAGTGAAGCTTTCTTGCCAGACACATCCTCCTACTGCACATTTCTCAGTGAAGACAACACTGCTCTCAGAAATGCTTGCCTTGGCTGCCTTCCCCAGCCCCAGCAGAGCTGCAGAGCCCCAGGGAACACGCAGGACAACCAGCTCTCACAATCCCTGAAATGTCACCATCACTGGGGATTAAGCTCATGGAATACAAAGCTGACCTGAGTGCAAACTGTGTAGGGTGGGATGGGAATCCCTCCCGAGTTCCTGGTAAATGGTACAACCATCAAAAGAACCAACAACAGGCAGGAATGTGAGGCACATGCCCACCCTGCACCCCCCAAAATCAGTGCTGAACTTTCAGCAGGTGTCCTTGGCCACCCCCACAAGAGGTTTCTGGAGCCAACTGTAATAAAAAGAGCTGACTAAACAGTTGGCATACTCCCGGTAAGGCAGGAACACACAAGGAAAGGGCCCCAATGGATGTCTGTAGAAAAATCCTCAGATGGAAGAAGCAGCTCATCCCTGGATCATCTCCTGACCACACTGACTCTGTGTGTGCCAAACAAGGCAAAACCAGCTCTTTACATCACTTCTAGCATCTCCTGAGTTAACTGAGTCAGGTGCCTAGCAGGGGGACACAGACATGCACATGGGAATGCACACACAAGGCACCCTGCTGAAGGGTAAAACAATGTGTGTGCATACAGAGTCAGCCACACTGACATCCAGCTTGCTTTGCACCCATCCAGGGAGTGGCAGAGATGTCACTTTATCTCATTTTCAGTACATGAAGATCATGCATTTTTTCTCCACACCTTTTATTTATTAGAAATATCCCCTAGTTCAGCACCAGCCTCCTGGAAAACAGCCGTTTCCGCCACCATGTTCCAGATGTTCTTTTCTAACGATAAGAGCAGGAATAACAGGATTTGAGGTGTCAGGATTCCAGATAATCTCTTGGCAGAACACCAGGAGGGAGGTTTAGGAATCCACACTAAGTCTGGCTGAGATGTTAAGACACTAAATAGTGAATTTCAGTGAGTACAAGTAAATGTACTTTATCAAAGTCATAACTGTGTCTGCCTCTTCACCTCTGCTTATTTTGGGTACTCCTGATGCACTCACATAGTTGGATTTCAGTGCTAGACAGTAATTACAGACTGGACTGAGTGAAGAGTAACATTTTCACAACAAGCTATACGCTGTATTTAAAAAAAAAAAGGCAAAATAAATCCTTAAAGACTCTTATACAGTTTAAGAAAAGAAAAAGGAAAAAAAATCAGAGGTGCTGTGAGACAACAAAGAGCTAGAAATAAAACCAGCTATAGGTGTTGGCTTGAAGGCATTGTGGAGGCACCAAAACATCACAGCAGGGATCAGAAGAGGCATTTTCTAACTCATGTTTTACCACTACAACAAAACAATGGGCCCTACTTAACCAGCTTACATAAACTACACACACTTATAAAATCAATGAATGAGAGAAGGAAATTTCTTTTAGGCTGATACAAACTATTGTTTGAAACCACATCCTTGTTTACAGAGCAACTTGTGAGTTCAGAAGAACCTGGGTGAGTGGTGCTGCCCTTAACCCCCCTCTTTCACATCCTTGAGAGAAACACCTCCCAGCTCTTGTGTTCCAGTGTGACAGGGGTTCTACAGGCAGGATGGGGACAGTTCCACTAACAGAGGAAATGAGGATTTTAATTTAACATTTCTCTGAGGAAAGCATTGACAATGACAGCTCTTCTCAGGTGAAGAGGACTCATTTCCTTAGGGCTTGCTGCAGTTCTGTGGAAGTGTTCACTGTCCCACTTCACCACACACCTGATTCTGCTCCTCTGGATTCTTCACCAGAACTGGATCAGGGTAGCTCACAAAGGAATAAAAACCATGGAGAGTCATAGGGCTTGGAAACTGAAGACACCCAAACTCCCTCTTCTATGCCAAATGTCACAAATATCCACAGATAAATCAGAGAAATAAACCACTGAATTTTGAGCACACAGAGCCAAGATTTACTCTATAAAACTCAGCAGAGATAACATGACTGTGGTACTCCAGAACCTCAAGTGTTGGCTCTTCCAGCCAATTTGCACCAAGAACAATCAGAATCCTCATGGAAAATGGAATAAGTCTTACAGTGTTTAGGTTGCTATTCATTTTTGCCCCCTGTTAAAAATCCATGCTCTGTAATGTTTTGGGCTTCTCAGTGTATTTGCTACAGAAATTTTCACTGTGAAAAAACCCAGACTAATTACTTGATGGTCTCTAAGCCTCAAGATCACATTTTCTCACATGTGCTTGTGAAAATACCGAATAAAGCCTTTAAAAAATAAACCTTTCATTGTTGGGCACTTAGCAAAATTGATTGAAATTCAGATCTGCTGCCCAGGGGCAAATTTTGATAATTCATTATCTATTTGCATTCCAAATCAAGATGAAGAACAGAAATATTCATAGATTCTGTAGAACAAAAATGCACTTTAAAATTTTGCCATAAAGAGAATTGAGTTTCCAAAGTGATTTAAATGCTGTTTTTCCATTCATGGATATACCTTCTCCTGGAATTTACTGTGGGGATTTTAACCCTTCTTTTTCACTCTGAGATAGTATATCCATCAGGTTTTTTCTTCTCTCCCCCCCACCCCCCAAACAATTCCTGTGCTATTTTTGTCAAAAGATAAAGCAGCAGTTACTTAAATCCAGAGCTGCTTCTACCAGCATGTTGCTATTTTTTTAAATCAAGCCTTTAGGTATTCAACAGAATTTCAAGATGAAAGGGGAAAAAAGACTTTCACCCCAAAGCAGCCAGTGACCATCAACCACTGAAGTCAAGATCACCTCACACCCAGATTTAAGTGGTTGCATTAGAGACATGAAGCTACACCTTTGCTCTCTCACCACAACATTAAGAACCTTTCTCTTTTTTTTCCCCCTAGGGAAAAACATCCAAAGTAAACACCATTTTGACCTAAAGCAAACCAGGAATGAACACAAGTCTCATGGAATGGGAAAGACCTTTTCTTTTTAAATATCTTTTTAAGCCAAGTGCATTGGGACAAACTGCAAGGTCCAATAGGTCTCCCGGTGCCTTCCCAGTCCTGCATTTCCCACTACAGCTCTCACACTGCACACGGATTTGGGTGATCAGAATGGCACCTTGAACAGGTAAAAATGGGAAAAAAGTATTTAGGGTTTTTTAAGGAGGATTTTTTTTTTCCTAAGGGGCCATCAGAGAAGGGGGTGCACCAGGAGCCTCAGAGCCTCCAGGTACACACCGGTAACCAGGCAGAATTAATTAGTACAATGACTAATTACAGTGCTGGGGGCAGCCATGAGGCAGGTATTTACACACCTGTGCCAGAGGTTCTCCCTGTCAGAAGGCTTTTTGTGATAACCACACAGTAATGCCAAGTTGTTTCACATTAACAGCAAATAGTGATTCTCACAGCAGGGCCATTTTTAAACTGTTTGAAAACACATTATGATCCAAAGTGCATCAACAGATACAGCAGAAGTGACTCAAGATATGCCTTGTACAAACAAAATGGAAATCACTCCAAAGACACTCCACATTGATCACCATCATATCTGGTCTCCATCAGGAGCCAGAAATCCCCTATATTTAACCCATTTGCATCACACTTGTCAGTTACTGTATAAATAGAGATGAGTGTACACTGTCTTGTGTCAAACTGCATCAGTGAGTCACCAAGGAGGGGGAAGAATAATTTTTGACTTGCCTGTATAGACAAGATAGTATTTATTAGCAAGTTAAAAGCAAGAGTGGGGCACAGGGAATTCTGACTAGAGGGAGAGATTTTCCACCACAAAGCTGGTCAGAGACAGGGGCCCCATTAAGCCACGGGATGTCCTGAGATTCTGCTGGACAAGGCCCAGAGCTGTGTGACTGAACTGAAAGCTGGCCCTGATTTCAGCGCACAGCTGAAATCTTTATAATTTCAAGTGTTCTGTGATGCCAGGAGGCAAAACTGAGGCACTTCTGGGAATCTGCAGTGCCTGAGAATCTACCTGTGACTCTGGTTTCCTTTGAGACCAAGATTTTATGGTGCTCTGAGTGATCAAAGTACACAACTACAAACATCCCTCTCACCTCAGTGAAGTTGGATTGCACAGACACTGTACAATATTGCACCAGAAGCCCTACAGGGGGTTTGGCGAACAGGAAAATGCATCACATTTGCAGCTACATCATTTAAATCCAATCCTGATGCTTGCATTTATCCCTACATAAATCAGGTGTTATTTTCCTTCTGCACAACAACAAACAAAAATGAGCAGCAACATTTGGGTTCTGCTCTTCTCAATAGGGCCTTCATGCAGTGATAATGTAAGTTATATGAACTGAAATTAGAAAAAGCACAAATGCTAATTTGACACATGGAACCTGAGTACAGATGCACCATTTTAGGTCATTTTAACAGTAGACTTCTGCTGGTGGGTTATATATTTCACAATACTATCCCTTATTCATCCAGTGACATTTTCTTAGTCATCATCACTGGTGTTTTAGAGGGTTTTAACTTTTTCCCCCCCCTATCTTTTTCCCTCTGGAACTAGGTCCAGATTTCCCTGTATGCACCAAGTATCCCCAGTCACTGTTCACACACAATCCTGCCCTGGTGCCAACTTTGTCTCAGTCCTTGGCAAAGCCATAAAGCAAAAGACAGTGCTGAGAAAATACTTGACCTGATCTATAACTTAACTGCAAGAGGAGCTGTGAGAATTCATGGTGGTGCTGAAAGTGTTCCTTGCAGAGGAAGTTCTTTCTTTACACATCAATTTATACCATTTGTACCTATGGGAACATCAAACCTCTTATTTTCTTTAGCTCAACACAACATTGATCCACAAACACCTCTGGGGCTGTTCTCTCTTCCCACTGTATTAAGAATTTTTAATTTATTTTTTCCTAGAGAGAGGGAAGAGTTCATAGTTACAGATAAACAGTGTGTTGAAAGAAACCTTTTCTGTTCCCTGGTAGCACCTTCAAACTCTGGTGTCACAGTGGCAACAATAACTGGAGTCACAGTAATTGAGGAAGCAGGTTAATTAGCTATAAATCTATGCAATATTCACTTACCACACAGCTGAGATTAGCCAGATGTTTCCATCCAGCCTCCTTGTTTTCCTATTCCTTGTTCTGCCTGATGAACACACCATGCATTTTCTTCTATCTTGAGGTTACATGTCTGAAGCTTTTCCATGGGGAATTGCAAACAATTCACATTGCTTAACGTTATTTCACTAGAAAGAAACAAAAAAAATCTTAACGTTTGCAAAGTCTCAGGTTTTTTACTTCCCATGAAATCAAATCGCCAGTACAAGGCTGATCTCAAAAATCTTTTACTTCCATGTGTTTGGAAAAAATTTAATAGATTTGGGTCAAACTCAGCTTCCAGATTAATAAGGGATTTACTTTTGACCTTGTGTAACCAAAACTCTATTTTGTATCTCCACCAGTCCAGCAAATTTTACCCAATCCCCTTCAGCCATACACCAGCTAATTAGGCCTCTTTTGACTACCACTTGCTCATGGTAACTATAAATTGGACAAATGTCCATTTAGTTCTATTTGCATCACTTCATAGTAAAACTGCACATCTGACAAGTGCTGCTGGAAATGGCTGTGAGGAAGATGTGGGGAAATGGCCGAGGTTATTGTCCCTAACTGAGTTCAGCCCAACACTTACAGCATAGGAGGGGCTCCAGGCTGGAAGGACCAGCAGGAGGCTTCAGACTGGTACAATCACTACATTGAAGGCTCAGGGGAACACAAAAAGCCTCTTGGAGTGCACTTCAGAAACGTGATTGGGGGAAACCATTTGTGGCAAGGAAGTAAAAGCAGAGAGGCACCCCAAGGAGGGGGAGGCATCCATGGTGTGCCACCCAGGGCACAGCTGGGAATTCACAGCACCAACCCCATCCCATGCTGCTTATGGATAGGGACTGACAACACTCAGCACTTGATCGGGGTGGAAAGCAGAGGTTGGCATGTCCACATCAGCACTGCAGACACACGAGTTCCTGAATTCTTGCAGGTGGAAATCCTGGGAGGAATTAGGCAGCTGTACCCAAGGCCAAGCAAGAGCATCGGAATAACCATGCCTGTATCTCAACTCTGAGCATGACTGTACCCAAAACATTGTCCATTTGGCATATATTCGCAAAGGGAAAGGAGGTTAAGTGGTGGGAGGGAGCTTGTCTGAGTATAACACACTTGGAGCAGACACTAAATAAAGGGCTGTGGTTGTATGGCTGGAGATAAGGGGAAAGAGAAATGGAAAGGGGGAGGGAGGGAAGAGAGACCCATTAATGAATCATCTCCACCCTCCCCATCTCTTTTAAGAGACTCCTTGGATGAGGAAAAACAGTTCAATTTGACTGTCATTAAGTGCCAGCCTGTGCCAACAACTACTACACAGAGCAGGTGAGCAACTTCAGTAATTCCCAAGGATAATACCTCACACATCTCCCTCACCTGACTTTGATACTTCCTCTTCCCCTCTCCAAAAGTAAATTTTAAAAATAATCTATCTTAGGAAAAAGAGTGATAAGCCATCCCTGACTTATTATTTTACTGACTGATCCTAAACCTCCAATTACTCATTTTGTGCCCATTATGGCACTAGTGGAACAACACATGCAGGTGGGAACCCACTGTGGCACTCAATTCAGGCTGGAACCACACCACTTTAGAACACTGCAGATCATAAATATGACAGTAATTAAAGGAGCGGGGAGGGGTGGGAGGAGACCACACAAAAACTCCACAAAGCCCCAATGATTTCTATGAATTAATGCCCAAAACTCAAATTTCACAGCTGGCAATTGCAGAGAAGCTCCAACTCCCTGCAGATTTCCTTTCAGCAGGAAGTTTAATTAAGTTGGGCTGATTCTTTCATTCTCAGGAACAGGAATTCAGCGGAATGCCTGAAGCATAGCAGAGCTAGGCTTGTGCTAAGCATCAACCACACTTTTTACAGACTTTATTTGCCATGCAGCAGAACCCAAGGCTTGTGCCCACTGTGGCCCTGCACTGCTAAGGCAGCTGAAGGAGTTCATGGGCTGCACAGAGCAGGGCAGCCAAGCCCAGTTTGCCTCACAGCACCACGAGTGCCCTTTCCAGTTTCATCCAGGGAAGCAGCAATTGGGTCACTCTTGTTTCAGATCCCCCAACAGCAAAGAGGCTCATTTCACTGGTTTTGGTAAAGCAGCCCAAATTGTTTGTTATTTCACAAAGACATTTAACTTTAGAAAGCGAATCGAGGCCCAGAAGTGAATGTCGAGGTTACCTTGGAAAGGAAGAACACAAGGTTTTATCAATACCCCTGTGCCACACAGTACCATGAAAATAATACCAAAAAACCCACAAGATGTACAAAAGAAAGAATTTCAGTGGGTAAGAGTAAAGAAGAGCAGTGGCATTAAAAAAAAAAAAAAAAAACAAACTTGAAGACAGACATTAGCTTTACTGTAAAATACTTCTAGATCTGCCAAAGATAAATTTCTCCAAAGTCACTGAGTATTCACCAGGGCGCTCCTCACTATGCCAGTCACACCCACACTGTTTGGGGGGTTTTATTGCCTCTCTTCTTTTTTCTCCACATACCTTCCCCTCAGGAGCCCACTCAGTGTGCTCAGGGGGTTAAAATAAATACTTACATTTGAACCTTTATGAAAACCAGAGGTGTTCCCAAGCCCCGACATGCCAGGACAGCCCGAACTCACCCGGCAGGCACCGCCCGCCCTCACGGCCGCGCTCCCACCACACTTTTCCTCACCATTCCTGAGGGGAAAAGTTACACCCTGGATACCAAGAACTTTGGGAAGCTGTGGGGGAAGCCCTGAGGTCCAAGGGCGGGCTCCATTCCCAGGATATCGGCGACACGAACTGCCCCGAGAGCCCCGGAGCCGTGAGGGGAGGCGGGCGCGGCGCCTCAACCGCACTGCGGGGCGAGACTGCCCCGGACCAGGGAGGAGAACACCCTGAACAGGGAGAACACCCCCGAAACAAGGGGGGTGAGAAATATAAGCTTAATTCGTGTCAAAAATATAACGAAGTATACTGTATGGCTTGCCAAATTATTCAGTGGGATTCCGAAAGCATTGAATATTGTATATCTGGGCGGTGCAGAATATGCCGTAAAGATTTAGCAACCATAAGCAAGACATGAACTTAGTTTAACATATCAAAATGGGGTAAAAGAAGAAAGTCAAAGTTAATGACTAAGCAGCCTTTGGATACAAGATAGATACAATGGAAAGGAAGATTAAGGCGGGTACCTCAACACAATAGGGAAACAGACCAGTCAAGATAAGGGGGGAAGTACCCCCAAACGAGATAGAATTTAAGCAACAGAGCCTCTCTAGTAAAAATTTAAACTAAGAATATCACAGTCCTTCCTGACCCACGATTACCAAGAAGCACCACGCAGAGTCAGATGACAAGATTTAAAAGGCAATCATTTAACCAGAAATAAAGACTATGTATGTTTTGACTGTGTATGAGCAGAGCCTGCGAGCTCTGACGGGGTGTTACTGACAGGGCGGTGACTCTACAGTGCACCCAGCGCTGCGGTTTTTTTACTCTAAGTTTCATTATCTATACAATTAAAACTACCCTTTTTTGCAGAGTGACTTGGTCATTCCGAGTGGCCATTTATATACAGGGGGGAGAGAGCACTGCAGGTCTTAGAGTGTTTTACAGGGCAAGCCCAACTCCGGGGCTGTGGCACGGCGGGGCTGGGTCTCTCCTCACTGCACAACAGCCAGAGCGCGCCTGGGTTGGTCCTTTTACAGCTTTCCGAAATAACTTTATGCAAAAAGTGGTTACAGCGGTTACGATAAAAAATGAGGGGGAAATGGCAATAAAGAATGTGATGCCTTTTCAGAGCACATTAAGGGTTTTGAAGCCTCAGTGCACGAAGGGTCTTTTTTTACCTCGGCGGGCTGGGTAATATAAGGTGTCTGAACGCAGAGAAAAAGAAAATATCATCTGTCACTGCCTTAACAGCAAGGAGATAGAATTATTTGCATAGGCTGAAAACAGAAGTGCTCCTTAAAGAAACCATCACTGGAGGGGTATTTTTGGATGAATGGTATTCATCAGGAGCTTAAGGAGGGAAAAGAAAAAAGTGTATGTGAGAAGTGTGACAATTGAAATTAAATATTTTACCTGCCTACGGAAATGTAATTCTAAATTGAATTAAAAACTTCCTCGGGCATGGCCCAGGACTCTGCAGAACACCACAGGAGCAGTTTCTTCTCTCTCCCAGTTGCACTGGTGACAAGTGCAGCAAACAGAACCCATACGGCAGTGTCAGAGGGGACACCGCCTGCACCTCCTCTGTAACACACTCAGGTTGTATGGCTGACACCACATACAAAGAATGCACTAAGGTAGAGATGTTCTACAAATTTATATTGATTTTTTTTTTCTTTCAATGCCACATAAATCAACACCTACAGGCAGCTCAGGACCCAAGACACACTGCTCTGAGCTGCAGCAGCTCTTACCAGGCAGTGCAAGCAGGCTGGCTTTGATTTTGCCTCTTGTGTGAGCAGAAGCAAAGCTGCTGCTCTGCCCCTTTTCTCCTGTACAGCTGAGGACTGGGATTTTGGGCAGTGTGAGAACCAGATCAAAGCACTCAGCAGAGCTGCAAGGTGTATGAAATCTGAAAGGGTATGAGGAATGCTGTAGAAAATTCCATGCAGCTTCCTGAACACAATCAAGGGCTCTGTCCTCTGACCAGGAGCCTTCTCACAGGGTTAGAAAGTGATGTTATGTTGTCTGATTAAGTTGCAAATTATGAATCTGCTTGCTACCAACTATTAAATGTATTATGAAGAAGAGAGAAAACCTTAAAACCTATTTTTCTTTAAATTCAGGCTTGATAATTTTCACTTTTACACCCTCAACTTTCTCTTCTAAAACACCATAAGTCTAATGAAACTTTATCAAAGATAGGTGGTCTTCATTTCTCAGCAGGTAGAAAAAAATTTCTTACTTAAATCCTTCCACTGGAAAAAGGACTGAAGTAATTTTACTCAACATTCCTGAGAATATTCCATCATATGGAAGTCAAATAGGAGAGATTTCAGTCCCAACTGTGCAAATAATACATTAATCATCAGTGGTCTTGAATCAGCTCTGCCTTCAGAAAATGCACCTTGCAGTGCCAGGCACTCGGAGCAGCCCCTTCTCTGCCAGAGCCCCATCCTGGGGTGTGGCAAAGAGCATCCCACATTCCCAAAGAGAAGGAGAAGCACTGGATACATGCAATGCCAGTGTGATCAAAGGGATCAGCTCAAATACTCAGTGCATGTTCACTCAAACACCTTTCCTCTGACAGGATTTCACCCCCGTTTGCAGGGAGCATTAGTGTTTCTCTGGCTCCTCACTGCAGATATCATTAGGAGACATGCAGTAATACCTTGTCATCATCCTGACAAATCCCAGGGCAATGTAAACGCCTTGCAGACAGAATCCCTTCAGATGAAACCCAAGTTGGGTCACTAAAGGAACGTGGCTGAAGACTCAAGCTCCTGCCATCACCTACACTCGCAGCAGCCACGTGATGACAGGCAGCCAACACCTCACAACAAATCTACAAAGACCTCAGACCTCCTGACAAGTTCTCTATTCCATGAAACCTGCCAAAGGAAGGCAAGTCAGAGAAGAAAATAACCCAGAAAACACATTCTTCCTAACCAGTATGTTGTATTTAGTTTCTAGGCTGTCTGCATTAACAGCTAGGGTGTAAAACACAAAGGATAGGCAAGAAGATCCAAGGTCAGCAGTGATCCTGCAAAGCCACAAGGCCTGGAAGCATTTTCCTGAAGCAAGCTCTAAGAAAAGCTCTACCATCAGCACTAGCTACTTCCCTCCTGTAACACGATCCTGTAACACGAGGCAGACAGACAAATAGAAATAATAGATATTCTCACTGGGTTCCTCCTGCAAGAATTCCTTGTCTTTCCTTGCCCCTGCTTTTGAGTACTGAACAGCATCATGACTGAACCAAACTGCTCCATGTTTTCTCAGCTACAGAAAGGCCCAAGGAATTTAAAAACCAAGCTCTGTTGCTTCATCAGTGAAGACAAAGGTTTGTCCTGCAGCAAAGAGCAGTTTCACAAGCAGCAGCAAATCACCATTTCACAACAGCAGAGATCACACCTGGCCAGAGCAGGGTTGCCCTGCACCTTCTGAAAGGAGATGGACACCAGAGACCAAGATGGCTCTCAGTTACTAGCCAGGGTATTTCATTCATGCCAGGACTCCTTTTCAGTACAGGGTAACTCCAATATTTCTTTCCTGGACCTGCCTTGATCTCCCACAGTGGGCTGGGCTTTAAGACATGTACAAGACAAGTTACTATTTGTAGGCATTATTTTGTCTTATCTGCCCTTTGTTCTGCCAGCTCCCCTCCCACATGGATTGCCTAATTTTTAACAACCAACCCCAAAGCCTTCAGGTTTCTGTCTTCCTTCTAAATCTGCCACACCTGGAATTGCCATCTCTAAGTCAACACATTACTTCAAGCAAGGAATTGTCATGGATTATTCAACACATCTCCAGGAGGATTTCAGACATTCTGGGGAAATCCTGAGTTTCAAAGGAATTAGTAATATGCTCATAAAACAACCCAAAGTGCAAAGTGTGAAAACAAGCAAAAAAAAAAGATAATAAATCACAATTTTCTTGGATTGGAGATCTGGGCTGCCCACATCCCTGGCACGCTGGGGTTTGGGAAGGGACAGAGGTCCTCCCTGCCTTTGAACCACCTGGGAAGGGGAGTTCTTCCTGGCAGTGAAAGACCGCAGGGGCACAGTCAGTGCTGCTGCCACCAGAGGTGTGTGCAGGGGGGTAAAGTGGGTCCTCCTCGGAGACAAAGGCCGAGATACTCAGCTCCAGGAACAAGTCCCACGATGCAAACGATCACCCCACCAGGAGGAGCCTCACTCAATTAAAACCTGGAGTATCAGCTTCAAGTGAAGTGATCAGGCAGAGCTCCCCAAGCAATTACAGGAAACAAAGTCACCCTCACAGCAGCTGCTCTAATAAAACCAGGGCTCGGGTTCACACTGTCTTATTCCCAAGAGGGCTTTCCTAACTAGGTTTCAAAAGGAATTCAACTATTGCAATTCACAAGCCCAGATAAAGAAACCCACTCCATAGGTCAAAGACACAATTATCTCCAGCTCACATCAATCTCCTTCCCTCACAGAAAAGCTGGATGTTTTTCCCCTCCAAGGGAAAATCATTTTATTCCCTTCAACTCTTCTCTCCCTCCCTGCCTTTCCAATTCAAACCAAGCTTATCATACATATATTTTGCCATCAGTCACATGTGCTTTACTGCACATTCCTTGCACTTCTTTCCAAAGGCAAAGGGTATTCCCCTGAATCACATCAAACTCATGCAACCCAAGTGTGACTGTTTTCTCATTGCCTGACTCCTAATTTGCATCAAGCTTCACTTTTCTACAACTTAATGATGCTATTTACTAAAAACATCAGTGAAGAAATTATTTGTATGTAGTTTGATGAAAGCAATGAATCCAAAATTGTTGATTTGAAAAAATATTTCTTAAAATCAACTTGAAAACCCCACTTTTTTCTGGTTTCCCAATCAGAGGAGCAGGAGGGAAGGGGAGTCACATCTTGTGTGACTGCTCATGATTGCGGCTCAGAATTTGTTTTCTATCAATGGACCAAGATTTGCTTAATTTTCTTTGCCATCAAAGTACCAGAATATTCATTAGAACAGTCATAAAAGGAAAAGTGGAGGACGTGAAGAATCAAACCAGAGCTGTTTGGAAGATTTACAGAATTATTTTGTTTTACTTCATTTTCAATCTACACTCTGCCTAAAGTGGCACAAAACAGAGAAGTTCCATCACAAGCCTGACACACTCCTGGAGCTTATTTTCAAAGTGACTGTGATATTTACAGAAAAACCTACCAAGCAGATTCTAAGTAAATGCAGCTTTTCATCCAGAAATCAAAACCTTGGGATGAGCTCAAACACCCATAAGGCAATGCTGAAAATGGGTCTAAACATACCAGGGGCAAGTATCACTCCTAAAGGGAAAGCCACTTGAAATTCTCTGCTACTTTATAAGCTCTGCCAAAATGCAGCAAGAGCACACTGTAAGGATGGGTTAAACAACAGGAAGCAGGAAAGGGACCATTTTCTGGAGAAAACCAAAGGAAAGTGAACTTGTAAGAGTAAGTATTGGGATTTAATCAGCACCACTGCTCTTGGCAGGGACCAGCAACAATTTTCCCAAGGCACATGTCACCAAAAGCATCAGTCTCTCATCAGTGCTCTGGCAAAGACTTTGGCCCATGGTACTTTGTGCTGCTAAGGATTTTCCGCTGCTGCTGCAGGTTCTTGGCAGGACCAGCTGGACCTTTTCTCCTCTGACAACCTCCCTGGAAAAGTCAAACTGTTTAGCAACAAGTTTGGGCTCCTGAAAGTAACACTCAAATCCTCCTGCTCTTCAGAACCACTGCAGTGTTAAGTTCTGAGGTCAAGCATCAAGGAATTGTTTGGCACTTGGGCTCAGAGAGAAAGCAGTTTCTTCTGAGTGCTAATGATGAAGAGAAGGAGGAGCGTGTTCCCCTGCAGATCTGATCAATCCACTTCAGACAGCTCGGAAAGTTAAAAGCAAGAGCTGCCTCTGCATCCCACACAACCTCCCCACACCTGTAAAAACCTGACTGCTAAGCAGCAAATGGCACCTCAGCTGGTATGTCTGGCCAGGACAGCATCACTGCAGAGCTCTGACTGCAAGCACAACTTCTCACTGTAGGCAGGACAAGCCAAGAGCTCCCTGTCCTCCAGCCCTGCACTGCTGGAACAGTGTGGATGTGCCCATGGAGCCCCTCAGGCCACCTATGGCTTCAAATCTTACAGAAAAATAAATGCTAAATAAACCATTATAGTCCCAAGAGCTTTAGACTAATAAAAAGTTGGAAATTTTAACATAGTCAGGTCATATAATGACACATCACAGTGACAGGTTATGAAAATATTTGCTTTTCCTTTTTTGAGCAGGCTCAGTTCATTAATCAGCAATGCATCCAAACCAAAATAACTGGCAGAAGCCTCATCCCACTGTTCCTGACCTTTATCTGGGGATGCACCACTTCCACATGGAGGTAGTTCAGAAAACATGTGAAGAAGGAGGCAGGAACTGTTCCCCCAGTGCCACATTCAGTCCTGAATAAGGCAGGGGGTCTTGAAGATCTAACCAGGAGAGGTGGGACTTGATTCCAGCCCTTCCAGTCAGGCAGGAATAGTCTGGCAGTGCGAGTACTGGGTTGGAACACAGGGGCTACATAGAAAGCCCACTGAGTTACAGGAAACAGTGGGATGTGCACACACAACTGTCCTGGGAAGTGGACTAAAACTAATTACTAATTTCTTCTGTCCAGTTAATCAGTATTTGCTGTGCTGCAGTCATGAATTATCCTCACAGAACATGGGAATGCTGCCCTCCACAGCACCTTCCCTTGGCTCCTTCCCCCTATCCCCCACAGTGCCCCTGTTTTTCTCAGGAATTTCTCTAAGTTCTGCCTTTGCTTTAAAAAGCAGAGGGGAAAATAACTGTATAACACACTGCAGCTGCTGCCAGGGCTGTTCTGCTGTGCAGAAGCACAGCTCTTTCTGAGGGGACTGAGTTAAGGGGCTCAGATGTCAGGGAACACCAGGTGAAGCTGCTCTGGATTAAATTCACATTCTCCACCAAGCTACAGGGGCCACATGAGTGTAATTAAGGCTGGAGGTCGGGTTTTTCAATAAAGATGGCCTTACATAATTAAAGAAATATTTTCCAACATTTGGCATCAAAAGTGAGGCTACAGAAGTCAAATGTGCATTGCCAAACCCACCCAGGGAATGCCATCCTTCTGTCCTTAGTGGACACATCCTTAGTGCAATTACGAGTGCCTCAGATATTCAGTTTGTCCCAGACATGGCCTGCTTCAGCCCTTTCACAGACACCAGCCTTATTAATCTGCCTACTAATAAAAATTACTCTGAAGTGATTCTTTCTTTGGAGTTACAAAGAGTCCACCCATGTCAATAGAGCTACCATGCAAAAGCCCCTTGCACAGCAGCCTTGGCTGGTCCCCAGTCCCAAATCTCCCCTCTCTGCTGCAGCACTGCCTGTTTGACCCATCCAGGGAGCAGCACTTTGGCCAATTTAATCCAGCTCAAACCCCAGAAAACAAAGGACCTTTGTAAAGCCAACACACCACCGTGTGGCCTTCTGACTGTTGAGCAGAGGTTGGTGGCCTAAATAAATGCATTTATTTTAAAGGCAGCCAGCTTCACACATAGCTCTGTATAAAAAGAGGCATGATACTACTTACCCACTAGCAATACCTGTGGCACATGCAGGTGGAATTATTCCTCATTTATCCTCACTGCTATCTGGGGTTTAGATCAAATATTCTGATGCCTCCTGTTATTACAGTTAATTAAAATGACCTTGGGAAAGCAGACCAGCCACAAATTCTAAATGTTACCCTGCTGGTCCTTGAATAAGGGGAATAGAGGGACTGATTGATCTCCCAAAAGCTGATACCAACTTCATTAACACCACCTTTCAACACCACCACCTGAAACGCTGCAACAGCTTCCAGCACCATTTCTTAATTATTGTGAATTAAAAAATGCATATTTAATATTACTGCCCAGCTCTACAGTCAATGCTGTCAAGTTTAAACACATAAAACCCACTCTGAGTTTAATCTCAAGGGCTTTGATGCCCCCTCTTAGAAACTTCTGGAGCTTCAGAGAAGCTGCCTTAAGGACATTTGAACAGCTATTGGTATTTTTACAGCAAAGTTTGAAACTGCTGCCACACAAGGACCACTTACCCCTCTCACTGCTCCTTGGCAGAGGTCGGTCTGGCACCTTCTCGGCTCCTTCCAGAAGGACCAAGGTGGGAGGGGGCGGCTAAATAGGCTCCGGTGCAATGAGTAAGTGTTTTCAGCTGAGCCACTGCCCTGCAAAGGGAAAAGCAGGGCAATTATCTCTGCCAGCTGCATCCCAGTTGGGTCTAATGAGGGTGATTTAGCCTAAAGTTCATGGGCAACACCTGCAGACACTCCTAGGAGTGCACACGACTCAGAGCATGTTCCCATTAGCCCCCAGAAGACACCCCTCAAATCCTAAAGGGCTACATCAAGACGTGAGGAGCCCTTGCCCCGGCAGCAAATCACCCGGGGAAGTGATGTGGTTAAAATATTAGTGATTTGGGCACTGGAATTTAAAACAAATTCAGGAGAAGATCATTTTTCTTCCCAGTGGAAGATTATATGTCCCTTTGTAGCTCGAGCTACAAATTTTCTAAAAATATTCTTTTTCTGGAGAATTCTTTTGGGAATTGAGTGTGTGCATGAGAGACTAGTTGTTATCAACAAGCATTCTCACCTCGGGAATGTTGTGAGGGCTGTACGGACACAGAATTATCAAATTTAGAATTGAGGGGTTTAGTAATTGCTTAGAAATAAACACATCAAGGCCGTTATTTTGCTTTCACTCTATGAAAATCGACTTGGTTGATTAATTACAAGGCTTTCAAGAAGTATTTAGGCTTCTCCAAGAGCAGGGAGTGAGTGTGACAGGCCAGAATTGTGCCCAGCAAGGCTGGGCTGTGCAGAAGGCACCAAGGAAATATGAGGGCCCTGCTGCCACGGGCTGCTTTATTGGGTTTTAATGATAACAGAAACATTTCAGAGCTTTCCTAAGGGCCCATGGACTGGTGGTGTACAGGGACACTCTGTGCAATCCACGGCCTTGGCATTCCCTCTAAAATGGAGCTTCTTTCCTGAAGAAAATAAAGTGACACGTAGGAAGGAATGATTGTAACGTGAGGAAGCAAAATAGCAAGAGCAAATCTTGGTTTTCTTCTACTTCCCTGATAAACAGAGCCAAAGCTTTTCTTAGCTGGGGATTCCAGGCCCAAAAAATGAAGCATCAGTGCCCCCTTCTGTAATCCCAGGAAACTGGATGCAGCTACCAAAAATTATGTGGCACAGTGGGTAGTTACAGACAAACTGGCACTGTCTGCCACACTGAACTGGCCCCAAATGTTCAACAAAACGTAATACTCAATTTTTTCTCTATTTATTTCAAGGTCTGTAGCAGTCTTCAGGTGCCTGGTAAAGATCGAATCTTGAAGAGAAGAAATATGGAATAAACACACTGGAATTTATTCATTTAGCAGTGTGTACATCAGAATCGTGTGCATTTCTGAATTTATTAAAAAGCTCTTCCAACACCCACTGAAATGTGTCGGGGGCTCTTGTCTAAAACGAACCAGCCTTTTCATGCAGTTTCCAAAGAAATTATGTGCAAAGTTGCTGTTAAATCGCCCCCCAGTCCAGGCAAAGTGAGAAACCACTGCCTGGACGTTTGCAGGAGGAACCTGGAGATGCTCACCCACATCAGCTGCGAATTTTCCCTGCAGTCTGAATCTGCTGACTTGCCCATTATCCTTTCCAGAGCCTTTCCGAGGACCTTTTCCATACAGAACCTTCTCTGGGCACCCTGCTCTGCTTTAAGCCTCCTCTTCTGAGTACTTTTTTCAGCTACAACCAACACACTCTCAAAGCTCTGATCTCCTGAAAGCAAAAGTGAGCTCCCCAAGTCTGAAATACACTTGGGATCTGAAAATATTTTCTTTGTTGAAAGCAGGCCTTTAACTCCACGGGCTGAAAGCTGAGGTTGTGGCTGACCCTGAGGCTGCCACTTTCTTGGGGAGCAAAGTGCCCCCCTGGTGCATTGGCACAGATCCTACAGCCCTTTCTCCTCCTGGGGCAAAGCTCACCTTCTGTGCCCCCACTGCCTCCCACGCTACTGGAAAGGGGATCTGACATTAAATGATGGCTGGATATGAAAAGGCAAGAGAAGTTAAACATCACGTGCCCACAGCTGATCAGAAAGTGGAAAGAATTCCTGCTAATCTCATGATTATCCCTGTGGGAAAAGGCACAACTGGTGATGGGAGATGATACAGATCTCCCGAGGAACAGGGGCAAGTGCCTAATTCTGCCGACCCGCCCTCTCCAGGCAGAGTGTTCTGTATGGGGCTGCAGTGCAGGGGGGACAAACCTAGTAATGGCTAGGAATTGCTAAGCCAAGAGAGCAAAACTGCCCGAACGATGAGATTCTTCTACACAGACACAGAAGGGTTATAGATCTCTTTTGCCACGTTAAATAAGCACACGGGGACTGCAAGAGGCTGTGTTGAGAGCCGTTCCTCGGGCAGCCCTGCCCCTTGAGCCACAGCTGATCTACAGGAAGAAAAAACGTGCTTTTTTATTTGTATATAGATATATATAAAAAATAGGTTCTATTGTTTCTATGTCTGGGAAGCTGAGCCAGGCCCTCACATTTTAATTACTTTGCACTGCCCCGTGAGTTTTTATTTCCCTTCAGCCCACGACACTGACACGGAGACGCTGCAGGTGTAACACAAACCCCATTCTCCCACTGCCAGCTCGGGGTGGCAGCAGCTCGGTGTCGGTCCCGACTGCTGCCAAAGCCACGGGTACCCCAAGTTTTAAGAAAACAATCGTGTTCTGGAAATGCTGCCAGCCAGGTGTGTGCATCTCAAACTGCTGGCACTGGGCGGGGGGTCGGAAGGCTGAGAGCTGCACCGGGACTAGGTCGCCCCCAGACAATCCAACAGCAGCTCTCTGGCTCCTTTCTCCAGTCCTTTTATGAAATTGTCTCAGAAGGTATTCCCTGGGCTCCCCACTGTCCCATGAGGGCATGTGCAGGGTGTGCAAGTGGTTTGCAGAGGGATTTTCCTGTGCTGTAGAAGTGCCTGTGATAAACCACGAGCCAAACAAGTTCCACTCCCCGAGGAGGACACAGAACAAGCAGAGACAAAGAGAGATGAATGAGAGGATGTCAAGTGGCCCTGTGGGAAATAACTGTGTTTAGGCAATAATTAACCACATCCCTCACTTTATCATAACATTAAACCCCAGTACAGTATATAAAAATGCCTCTTTCTGTCTGAAGTTACTAGAATCACTTGATCAGTGAGACTCACTTCCATGAAGGTTGAGAGATTCTACAGGGACTATAGACATTAACACTTTGATATGTGCAGGTCAAACTCCCCCCCCAGGTAGAGCAAACTTGATATTTTTGATCTGAAGCCCAGAGAGTTTCATGTCAGTATTAGAAAAAAAAAAGAGGAGCCTTGGTTTTATTTCGGTCAGAAGCAAAAATAAATCTGGAAATCATGAAAGTTGTCACAAAACAAAATTGTCATTTCTCCAGAGGTCTCCAGTGTTAGTCAGTTGTGGCCTAGGACTCTGATAAGCAAATGGTTGATAATTTTCCTGGTTTGAGGGCCTTTTCTTCACACAGTGTATACAGAAATGTAAACTCCTCACCCTTGTGCACATCCCTCAGGACTGACTCTGCTCTTGGTGTGCCCTGGCCCTGCCAACACCATCAGGGCCGTGTGCCGAGTGTGAGCCACAAGCACTGCACTTCACAGGCAGGGCTGCCAAATCCCACTCCTGGGGCTCAGATGGAGTGATTAAAGTCGACACTGTTCCCATTTCAGTTCTGTACCCTGCAGAGGAGGGTGTTTAGGCTTTCAGATGATATTTTAAATTATGCTGCCTGCTTTGACATGAAGTTGCACTGCCCATGTCAAGGTATTTTCAAAGCTTGGCATGAAATGCCTGAAATTAATCAATTAATGTTTTTCTTCCTTGGAAGCTCCTGGGAATACCAAGAGCTGTCATTTCTTTCCTGAAAGACACTCTGGATCCCACGCAAGGGTTACCAGAAGTCAGCTTGAGACATAAGTGATATTTAAATACTTTTCCTGGGTTCCTTTATGCATCCTTTACATTGTGCTAAATAGAGCAGGGATAAGAAATGGAACAAAAGAAGAGATTATTTTCTATTCCACTACAGACTTCAAAGGCAGGAGATGTGTTGTGTCCACAAAGTACACAAATACTTTCTCAAAAGGAAGAAATTGCATAAGCACAAGTTATGGTCAGGAAATGTCAATAGAAAATGACACAGTCTGGGCTATAATATTTGTGCTCTATCTCTTTAAACCAAAGAAAGCATCAAATTCAGTGCTTTCAATTCTCAAAATCCATTCTTGGCAGGATTTGTTTGTGTTTCTTGTGCCATTCTTCAGTACAAACCCTCAAAGAGTTCCAGTAAGCTCAGGAAAATCTAATAAAAATCACTCATCATAAAAATCTAAGAAAAATGTTTCATAATTTGCCTTTTTTTCCCCCCAGACTGCAGAACCGACTGATTTTATGAAAGGCACCAAAACACCACATCAATAGCTCCCAAATGATTCCCACTTGAAATAATTTCTACATTGCCTTCCAGAATTGTAGGCTATTGGCAGAGATGAAGCAAAGCCCAAACAAACAAGAGGGAAACAAGGAGAGCATCACGGACTCAACCCCCTCCCAAATGACCCTTTCCCTTCCTGCTTCATTGGGCCCTCCTGCCCTCCTGCTCTCTTGGTTTGCCTTGACTTGCTCGAAGCAGATTATGCCAAAATGTCCTTAAAATGTCAAGTATGTGCTCCTTTTAGGAGAGGAAGTCCATGGGAGCCTCGAGAGCTTCTGAAACCTCCTTACTTACATTGTTTGGGTATTTGGGGTGTTTTAAAAGCCCAGAACCAAACGAGACAGTGCAGGCCAGAACCACAGATGGGATCTTAATACTGCAGCAAATATTCATACAGTATTGCCCAGACACTGTATTTTTGTTCTAAAGGAAGCAGAACAGAGACCATGTTTTCTGTAGGGGCTTCATCACCAGCTGGACTGCACTTCTGACTGCTGGATGGAAAATGCCACGTGGTTACCCTGTACATGAGTATCTTTGTGCACACAAATGGAATTGTATACTCCCTAAAAATACATGCCTTAAAAACACTGCACAAGCCGACTGCAAAGCAAAGCTCAATATGATGGCAAACAGAGTCCTCTAGTGGTGTCTGCTTGCCCTAGAAGTAAAAGCAGTCAGCAATTCAGGGAAGAAAGTGAATGATCTCAAACATGACCTCACAAGAAATAAAGCTTAGCCCAAAGCTAAAAATGATCACAGAAAGTTTCCCCCATGGGTGTCCGTGAGTCGTATCAGCTCAGACTTCAAAAAAGACCTTCCAGAGCAAGATCACAGGCACAGAAACAGCTGAGGAGGGAAACAAGGGGGAAAACAATTTATGTAAACTCCACAGGAAAAACAAGGGGAGGATAAGGAAGCTTTGCCAAAGTACGTTTTAGAGGAGCTCATGAAAATATGCCGAGAAGGGGAGAATGGGATACCAGGGAGAGTAAACTGGATACAGGGGTGCTGGCAGTGGCACCTGGCCCGGGGGCACAAGATTATGGGACTTTCCAAAAAAATAGTGCAAATCATTTGGCACAGTAGGTAAGTGAAATAGGAATGGATGTGTTGGTGAAGTAAGGATGGATGTGTAGGTGACACTGGGATGGATGTGTTGGTGCCAGTTATGCAGCTGTTTTTATTCAAACCAAGAATTCACCTATTTTAAAAAAATATAAAATGAATATCCCTGTATTCACTTGGCATAAAACCTTACTAATCTCTCACGATTGCAATAGATTAATACAGAGTTTTTTTAAAATAATCAGCTCTTGGTCTGCAGATGCTGAAGTTTCTTAGTGGTACCAAGTGGGCAAATGGTATCAGAGCATTCCCAAGTTATCCATTGCCTGTCCTGCTCTCTGCACTCCCAGATGTCAGGCAGTGCTTTGGCAAGATACCTCCCCAGCCATCCCAGCCTGGCCAGCAGCAGCTCCTGAGGAAGGTCTGTGTGGGCCTTGGACCAGACTGTTCCCAGCACTGCCCCTCAAGGCTGAGCTCAGAAAGCACTTGGAAAAATCTCTTCTCCCTTGAAGGAAGAACCTCATCAGTTAGAGAAAGTCACTGGATTTGGTGACCTCACGAGTTCTTCCTGATCTCATATGCCTGACCATTTTGAGGAAGGCAATGTGTCCTTCCATGTGCTTATGAGGTCCTCTCACAGTCTTAATTGAGACTGTGGGCGTGATCCAAATGCAAGTCATAACCATAACAATTTAATTAGAATCATTCAATCCAAAGAGCCAGAAGTAGTTAATTAAATAAGCAGCCTGGTTTGTGGGCAGAGACATTCCTCACATCACTGCAGTCACTGCAGTCTCACTGTGCAAAATCACGAGATGCTGTTTGGTAACAATCAACACAAGAGGCCACTGAACAAACACCTTCTGACTTGTTTTCCAACCCACCCCAATGGTCCCTGGAGTTCTCCAGACAGATATAGGTGATGATGGCATCGTGGTCCCACAGCCCTGCTGCTGTTGGCATCTGGAGGAGCACTGGCATGACTAGTCAAAAGGGAAGTTTAGTCTGCCTGATCTTGTCACCTCTGTGCAGGGCTGGGATGGTCACTTGTGTTCACAGCGCTGCTTTTGTTTGATTGTCACCAGTTTCCACACGGTGCAGAGAAATAGATGGGCCTGGAGTGGCTGGATGTATCCCACAAGGCTTTACAGGGCCAAGGACTGCAAATATTTCAAGGATGGAATCAGAGAATATCCTGAGATGGAAAGGACCCCCAAGGATCACCAAAGTCCAACTGCTGGCCCTGCACAGCACAGCCCCAAAATTCCCACTGTGTGCCTCAGAGCACTGCCCAAATGCTTCTTGAACTCCAGATATGGAAAAGGACATGGATAAAAGATAGAGAAAAATTGCAATCTGTGTTTGCAGATTAGGCCTTGAGATGACAGCCTGGAGATGCAGTGGCACAGCCCTGGGCTCCCAGGGCCCTGCTGTGGCACACGTGGGTGTGACCTGATTTATGCCCAGCTTCTTCCACGTGTCAGCTGAGGTAAACTTTGCCCAATTCACTTCAAATGCAGAAAGAAACAAAACCAAATTCACCTTTCCCCTGCCTATTTTGTAATCTTTTCCATTATAATTGGGATTTCAATTAGGGTTTTAGAAAGGAGAACAAGACTGAGGAAAACCCAGCTGTAATTTTTCTGTCTAAACTCAGCCATAACTTTCTGTCTGCACTGGCTGCCCCCTGTTCTGAGGCTCATGGCAAACAAAGCCTCCCTGCCAAAGCATGGGAAGTTTGCTATAGCCAGAAAAAAAAACATTTCTGAGAGCAACAATATTTATTTTCCACACTCCATTAGTAGCCCAGAAGCAATTCAGGCATGTTACTAGAAACTGAACCCAGCTAATTAAAAATAATGTTCCAAAGCTCCACTGATGTGTTTTGCATCTGGAACTGACTTCTGCAAACAAACACACACAAAACCAAGGACAAATCACAATAAATCTGAGCGGACAGGTACAAGCAAATTGGTCTGTGGAAGTGACATGTCTCTCTGCTTAAATGTCTACCCCAAATCCCAAGGAGACGTGGCAGGATTTAATCTAATTGGGTTTGCCACTTCCCTGCAGCTTAGTGTGAGAATAACAGCAATTATAGATGACTGTACTTAGCTCAGTACCAAAAACCCATTTATTAGGCTGTTAGGCCCTATAGAAACAGGGACTGGAGAGCATCTGGATGTGCTGGTTACACCCTTGGCCTGCTACTTGTTTTGTGGCTACAGGTTCTGAATCGCCAGTGAGGAGGTGGTGGCGGGAGAGCAGATGCAGCTGAGCCTTGGAATGGATGGCTTAGGAAGGGTTTCTTCCTGCTTCAGAATCCTTGATGGCACCTTTTATGTTGGCTCAGTGCCCCCACATCTCATAACATTCAGCAGGAGACTGGGGAACCAAGAGGTTGCTGAGGCTCAGAAACGTGTTCATCGTAAAGTGAAGCCCCTCTGCGGGTCTGGGCCCACAGAGTTGGCACCACACGGCACAGAGACCCGGCAAGAATTATGTGTAAGGCCAGTGTTATGGGCCAAGAGAGGGAAGAGCCTCCAGACTTCTCCTCCTGCAGCATTTGAGAGGGTGCAATTAGCAACAAAAGCAAGGAAAGCCACCCTGCCATTCCAAAAAATGTGGTCTGTCCCCTGTCCCACCTGTTCGGTCTGGGATAGGAGTAATGACTGCTGTCCTCGCCCTGGAACTGCACCAGGAGCCTGCAAAGCCCTGTCCTTTAAGCTTCTGTCAGCTATTACAGCCATAATAAAACTCCTCTTGCCAAGCAGATGTTCGTAAATGAGGCAGTAAACTCTCACCATGTCATTACTTTTCCTAGACCCCGCTGGGTGCTGGGATAAAGGTGGGTTGTTTTTGAAGTCTGGACAGCTGCACCTCCACAGCCCTGCAGTGCTCACCCAGAGGGAAACCCTGCAAAGGGCTCTTTGGCTGCCCCACCTCCCAGTGAGGCCCGGCCCGTGGGGGGATCCAGGGGCTGCTTGTGACCCCTGTTCACCCCTCAGGAGGTGCTGGGGCCACATTCAACACACAGACTTTGGAAAGCAGCTTTGAAACACGTGATGCTTCCATTCCACACCTGGGATGGTGAAGGGTTGGTTTCGGTCGCCGCAAAGCAAAGTGGCAGCGTTCCCATGGAATTCCCAGCTGCTGTGGATGTGCCCCATCCAGGCTGGCTCCCCCCCCCAGCTGGGATGTTGATAACCTTGCCTGACAGCCTGGGTCACACAGAGTTGGAGAGAGGTTTCTCCTTCAGTGGCTCCACTCTGATCCAAACAGAGAACTGGCACAAATTAACAAGGGCTTGAATCAGACACCCCACCAACCACCTGCACACTGATATCCAGAGAATATTAGCCAAGGTCCCTGTCCAGATGCTGCTAAATTCTACCCTGAAAATCTTTTCTGGGAAGTGAATAAATTTATGCCTAGTTATGGGCACTACTTTTTTGATAAAACAACAGTAAACAGAAAGGATGGTTAGGGACTGTTTTATCCTCTGCCTGTCTTTTATGGCAGCTCTGTCTTGGGATTCCCTGAGAGGAATGCCAGGGTCAAACACCTGGATGTGGGAGGTGCAGCCTCCCTGGGCAAAAAGGGGGTTTGGGAATATTCACCTTGCTCAGCCTAAGCCAAGGGCCAGGAAATCTTCTGCCTTCTGAGGTAACTACTTAATCAAAAGTTATGTTAAACATGCTCATATCAGAGTGAGTAGGAGGTGGGTGACCAAGTATTTCTGGAGAACACCTTTAAATTGTGACTCAAATGGGGATACACTAAAGCACTTCTGAGTCCCAGGAAGACACACCGTGCAGCACTACATCTGGAGACACAGAAATTCTCAGGCTGGCATTCAGAAGGCTGTAACACATCACTGCACAACAAATTCACTGCACTGCACAGCCTGATGCCACATGGCAAAGTGTGACAACTGATCTGTAGCACTTAGGGGAGACGGGCGAGATGTGGTGAATATTTTCTAAACTGCTATCAGAAAACATATGTTTCTGAGGGGTGATGATACAGTGGGTCTGAACAGCCCAGAAAAATTATGAATGAAGTGTTCTCACCTTCATTTGACCTCTTCACTTCTCCATCAGGCAGAGCTAAGTGTGTGGCACAGCAGAGTGCATCTGAAGAAGAGACAGATGATAATAAGGAGCTGTTCAGGGATGCTCACTCCACTGGCTCTGTTAGTTCAGCTTGTTTGCACAGGGGGAATTTCCCTGCACGTGTGAACATGAGCAGGGATCAATAAATGGAAATAGCCAGGCTGGTCCTTTCCCAGCCAGAACTCCTCCAAGCAGGCTGTGGAGGGCTGGAGACAGGGGGTGTGAGGGAGCCACGCAGAGCTGTGCTGCTCTTCTCCCTGCACCACCTGGGAACACTCCACCCCTGGCTGCAGCCACGTTCCAAAGGTCTCTGGATGCTTTCACTCTCATTCTCCCTGTCCCGCACCTACAGCCAAGGTCTGCTGGGCTCCTCACCGTGTCAGATACCAGCAGAGACCTTCCTTGCAGATGAAAATGTCACTGTCGTGGTTTTCAAACGTTGAATGGAGAGCAATATTTTTCAAATGTCAAGTGACACACACAGAGGGTATAAAAGAGATAAAAGCAGAGTGGTCACCCAAAGGACAGCACCTTCTGTCCACAGTGGAGTAACCCCCAGACTGGCAGGATTGGTTTAAATGCAACCAGCCTGCCACAGGACAGGAGCAGTGCCTCAGGTCAAGGCTTTATGACCTGTCTGCTCACACCTCACATCGCTCAGTTCTTTATTCCCCTTTGTCTCCTGTGGGCCCTGAGTTTTCCCCTCTCCCTGAGCAGGATTCGGGCAGTTGGCAATGTTTGGTGGTGTAAGAGCCTTTGCCAGCTTCGGGGGCTGTCTGTCCCTGTCCCTTTCCCTTCAGTGGGAGCTGGGCTGGTTTACCTGCCCCTTTATCCCTGATAAAGCTCTCTAAGCCATTTTAGTTCTGTAAGTGCATGATCTGAGAGCAACCTGAGAGCAGCTGGGAGTTCCCTCCAGTGGTCACCAGGATTCACAGCCTCGATGTGCCCACCACTTCCTCTCATCTTTGACATTAATGCCCAGGGTGTTTTCAGAGTTTTGTCACTCAGGGAGTGGCTTTCACACCCTCTGCCGAACCATCTCCAGAGAGGCCCCTAAGAAGGCTGGAAAGTGATTTTCACAAAGCTGTACATTCCTCCCGGTTCAAGCCCAGGTCTCCAGACAGAGCCAAGGACACCCCCCCCCACCCTGGGAAGGATTTGGGGGGTCCTCAGAGGATCTCAGAGGTGGGGGTACAGCATTAATGACACCTATGAGCTAACTGAGGGGGCCTGAGCAGCAAATAAGCTGCAGAAATGCCAAGCCAGTGCCGGGCTTTGAAAGGCTCAAGGTAAAAAGGAGGCGACTGCAAACGGGTGTGAGGGACAAAGCACCAAGGGAGTTGGAATGAGAGCAGGAGCCTGAGGAGAGACAAATCAGCATGGGAAAGATACAGATGGAACAAGAGTGGGATCAAGAGAGTGCGCAGAGGAAGGATGGGGAGGAAGAGAAATTTGAAATGGAAACGATGAGAATGGAATATGATTTCCAGAGGGAAAGAATAAGGGTGAAAGAGGGTCCTGCTGGGTCAGCCCATGCATATTTAGTCCGTTATAATAAGGTAAAATTGCTTCCTCATTACAAAGAAGGGAAGGGTGTTGCTATGTTTTTGCAGTCTCTTCAGAACCGGCCCCGAAGTTGTAATTGGGGAGCGGAGGAATGGGCAGCACAGTTCAGAGCCTGGGCAGGGGGAAAGCCCTGGGGGCCCGGGCCAGGCTGCCTCCTAATGACTGCCCCGATGAGCAAATTGGGCAGGGGGCTTTCCTGAGGAGGGAGCAGCTTGACCCCAGAGACCTGCAGGGTTACTCTGGGGTCTCCAAGGAAAGGATCCTTCCCTGAATTGGCTGCGGAAATGACAAATTTATTTAACAGGTGGGTAGAAGGTGAAAAGACATCTGTATCTGTTTCTTTTTCCCTTTTTTTTAATGATGGAATTGTCTTGAGGAGCAGCTTTTAGAAGATGTTCTGAAGGATTTGGAAGCTGCTAGACAGAAAATCCTTCTATTAAAGTTTGCAGCCTGTTAATCAAAGCGGTGTTGTTGTGTGTATCCACAAAATAATGAGAAAAATGACGGGAATCCTCCCTGTTTCCACAAAGACTTGCTCTTTCTTTGGGGCGCAAACAGGAATAGAAAACAAAGTACAAAACTTTGCTTTGCCAAAATCTTACAAGTCACACTCAATTCCTTCATGAACATCCAGCAATGAGATTTGTTACTCTCCGTGCAGGAACCACGGATATGGTGGGTGCCACCGAGGAGATCAGGCTTTGTGCTTAACTCAGCACCGCACAAAGGCACTTGAAGGAGTTTTACAAAAGGAAGTTCAGATGCAGTTTGTTAAAAGGCCCTTCAGTGGAAGCACTGACTCCAGCCTGTGTCTCCAGAAGGTGGCCTGGCCCCTTCCTCCTGGAGAGCACTACCTGAGACACATTCCAGCCTGGATTACCGAAGTGGGAAGCACTGGGAAGCGACTGGAATACGAGACAGATGTTGCTCTCTGCTTTCTGCAATATTTACTGGTTGTAATGAGTCTGTAAAATTCAACGTTGACTCAGCTACTGCATTCCCAAATTCCTGCCAGACTCTGCACTCCATCCCCTCCCCAGCCCTGGGACCTTCCCCTGGGCTCAGCACCCCGAGGGGCCTGATTCACACCATGTTCTGCAGCCCAGGCTCGAACAAAGACACTTATTGTGTCCTCAAGGTAATGTCCTCTAACTTCTTCTTTTTCATTATGGATCTTTTCTCTTTTTAACTTGTCTGTTTTCTCATTTACTTCCTAATACTCTTAACAAATCTCCATTGTGATTTTTAACTGTTCTGTCTTCAAGGTCCCCCTGAGCCTGCATTTACAGCCCCCTCAGTGCATCATTTGGGCCTTCATTTGACTGGCTTTTCATTTTGGCATGGATAATTCCCTGCATTTTAAGAGAATGGAATTATGATTTTCCTTTGCATTCCTCTTCTAATTCTTGTGTAACAGTCCTGCACTCCCTGAAATGATTTTACTGGGAGATTTATCACCACTTGCTCACATTTCCTTTTCCCCTCTGGACAGAGATGGTCCCACCCAGCCCCCTGCCTTAGGACAGTGGGGCTTCAGTGTCAGCAAAGGGAGCAGAGTTTGCTCTAATGGCATTTCTTGGCCATTTCCCACACTTGTACCTGCTCCATCCTATTTCCTCCATGTGCTACCAGTGCACAACACCCATTTTGTGCACTGCCAGTGAGTGCCTTTTTTGGGTGTAAAATGTTGCTATGTCAAATAAAACGCTTTCTAACTAAATGTCCTTGGATGATGATGATGCCCACGAAACCAATCCCTGGCCATACAGAGCTCAAGGTCCAGTAACCGTACCCATGTCAGTACCAGGAGATGCAATCTGGCCCTTCTGGTGCTCATTAACTTGTAGAATAAACATACTTTTAGTCTCTGCTCTGCTACCAGTACTTCATGCTGTGCCTGCTGCCTGTAAAGGAGCAGAAGCCTTCACTTAGAGGAAAACCCCAGGAAGATACAAGCAGTGTCCAAGCAGGGTCAGGTGCTGCTGTGCTGGGGGGGTGGGCACCGGAGCTCAGCGTTACAAACGGGGGTTACCTCAACCTCCTGTAACTGCACGAAATACAGATTTTAATTGACTTCTTCCCGCCTCAGCTCATCTCATAAAGTGTGTTTGGTGGCTCTGCTGAGTAAAGAGGAGACAATAATATGTTTAAATGTGTGTCTGGAGAGCTTCTTCCACCCGGAGCTGCAAATCGATACAGCTCAGGGAGGAAGCTTTTGTTGCTCTCACTTCTCCTCTCAGCACATTTCTAACACGTTTAACACTTCTCAGTGTTACTTTGCGGGCACTGAAAGCCCAAGCCATGTCTGCAGATCCCTGAACTGGGACTCCAGAGACGTGTTTTCCACTCTTGGAGCCGTTTTTAACATCCTGGACAAGTAAGAACAGCTGTGCAGGCCCTTCTGCCCAAGCCCAGCCAGTCCCTTCTGGGCCTGCTCCTGTAAAGATGACTGCAGGGATCTGGCTGGACAAGCTGATGGTATTGAGTGAACTGCATGACTGTGACTTGAAGTTGCTATTAAATCCAGCACTTGAATCTTTGGATTCAAATTGGGCTGAACTGGGCTAATTTACCTATGAAAAGGGATTATTCCAAAGCTAACCTACCTGTAGCACCCTCTCCCCCCCAAAAAAGTCTTCGGGTGGGTTTTGCAGACTGGAATGCCAAAAATGCCAAAAAAAAATGAGCTGGCTCTGTCTCATTTTAGAGAATTTAGGGAGTCCTTGAGCCCTCAGCAGCAGCTGGGCATGGGCTTTGAAGCCTCCACAGAGGCAGAGCCCCTTTAGCTCAGGGACTGTGGCATCTGCTCTTGTCTGACCTCAGAATCAGATTCCAAGCCTCAGGTTGGGCAGGGAGGGAAATTCAGGTGAATTGCATCTGTCCCTGGGCTCTTACAAATAGCCCAGATTTGCCCCTCTGCACTGGAAAGTGTCAGGCTGAAAATACAGCTTGGAAAAACACTCTCCATTTCCTCCCCAAATCAGCCCATAAATAATGACTGGCCCTGATCCTGCCCAGGAGTGGGTGCTGTGCTGCAACAGTGACAGCAACATAGAAGGGGAACTGGGCAAGTGCTTTGGGGGTTAAAATCTGTGCCCTGGGCAGTAAATTTTCTGGCCAAAAGCGAGTCTTCTACAGTCTCATTTATTACTGCAAACATGACTGGAACTGGGGAGCACGACACTATTACCTGTTACTGCAGATTTATTGAGAATTAGCAATTCCATTTATATCTGTGAGATTTCAGGGATTATTCTGTTATAGACTGGGAAAGTGATGGATTTATAACCCCAGCGAATCCAGTTGTACCAGCTAATAGAGCAAGTGAGAAAATTTAGAGGTTTGTACTCCTAAAGGAGTTAACCTTTGGATAAAGAAATATTTTTCAAGTAGCATCTGAGAAATTATGGGATTCATAAATTCTGGCTGCCATAGCATGAAAACTACTCATTTCCTGGGGTTTATACTTTTGTACAGGAAAGGTTCAGAAAGCAAAATTTAGTACAAAACATTTGACTCCACTCTGTAATTCCCACTGTACCTTTCGTGGACCCTTTGGCACAGTTTGGCAGACCCCGAGGGAGTTTTCAAGGTTTATGTCTACTAAATTCATTAACGTTGTACTGACTTGAGTGAATTTCATTTTCCTTTAATTTTGATTCCTGTGTACTCTCTGGCCTCCTTAAAGATTGAAGCAAACCTGCAAAGTATGAAGTTGCTGAGGGTGTGGGGAGTTGCTCTGGTTTGGGTTTTTGGGGGTTTGTTTTCAGCCTGTGAGGTCTCAGCCCCTGGATGAACTGGTGCAGCATCACTGTCCCTTCTGCAGGCCTGCTCCAGAACTGATTATTGCAGAAAATGGAGAAATAGCCAAAAAAACATGCAATTTACCCATGAGTAGAAATACAAGAGGAAAATCCAACGGGGCCTCAGCTTCTTAGCAGTGTGAGAGCAGCAGTCACTGCACTCCTGCACCACCCAATTAAAGCCCCTCACTGATAATGCAGACGGTGCCACACTCTTCCATTTCTGACTCTGTCGTGGCTGGGCCTGCTCAGAACTCAGCTCTGCTGAGGGAAAACACTCTGACTTCCCTGAGACCACCCCAATTTCTCTTATGAGAACAGAGATTGCACGGGTTTTAGTGAGGAAATTGGAAGAATTCAGGCTTGGACATTGGACCGTGAAGATTCACTTCTGTTATTATCAACTTATTGCTATTTTTGTCCAGATTACATATACAGGTAAACAGATTTTTGAAATTGCTTTTTAAACTAATTCAAGGGTTTATAAATCATAAAATATTCGGGTGCTAAGGCCTGAAAAAGGAATGCTGAATTTCAGTTAAAGTAATCCAGAGCACTCCCACTTTAAAGGGGAAGAAGAATGACAAGTGTTTGTATTATGTACCAATCCCCACCCCAGTGGCATCTACTGAGTTTGGTTATTAACTTTGGAAAGCAGGAAAGTCCTTTATGTGGCAATCTCCAAGGAAAAAAGCCCCTGGAATTATCCCATCATTTCACAATCAATAAGGTAAAGCCACAGTGTGCAGCAGAGTTATGATTCCATCACTGTCATAACAGCACACCTGGAACAGGGGAATAGACCATTTCTAAATATCCAAGAGGTTCACATGAGCCACAAACCAAGTTTGAAATGCCCAGCAGAATTTTGATTCCTGTTTATTACTCCATATAAGCTCATGTATGAGATATTCCCAGCTACAATTAGAAAACCTGAACAAGAACATCCTCTTCCTGTGCTCTGCTCTAAGGTTTGTGCTGGGTTTTAATCCAGGACAGATCAATGCAGGCCCCTGTAAGGCCCCATTTAAGACCAGAATCCAGCCCAGAATTAAGTGCTTTGCTGATTATTGTGGCAAAATACCCCAACCTGTCTGCATTCCTTAGAACAAAACCAAATAGGAGAAAAAACCATGGAGCTCCTTATGCACAACACTTGGTCATAGTATTGCCCTTTCTCTCCTTATAATGGCATTACATTTCAAAGACTGCAGATCATTTTACAACAGTAGTAACTCTTGTTTAAAAGTGCAAGAAAATATCCTTGATTATACCCGAAAGATTATTTCTCGTGCCTTTCCATGCAAATGTGGCAGACTATAAATCCATTTTTGTATCACAATTTATCTGGCAGATGAATTTGTGATTTCCAGTACCATCCTTTAAGGAGACTCAGGGAATGTCAAGAGCAAGGAATCATGCAGGGATGATGCAAAGCAACCAGAGAGAAGTTGCTTAACTAAACATAAAACATCTAATCCCCCAAACAGCTGCTGAATTACCCCAGGAATATTTTTCTTGACATTGTTAAAGAAAGCTCAATAATGCCGCAACACCTTTTTGCTCTAATAATCAGAGCACCAGTAGTTCGGACTATCATGAAGGGAAGTATTTTAGCCCAGAGACAGGCAATAAAAAGGAACTTTACCAAAGAATGAGTTAAGAGAGCCAGAAGACAGGCTGTGTTCTCCATGTAAATCAAAGTTGTTCCAGGAGGGCTCAGAAACAGAGGTTGGTGTTTCCAGCTGAGAGTCAGCTGAAAGTTAATGGGGACATCACTAAGGATCACAGGCAAATGCTAACTGGACTCCTAATGAATATTTTATTCATGTCACCCTTAAATTAGTGAAGTTTGATAGGATGATAATGTAATGCCAAATGGCTCCCTCCCCAGCCCGTCTCAGGTGAAGGGGAGACCAGAATTTAATTTTAGGCTAATGCCAGGTCAAAATTAAATATAAGAAATTATGGCTGGAAAGTAATAAATCCAAAGTGACCAATGGAAAAAAAAATGAAGTTAATGAGATGTGCAAGCCATTTAGAAAAGCACAGATCTTTTCCATGATGTATATTTTTCTTACCTGGAAACAAGCCATTTTAATACCTGGTGATAGGGGTGAAAGCAGGGAAAGGAGAGGAAGGGGCACTCTTAAAGCTGTTGCTCTCAGGTCTTGATAAAGTTATGAAGAGAAATGCAAAAAGCTCAGGATGGGGGTAGTCACCATTTCATCAGCAAGCTTGGTGAAAACTTTGAGCCCTAAATACTCCTTTGGGTATCCACAGTGGTGTTCTGCATCCCTGAGAAGCAGGGATGGTCAGCAGGACCACTGAGGGGGTTCCCAGGGAGGGTGTGAATGCTGCCTTTAAGCCATCTCTTCTTAAGGCTCAGTTGGATAATCCTTTCCAAGCTTTTATTTAAACTCTCCACGAGGAAAAAAATAAGTAAGGATGAATTAGAAACTGGAAGAACACAAAGAAGGCTGAGAGAGGGAGGAGATCAATAACCCCCGTGCACAGCAGTAAACAAACTGCAGCAATTACAGTCAGAGATGGTTATTGATCACCAGCAGGAGCAGCTCATACAGCAGCACCTCTGCTTATGCCAGCCCTCTATGACATTCTTACTTGCTCAGAGTATATATATAAATATATTGTATATAATATATATATATTTATAAAAATACGTATAACTGCACTCTACAACTTTTAGCACCGGGGAAATTTGAATTCCCTTCTATTAGTGAACAATAAGTGGATGTTTTAGGCTGTGTCAGTATGAGCAGATTTACATATCAGCAGGTACTGAGTGCCCTGTCGGGCTGAAACCTGTCCCAGCCTGCAAAGCTGAGCTGCAGAAGATGAACTGACATCCCTGAGGCCAAGGGCAGGAGGGGGGAGACCTCCTGAGCCCTGAGGACTTTGTTTTCTGGCAAAGCTGGTCCCTGTAGGTCTTCACAGCAAGAGGAGACTTTTTTCTTTAAGAAAAATAACTAAAAAGTGGTAATTATTCTGTTTCAGAAGCTCCTGACCCAGACGCTCAGACCTGCTCTCTGTGTGCGTCCAGGTCAACCTGGATCCTTTAAACAAAGATCTGTGTTGATCTACTGAAAGGTGGGCCAATATTTACAATACTGGCAGTGCTGTCCTCAGGACAGAAGCCCTGCCTGGTTTTGTGCTCCCAGGTCCTTCAACAAACCTGATTTCTGATCCTGTTCCTTTCATTTCTGCCATGTGCAGTTCTTGCACTTGAGGCACAAAGGTGATCCCATGGAATGACCAACCCCAGCCCTGTCAGTCAGCACAGTGAAACACGCAGCAAACACCCACCCGGAGCTAAGTGGGGTTTAATTTAAGGCATATGTCTCAATCCCCAAGACTGTCTCCATAAAATCTGGTATGTAAGACAAGCTGTTAAAGAAAAATGAGCTGAAGTCTGTCCTCTTTAAAAGTTTCTTTACCGAAATAAGGCCACCTCTAACATACAATCGAAAGTCCCAGAATCCTATTCACAAATCGTATAGAAAATTTAGGGGTGAAGAACTAGATCTGCCTGAAACAAATCTGAGAACCAAAGCTGACAAGGAGTAAAATAATTTGTGATAAACATTTTTCCCCCAGAGTTTGAATTATATAATTTTACTAGAAACCTGGCATCTTTTTAATAAACTTCTCCAGCAATGTTGATGAAAATACCATAGCCAAGAAACTGTCCGTAAAGTGCATAGATTTTTGTCAAGCTCACGTTACTGTCAACGACGTCAGCAAGACAAGTTTTCTGGAGGGGCCTGAGAAGAGCCCTGAAGTTTACGACAAGCTTTGTTTCTTTTCCACCTCCACTGTGCCCTCCCACTTCAGGTTTCATTCTGGGCCAGCCCTCTGCTGTCCTGACATTCAGGTGCTCTTCAAAAGCCCCTCCCTGATTTCCTGGGAATCCTGACACAAAAGGGACAGGACGCTGAGGAAACCGCCTTGCAAAGTTGCCAAAAGAGCAATTCCAACGTAATTAGGAGTTCGTGCTGCTCCAGCGCAAGCAGCACAAACACTGTTAATGTTCACTGCAGCTGCTCTGTCAATAACTCCCAGTGAATCCTCCAATTTATAAGGAAAATCAGGGAACTATTGGATTCCCTGACACTGATAGATCTATCAGTATTCATTGCCCCTCTCCTCTGCAACACAAGGCACAAATGCCAATAACTCCAACAGTCCCTTAAGTGCTGAAGGATCATTATTAAAGTGTGCTTGGCATCCCTGGTCATTAATTATAATCTTGTGCACATATGCAGCGTGATTGCAGGAAATAATCAGCTTTGTCTGCCAAATTGGCAACATTTAGAAACTAATTTGTTATGACATACCATCAAAGATATTTAAACAACAAACCCAAAGCTCCGCGCTCGGAGCGCACTGGTAAAATATCAGATCGCATCATTAAAAACCAGTTACCATATCCGAGGGGAGGTAATATTTATCCTTGAACCCTGGTTCAAGGGCAGTTTCCAGAAAGGCCCGTCCTGCCCTGTCTCCCTCGAAGCGTCTCGTGTGAGGGAGGGCCGGGGTGGGGATGGCTCTGCCGGGGCTCCACACTGCCCGGGGGTGCGGAGCTGTTCAGCAGCCGTGCGAGGAGTGTTTGCCCGGAGCTGCCCCGGCTCCCCCACTGCTCGGGCTCCATCACAGCCTGCCAGCTCCTATTTACCTGGCTCGTTCCCGTGGCGGCCCCTGGAACACCCACAGCCGGGGCTGAAGGGAAGGGCCCGGGAGATTCCCATCTCCTGACGGCTCCAGGGCACGGTGTATTGATCCAGACCTGCATGCACACGCCACCCCAGGGATCAGACTGCAGGAATACCGTGCCCTTGAATACTGAAGTTAGTTACAGGTAAGCAAGAAAGCAATGCCTGTGAGGCAGAATGCCACAGGCTGCAAGGTGGGAGGGCCTGGCTGCCCTAAGGACCGACAGAGGTTAAGTTTGAAGTGTGTGACCCTGTTAAGCCCTTTATAACCTGTGTGAGCCAAAAATAATCATGCTAAAAATAACTGTGTGTGAACCCTATACAAATGGAGTGAGTTGCTAATAAAATGGAGCATTTGATGGTACCTCTATGAGGATTGTGTCTTTGACTCCAGGAGCTCTCTCCATCACCCATCACCTCCCGGTGACACCAGGGGATATTCAAGGTCCTGCCAGGCTCACCTTTATGCCAGAGGGTGCAAAAGGCTCATTGTGTTATGTGCCTGCAGAATAGGAGTTTTCTGAGGTCTACGGTCAGAGGATTAAAATATGCATTAAAATAAAACCAGAAATTAAATATGGAGCTATGGTTTCATCCAGGAAACAAAACTCCCCTTTCACCCTCCCTGCCCCCCCAATAAATGGTTTAAAAATGGCAAATCACTCTTGCAACATGTTTTAAAGAGAGTATTTGCTTGTAAATAGAAATACGGCTCTAGTTTATGAAGAGAGTTAAATATGATGCTTTTTCCAAGAGTGAGAAGCTGAATGTGTGTATTTTTTTGCAGTAATTTCTGACACTTTTCCCTCTACACTCTGTGTTCTTCAGTGCACTTTTTTATTGCTGTTGTCCCTTTTTTTTATTTCCATTTGTCCCCTCCCATAGCAGGAGCCCACCAGCCCAGCTGGAGCTGAGGATGGAGAGCACAAGGAGCATGGACAAGCACAAATCCTTCTCCCATGGGATTGCTGCTCCATTCTTACAGCAGACTCTTTCCTCAGGGAGGGGGTGTTTTGTTCAGTGTATGTGACAACTTCCTCTCCTTTTCCCGGGTTTCCCCAGAATCCAGCATTCCATATGATTGAAACAGCTGGCAAGAACCCCCAGTTTTGTGCAAATCCATTGCACCAGCTTCTCAGCTGGTGTCATCAGACCCTGAACCAACATCTTCTCTTTTCTTCCTCCTGGTATTTTGTAGCTTGGGACCAATTTAATAACAAAGTCTTTTTAAATGCTTGGAAAGAACTGATAAGTTTTTCCATCAGGTAATTAATGTCACACACATTTCTTTACCACAGAGTTCTGAAATCTGTGAGGCTCAAGGATACTTCTTGAAACAGAAAGTAATCAAATGACCTCAAATCCATTGCCATGGAAAGATAAACTGTATCAAAAGGTCCTTCAGACTATTAATACCTCTTACATCAATATTCTCTTAATGTTTTCATATTTTCAAAGGGAAATAATAGATATGAACTTCTAATTTGCACCTGAAAAAGCAAGCAAATATTTCCTACATACCTGTGCAGATTTCATTACATTATGAAGCTTTAACCTCTCAAATGAGTAACTTGTATAGCCTCAAGTTCACAAAGCCTTTTAATCAGGACACATTTTACCTTGCAAAGTTCTATTACAATGCACTCTGCTAAGGCCAATGTTTAAATGACACATAATAGCAGGGCTATAATGATTTTCTTCTTGTTCTTATTTTGATAGACGTTATTCAGCATTTCCATAAAGGCCTAACACACTCACCTTGGAAACAATGCCCTGTCAAACAAACCAGTGAAATTAAAAGCCCAAGGAACAATATCTTCACACTGGGAACCAAACCCACCAGGGTGCAAATTAACACAAGTCCAATTAACCAAATTAGCCACAAGCCAAGCTGAGGTGCTGCCCCTGCAGCCACAGAGAGAACACAGTGTAAGGACAGGAGCCACCATGTCAGCAGAGCCAGCTCTGACATGAAATGTCACCAGAGGAAGCACAGGAGGGGTTTAATTGTGTGGCACCCTTTGGAACTTTTGCCAAGTTCCCTTATTTTCTCCCCTAAATTATCAGTAAAAGGACCTCTTGGAAACAAGAGTGTGGCTTATTCTCTAGCTGCTCTCTTGAGGTATTAAAGAACTCTATATACATTTTAAAGTGAAACTCCTGGCTGAGCCTGTGAGTCTGTGGCTCCAGGGCTGGGGTGCTACAGCAGACAAACAGAATCCCAGAATGGTTTGCGTTGGAAGAGACCTTAAAGCCCATCCTGTTCCAACCCCCTGCCATGGCAGGGACACCTTCCACTAGACCAGGTTGCTCTTTCTCAGCTGTGAGCCAAGCCAAGCCAGTGGCCTGCATCTCAATGCCAAGGACTTCATTAACCCCTGTGGCCATGGTGTCTCCTCAGAGCTCCCAGATCATCCACAACAAACCCAGGGATACAATTTGTATCCTGCCATTCTCCACCGAGAAACTCCTCGTTAACAGTTCTCTCCAAGTGTGGTTGGAATGGGAAGCATTTCCATACCATTGCCTGGTCTGACCACAGAGCTGTTCTCCTCCCTAAATACAGAACAAAACCATAAGGAATGGTAACTCTTTTTTTTCTGTACTTAGATGCATCAGTGCTCCTGTTAAATCTTCCCCTTTCCCAACAATCTCATCCCTGACTACTCCAAGCTGAGAGCTCTTTAGTGTAGCCCTTCAAAGTACAACAGTTCTTCCAGCAAACACTTTCCCTACAGACACCTGACTCCTGAACATCCCCTGATGGGAAGGCACTGTCACACTCCTAAAGCAACACTTCTTGTACATCTGAACTGGGGCAAGTAGGATGCAGGTGGCACACCATGAGTCATTTGGCACAATGAACTTCTTGGAGTCACATCATGAACAGGTGTCACACACTATCCCAGCTTTCCCTACTAGAACAGGGAAGGAAATTAGAACTCAGCATCCCATTGTTTTAATAGTGATGCTGCCAGGGACTTATCCTAGGAAAGAGAATAGTTATCTGGAAGGTTCTTAAGGCTGTTGGGAGAGTCATTTACTTGCTATGCCAAAATGAACTCTCTGAAGTGCCCCATAATGGATTGGTGATGTTCCCCTCACTGTCTCACCATGGAGTACATTTGTTTGCCATAGAAAATAAACATGCTGAACCTTAAGAGGGATGTTATTTATAACCTGCACAACCTTCCAGATTCACAAATAGAAGTCGTTCTTCTCCACAGGGAAAACATTTTGCCAGAGAGACGTGGAAAATGGCAATAGGTTTGTTCCAAATGCTGGAGGTTCGTGTGCAGATCTGTGTGCTCTTGTACAGGCTCCAGGAACCAACCACAGCCACACCAAATTAGCTGCTCCACTTCAGGAACATGTATAAAATGCTTGTATATTAAAAATCTAGAATTTTAAAAGTCTTTGTCTTGCTCCAGGAATCCTAATGCCTATTTCTTAGATCCTTGGGGAAATTAGGAAACTACTAGACGAGTTAATGCTTTGAAGCTGTAATTTAAAAGGTTTTTTTTAAAAGATACTCTTTTTTTTTTTTTTCCTAAAGAACTTGGCATATTTTAAAGGGTGAATTATTATAATAATAATTATGGATGTATTGACCTCTTTGTCCTCCTGGGCTGGCCACTCCAGGGGGCAGATTTAAGCAGCTCCCTGCAGGTTTGCATGAGCTCCCCGTGGCACTTGTGGTGCTCAGCCTGCAGGCACCCTGAGGATGGAGCCACCACAGCACTGCCCCACACCACCCTGGCACCTGCTCTGGACAACTGAACTGGCACAGAACACCCTGCCAGCCTCAGGCCTGGCTGCAAACACACTGCCCTTCTCTCTGGGGCTGGGGGAACCCCTCCTGCCAGGGGATGGGACCTCCAGGGAGAGGGGGACAGATTGCTGACTGCATTGACCAAAATGGACAGGCCCCTCTGCAATACGATTTGCACTCTTGGTCTCATCTCTCTGATGCTGCTGAAACTTTGAACAAGCCAGAAGTCACCATCCAAAGCTCCTTGAAGAGCCTGAAATCAACTGGCAAGCTTTGGATTGGGCCCCAAAGGTGTGATTTTGAGGAAGCTGAAGGAGCACAGAGATACCAGAATGTCACATAACACAGTGTAATACTTATCTGCACTAAATTGTGGGTTTGTAAAATAAATAAATTGAAAAAAAAAAAAGGAGCCCACTTGCTGCAAAATAACTGAAACCAACTATACCTGAGACCCAACTGAGCTGCACTCAGTGTCACTTCATAGGGAAGGCAAATACCTGGGGCTTGGGCATTATTCAAATAATCAGAGGAAGTTCTGGGGAAGTACCTTAACTTTAAATTTCTTACACAACTTTGCTTTCTTTGCCTTTCATCCAGAAAATGTTATGTCTCAGCCTGTATCTGGAAATACAGACAATGGTCTGAAATACAAAAATACAAAGCATTGCAGATAGTCCTGACTGTCTACAAAGGTATTGAAGTATTACTTTAATTGTTAACTGCTAAAATGACACGTTTGCTTGTTCAGACCTTCTGGAGCTGTCATGTAAAACTGGTTCTATTTTAGCAGCACTGACAGAACTATTTAGCTGCTTTGGGGTTTTATGTCCTCAAAATGCAGAGCCATGGAACACCCTGAATAAACTGTGGTATTTCTTGATATTTCTTATTGTTCTTTGGCAGGATTGCTCCCTTTTCATGTTCAATGCCAGACATCAAGCCTCCTGTCCCTCTGCCACTGATGAGAACAGTACCAAACAATGCCAAGCTGACATGAAAGAAATAGTTTCTAGAACTTCAGGACAGTTCACTTAGTTCAATATCACAGCACAAACCTAGAAAATTCATGATTTACAGTAAGAATTTGACTCTTTAGGATCCCTGCACACCAGCTGTTGAAGAACTTAAAAGGAAAAGGAGCTGGTGGATCTCTTGATTCAGCTTGTGTTGAGCAAAAGGAAGAGTGAAGTTCAGACTGACCTGCCAAGCTGCTCAGAGCAGAAGCCAAATAACACCTAAAATAGGTGGGCAGAGAGAGAGAGAGCAGGACAAGTTCTTATGGATGATGGGATCAGGGAAGGAGGGTCATGTCAGCAACTCTTTGCTATTAAGCACAAGCACTGGGAGCTCCAAAGCAGCCTCATTTCCTTGTGCCAGGGAGGAGCAGCTGAGGGGGGAAGAAAGAGGAATTGAGGGAGCAACCAGAGAGGACACCAACTCACTGCAGGTCCTGCTGTCCCACCACTCCCCCATGCCCAGGAACCAAGGGAACCCTTGAAAACACTTTTAGCTTCATCTGCTCTCGACTCACGCTGACCTTCAAAAGGTTCCTTCAGCCAGGGCTGGTTCTCAAGGCAGAGAAATCGAGGACTTCTCAGCAGCAATATCCCCAACACACCAACCACCTCTGTGCCAGGATGAGGGGGATTCCTGAGCTATCCAGAGAGCTGACCCTCCTTCCTTCCCAGCCTCATCTCTGCAAACAGCTGGGTCACTGCAGCCAAAGCCTTCCAAAAGCAGGAGCTACAGGGAGACAGGTCCCTGCCTTGGCCCAACTCCTGCAGGTGTCACCCACGTGTGCCTGGTGCTCATCCTTTCCTGCTCACTTGATGCAAAAGAAGAGCAATAAATGACCTCCAGGGCAATGAACACCAGTTTGACGTGCACAAGAAATGAAACCATGGTTTATGACTCAAGCACAGAACCTCCTGTGTTGGGCCTCAGTCCAGGGGGATTCCTCTGCTGTGCCCAGCTAACTTGAGCCTGGACTTCTGCATCATAAGCCTTCTGTCTGATCCCATTCATTTCTATTTGTTCCTTTTGCTAATATTGGCCTTTGTAATCTCCCTTCATTTGGAAGCACCAGCCCCCCCAATACCTTTAAGCACCCTCATTGCACTTTCATTGAAATCAATGGGGCTTGGCAAATTACCATTGTACAGCCAGATCCATTATGGCCCTTACAGATTTAAAAACATGATGACAAGAAGCAAATCTTGAGACACGACTCCCCCTCTTCTGCTGTAAATAACTCAGCCATATAATTTTTTAAACTCTGAAGTGCCTAAATTACAGACTAACAATATGCAGAATTTCATCTTCAAATAAGTCTATGGGGTTTTTTGTGGCTCAGACAATACAGCGCTTTTCACAGACTCAGCTAAACTGTGACAGCTTTTGTTTGTTTTGTCTTGTTTCTTGTTTAAAAATGGATAAAGGCATGTTGGGCCGATTTCATTTCAACAGGATGTTCGGAGGCGAAGTGAAGTGGCAGAATTTCGGTCCTACATGATGCTAATAAGGAGAATTAGCAACTCAGCCTCCCTGTGCAGCCCTTCCAAACAGGCTCTGCCAAACTCCTGACCACGTTCAAACCTTGCTGTGCCCTCCCCAGTGCCAGGTCTGTGCCAGCAAGGACGGGACCAGCAGAGTCGGCTGCTCCTTGGATGGCACCCGGCAGAGGCTGCTGCCATCAGGGGACACCTCCAAGGTTCCAGGCTGACCTCCAGAACTTTCCCCAGGACCTTTCTCCAGCCCAGAGGATGCAGGATGAGCACAGCACCCTGTGGCTTCCTGACCCCACCCCGTGCAGCCCCAGGAGCTGCAAGCGCCTTGAGCTGATCCCATCCTTCCAGCTGCACTCCCCAAACCCTTCCCTGCCCAACCACAGGGAGCAGATGCCAACACAGCAACGGGTCAATGCCCTGCCCCATGCCACTGATTGTGGGGACCTCCTGGAGCCAACAGTCCATGGGTTTTCACCTGTGCCCTGGGACTGGTGCAAGGAAGTGAAGAGGAGGAGAAAAGGCAAGTGAAACCAGAGGGGCAGGGAAAGTGGGAGTGCAGACAAGATGCTGTTCCCTTTCTGTGGTTATCCAGCACTGCCAAGCCCCAGGGGGGCTGTGGACACCAGGGACACATCCTACAGGTGCCAGGTCCAGTGAGGAACCTTGGGACGTGCCCTGGGAGACCTCTCTCACCTGGCCAGCAAAACCCTCCCGTGAGCAGCAGGAGGAATAAAGTGGTTTTCCCAAAGGAACATCCCTCCTCCTGTGGGTGGGGATGATTTAGCCCATTGTGCAATCTCTGTAATTTATATTCACTGGGGTGCCAGAACTGCACAGTCTCCTCTAAATATAAGCAATTAACTCCCATTAGCATTAGTGGGAATCACTCAGGAGACTATCCCCCATTATTGATTAGCTGGGGTTTGTACCAACTCAAAAAAATGTACAAAGAGAGGAAAATCACACAGTTAGTGGCTTTGGCTAAGTTAAGGCAGGCAAATTAGATTCATTATCATTCTTGAGCTAAACAGTGGGGCTTATTAGAATGTAGTTCATTTACATACTTTGATCTGATGGGTGTAGATACCTAATTATACAGCAGCCAGCAACTTATTTTTGATGTTTTTTATTAATTAATATTCAGTATTATAATTAAATGCACAGGCTGCTCTCCTGCAATTTCCTTTTTTTCCTTGCTGCTGCTGTTGTTGTTGTTGTTTCTAACACAGAAATAACTTCTAAAACATACCTGCGAAGTGCCTGCCCAGCAACAGATTCCTCCACCATGCAGTGCAATGTAATCCATCACTTCTAATAAACATGGCCCACAGCTTTGCCTGAGGCCCTGTTGCAGCCCATCCTCGGCAGTTAATAATGCCCTTGATACCCAAAATGTGTTCCTTTGTATTATATAATATATATAAAAGCATCTATACCCATAAGTAATACAATGATTTTATACATATAATCATGTGAATCTCTTCTTTTGATAGAGCTATTTTTAACAAAATCAGCCATTGATGTGACTGACTTGGGCAGCTCATAAGAAGCAGAAAACAAATTACTGTATCTTAGTTTTTAAATTTTGAAGACTAGGACTCATTCTAGTTGTTCTCCGCACTATGAACACGTAGCAGGAGACAGGCAGGGCAAGAGGCTCCCCCCAGACACACAGCTCGTTTACAGAAGCAACAGGGAAGGCCACATGGTGTTCCTGGTGTGGCCTGGAGGGCCAGGAGGACTCAGTTCCACCTTGCCCTGCCTGGCTGTGTTCCCACGAGAAGGAGGAGGCATCTCCCTCCTGCTGGAACTCCAGGAGCTGCCTGGTGGTGAGGTCTTTAAACCCAGCAGCCATGGGAGCTGGCTCTATGTCCACATCACTACCAAGGAAACAGCGGTGGAATAAATACAGCCAGAGCAGCTCACTAAGCCTTGGAACACAAAGAACCCTTCCCCTGAGCAGACAGTGCCCAGTAAGCTGAAAAATTAATGGAACTGTTTGTCCCCAGTTTTGTTAGGATGGTATCTCTACAAGCCCCAGCCATTAGAATGTGAGTTTACAATTATCCTCTGAGCCCTGTAATGTCCTGCCATTCACCTCCAGGGATTTATGTCAGACTCCAACTGGGTTCCTGAGTGATCCTCCAGCAGGACAGAATGACAGCACCATTATAGCTCCCTCCAGCAGATGATGGTAATGATATTATTATTCCCCTGATCAGCTTGGTGATGATTGTGTGAACTTTATCAGTATTAATAGAGAAAATAATAAAGGTATTAATATTTGAAAGCTCTCTGTATTGTGTTTAGTATCATATTATTGCTACATTTTATGGCAAGTACTTTGACATTTCAGTGAATTTCCATTTACAGTATTACCACTATAATCTACTCATTTTATAATTGCTTCTGTAAGGTTTAATTTCTAGTATTTCCTCTCCATAAAGAGACCTGCATCTGAAATTAATATACAATTATCCTCACAAATTTGCATTGTTAGTCTAGAGATGGGGGAGGCTTAAAACAGCCAAAAATGTTCTTTCTGGTTACTGGACCAAATAAACCTGACTGACTTCATGGGTTTCACAGTGGCCAGGATTGCTCCTCCTTTCCCAGAGGTATCCTGTCTCCCAGAGCTCTTAGAAACACCCATGCTGTCCACAGAAAAGGACAAGAGATGTGAGCAACCCAGACTGAGAATTCCAGAAGGAACTCCAGGATGGAGAAGAACATGTCAAACCATCTCCCTGTGCTGGGAAAGAGTCAAAAGGAAGACCAGAAAACATCGCACCCAGGAAAAGGTAGCACACATAAAGGTGGGGTTGGGATGGGGCCATCCCACCTGGACATAACCAATTCCTGGAGAGAAAGAGCTGCTGAGGAGCCTGGGAAATGAGTTCTGTGAAATGAGCTGCCGTTGGCAAGGGGCTGGGGCAGGAGGAGATGCAGAGCAATGCAGGTGGGTTGGGAAGGCTGGAGCTCAGGGGTTGTGTGGAAAGCAGGAAAGGGGCAGAATTTGTACTTCACCTCTGGCTCAACAGTACTTTTGGAGAGCATTCTATCAAACACCCACCCTGTGCCACACTGACGTCAGAGCAGGGCGGCTGGTCCTCCACAACTCTGGATTTCACTCCAGTATCTGCAAGGAACTCTGAGTTCCCTCAATTCTTGTAACAACTTGCACTAAGTTAATAAAGCTACCATTTCCCAGAGTTACAAGCCCATATGTCCTGACTGCTCAAACCCCATTTTTCTGAAGAGAAACACATAAAAGCAAACCCTGGCACTAAGGAAAACACCAGCATTTGTCTGCCACCTCTAAGATTTATGAGAGAGGCATCAAAAAGGCACCAAAGTTGGTAACAGCTATTTCTCCTGTGAAGGTTCAGCCTAAGGGTGGTTTCTTTGCATTACTCTCTCCAGTTGCAGAGCTGCAACGTAGTGACAGCTTGTCAGTTAATGTCAGACATTCTGTGAGAGATCCAACAGGAAAAGTTTACAGAACTTTGTGATACTGAACGAGATGCACTCTTAGAAACCACTCTGATACTTGACAAGGCGTGGAGCTCTCGTGAGAGCCACTGCCCGGCCCTCCCAGCCACAAAGGGAGGTTGTGAGCAGGGGGAGATGTTTACACAGCACTCCTGGATCCAGACATCTATTTCAAAGGGTTAAATCCCAACACTCAAGAAACTATTTCAGTTTCAAGTTTTGCTCTTAAAATTCTGACAGCGTGAGAGGAGAGATTAAGAGTTGTGTCCCAAGGATGTGCTATCCACACAGACAGAATTCACCAGCATTATGAAGTTCCCAGGCATGGAACTGAAAGTCAAAACCTCCTGTGCCACGCCTGTACTCCCTACCAGCTCGTGGGAATGCTGACATCCAGGATCCCAGTGTTTCCTGCTTCCAGCAGCTTCATGGGCCAGGATCTCATGTAGATCCCACACTCCTGCCTGTCCCAGGGCTGAGTTTGTGCCAAAGTTGGATTGCAGTGGCAGGAACATTAAAGGAAAGCCCTGGGCTCGTCAGCTGCCTCACAACTGCATCAGCCTCACCGCCTTTGTCAGGAGTGTTCTCTGTGGAACTGCATATCCACTTAAGGGTTTGAATTTGATTTATCTTGGAGATGTGAGGGGAGCAGCAATCCTTGGGAAGCAAGTGAAGAGCCGCACGGAGCAGAAGATGCAGGGAAGACACACCTGGGTGTAAATTCACCACACAGGGCTCAGGCAGGGCCCTCAGCCCTGATTTGCAGAGCTGTGCAGCACACATTTCTCCTGCAGGGACTGCTCAGTGAGCTCTGGTTTCCATCCCTGTGGGGGAACACTGGAATCTGAGGTCAGGAAACACCGATCTGAGCCAGCCAAACTGAGGTGCCAGGAGACACAGATCCCTTGGGCCACTCGTGGGCTGCTCCTCCCAGTGGATCCTACAGCTCGGCCACTGCAGTGTCAGTGGGGTTAAACCACAACTGGATGGATTTCCCGCAGCATTCCTGTCATGGGGGTGTTCTGAATTGCTTAAGGCTCTACCCAGAGCTGTCCCTTGCAGCAGATCCCAAAAGGCTGCTTATGGTAAGCCTGGAATTCACTTCAGAGTTGTTTCCAGCTGACATGCACAAGGGGAGATGTGGAAGGCCTTAACATCCCATTGGCATCCTCAGACCACTTGGCAAAGTCTCCCAAAATATGATCTGCACACGATTTCTGGAGAATACTGAAGTATTACACCCAGCTACATCTCAGGGATGTTCCACTTTGCTGTGATAGAACTAAACCATTCCATTTTTCAAATCAGTGGGAGTTTTGCTTGAGGAAGAAATGAAAGATTAGGACTGCAGAAAACACAAAGTCAGTAATTTGGCAGCCTGATTTTATAATAATCTTTGTCTAATGATTATTTAATATTGTACTAGGCTATTTAAAAGAATATTCTACAAAGTGTTTGGGCTTCCTTTTCAAAGTCTGTGTAAAATGTGATTTGTAATTAGTGGCTTTAGATATGCAATGTGTGTGAGAGAGACTATTAGTATTCCATAAAAGCTGCTGTCACTATAAGTTATGTGGAGAAGCACAAAATAATATGAATACTTAATAGCTAAAATATTTTGTTTAAAATTGATTTGCTAGAATTTATAGAAGCTCCACCTCAGGAAATTAATTTTTTTTTGTTTTGTTCTAAATAAATGAGTGAGGAACTATGGCCAGAAATGACCTGAGCACTAAGGGAATATATTAAAATATAACTACTTCAAAGCATGTCACTTTACTCACATACAGATACTGGAATTATTCACCGAGTTTGTTACTACAGCTCTGGAAATTCCTCTGGAAATTAAATATCCTGATCTTTCCAGTAGGTGCCAATGCAGGAAACCCCCCTGAGCCCCGAGCTTGGGATGCGGCGCGTTCCTGGCGCAGTCGGTGCGGTCGGTTGTGCCTGGGAAGGGAAACCCCTCTGCTTTTCCATGTTTCCCAGCGTTTTCCCGTGGCTGAGGCTGTGCAGCAGAGGGCACTCCCACTCCACGGAACAGCCTCGGCCGGCAATGCCTTCAAGACAATTCCACGGCAACTTGGCTCGAATGCCCTCCGGATTATGGGCAGCAAGGTCGGCAATGCAGGTGCCGAGCTGCCCTGCCTCCCCCCCGGGCCGGGGGGCTCGGGCAGCCCCTGCACTCCCCCATTCAACCAAAGGCAGCGGCTGCTGAAGAGCTCCCGACGGGCAGAGGCTGCAGGGTTTGGCCAGTGGAGGAACAAGGAACCAAAAATGGTTCTTAACCTGCCTAAAGCCGAGGCCAGAATTCTTTTAAGGCAGCAATAACATCAGCGTGGGTTACTGTAGGATCCTGACATGCTGCTACTAAAATCACTATGTTAAAAGAATATCTGAATTTACGGGTCCTGTGTTCCCTCATGTTGTGGCTTGATTTCCCCCTTCACAAAGGAGTTTCCTCTGCATATTCCCTTTCTGACCCAGACAGAATAATTTCTGATTTTTCATCTACTTCTGGAAGGTAATGGCACGGTGAAGAGTGTGATGTGTGAGCTCCAGATGGCACCGAAAGAATCCAAGAATCTAAAAATACGGGAAGTTTTACAGGAGAGGTTTCACAAGGTGGCTGTCTCCTCCTTGACATCACTATTCAGCTGGCTGTTGGAATGGGACTAATTTAATTAAGAGAACAGCTCAGATAAAACATTTTTGTCAGATTCCCCAAGTCCTATTCACCTCTCTTGAGTTCTCGAGCAAGTCTTCTCTTGAGCAGGGCAGTAGCGCAGCTCGCCTGAGCCCAGCCACAAAGGGCACAAAGAAAACCACTGGAGTTAATGCAAAGATTACCAGATTATTTTTCCAGTGGTGACCCAGCAGTCAAGGCAATTGCTGGCAGGAAATTGTTCGCTGCAGTCTCCGTCTTTCACTCCTCAAGAGCTCCAGGTGAGCTGTAGTTACAGTGCAAGGTCCTGAAGCCCTCACAGCTTGCCCTGAGCTCATTGCACTGCTCTGCTTTCTCCAGGATCTGAAGTAAAAGCTGTTGTTTCTATAAGCAATAATCAGCAATTGTGGGTTTGGGGTTTTTTTAATTGGTGACCATGGCTATTTTGTGAGAAACATAAGCAGAATGGTGAGACCATGATACAGTTAAAATCCAAGCCAGGGTGTTCATTTTGCTGTGCTCCAGTCTCTCCAAGTATGGAACTTGATTTCCTAATAAAAAATTTCTATATCTAGTTTCAGTAAGTAATCAAATACCACGAACCTGCTTTGCACTTCTAAAAGAATAGTGTACTTTATGGGAAAGAGAAAAGGCTGGAGGAGATGGCTTTGTAGCTGAACAATACAGTTCTTCAGATCCCAAAGAGAACTGCTGTATTCCATAAATGCTGCAGAGGGGGTGATGGGGGAAGGTGGGAAAAGAGAGGGAGCCAAGGAGAAGAGGGTTAATAGAAGTTGTCCAATCTAACATCCTCAAAGTAAACACATAAACAAGGAGAAAAAGCTGCTATCTGACCAAGGGAGAAGAGTGTTAGAAGGAAGTAATGGAATCCCTGCAGCATTTCCAAATCTACTTCAAATCCAGGTCTCTTCCCTCATCTCATGTGCATTGCTTGCAGCAAAAATGGGTTCCTTTAAAGAGCATGTCCCTTTATCATCATAGAAGCAGCAGTTTCACATTTCATACTTGTGATCTCAGTAGCTTGGAGGGGTTTGTATTCAGAACACAACTTTGGTGTGTGAAACGGGGGAGTGTCACTCGGTGTGTTTATGTATCACCCAGCAACCCGAGAGGGGACTGGGCGTTGGGGCTGCACTGACACTGTTTGTCAGACATGGAAAAAAAGAGGGAAACGAAAACAAACAAACACAAAATTGCTTTGTGTCCTGTCTGAGAAGAGGAAAGGATGGGTCACCACTAAGTGTTTAAAAGCCCAGCCTTCCTTGGGCACCAATTGTGGTGCAGTCTGTACAGAGGATTAGTGACACACTGAGACTAAGCTCTTGGGACTTCGCAGGGTTAAGCTCAGAATGTTTTTTCTCACTCAAGCATCTTTAAAAGTCTGGATGGCACCTTTTGCTTCAGATTGTGTACAACTTGTTTCCAAAAGAGACATGTGATGGAGTGGTCAAGCCTTGGTGTTTCTTTTCCAGTGGTTCAGGAGAAACACAAAGTCAGCTTAAGGCATTTTTGTACCCCCTGAACAGAACCAAAATTCCTCCAGCATCTCTCAAAATGCATTTTAATGAAACCAAACATGAACCCAGTTTTCCAGTCTTTTTCACCCTGGTCAATCTCACATAAAATACTCCTGAACCCATAACGCCATCCCAAAGAGGAGCCCTGAGCTGGAGTTCCTGATGGCCAGAGGAGACCCTTGGAATCGTGGAGGACTTCAGGGAAGCAATAAGATCTCCTTCAACAAAAATACCTTGCCCCATGTGATACTTTGCACTGGTATATTGACTTTTTCAGGACGGTACAGGAGATAAGTTAACTTGAATTTCCTGGGTTTTAAGACATTATAGGAGTTATTTACTCTTCTTTTTTTTTTTTACCTACCACATTTTTAATTAAATTAAATTCCCCATGCGTGGTTAGCTATAAAGTGCATATTACTTACCTGCATCTTCAGATCTTTTACAGTCCCGTGGGTAAATCCATAATTAGTTGGTTTTGTAAAATGCATATTATTTACTTGACAGGCCAGAGTGGCTCTAGAGGAACTGTCCCCATGTCTTGGTTAAGTGCATAATTAGGCAGGATTTTTAAACCTATATTATGTTCCCCACATTGAAGCCATTGCACTCCATTTGTTAAATATTCATATTTTTTTAAATGTGTTATTTACTCAATCGGCCAAGACAGCATGTAATTATGTCTTTAAAATGTGTGCAATGCATAATAAAAAATACCCATGGAAATGTATGGAAAAGAAATTCCTTTGCCCTGTTAGGGCTTTTTTAAGCCACTGAGTCCTCACCATTTCCTCTCAAAATACCAAGTTCAGAATGACTGTTTAAGGGGAAAAGTGTTCAATCAAGCACTGCTTAAGAGGATTCTTGCACACTTACCCAAGTCTGATGAAGTTGGAGGTTATCCACAGTGTGATGGAATGTGAAGGTTTGAAACCATCAACAAAGGCTGACGTGGAACAGCCAGGGCAGAGCTTGATCCCTCATCTTCCATCGTGCCTGGTGCTGCTGAAATGAGATGGGGGATGTTTAGTGGGATGTTTTTAGGGGGATGTTTCGTGGTGTGACTGCTGTTCAGAAAGGCTGATTCACATCAGCCACTTCCTGAGCAGAAACAGCACCTCCCTCAGGCTCTGGAGCTCACTTCCTGGGGACAGCTGAAGAAGAACTCCTCACCCCTCTGCTCCCATTCCCACTCTCTCCATTCCACACAGCAGCCTGAGCCACCTCTGTAGCTCCTCAGTGTCCAGGTGTGGAGTGAGGCAGAAGCTACAATGCCCTGGGGGTGGGCATCTCGTCCCAACCACAGCTCAGCACAAACACCAACCAAAGGCACTGCACATCCCACCCCACAGTCCTCTCCAAAGCTCCTCTGCACTCCCTGGAGCTCCCTGGGTCAAGCTGCACCCAACCCAGGATGTGTGGCATGAGGAGCTTGCTGTGAGCACGGTGTGCCCCCCTGCTGGCATCTGCCCAGGGTGTGGGCATGCAGTCAAGTGCAGCCCAGGCCCAGCAGCTGCACCACCTGTCAGCTGGGCCCCCAAACCCACCTTGGGAAGTGCCTTTATGTCCCACCCAGAAGCATGTTATGGAAAGGGCCATGCAGGGAAAGATGCTGCCTTCACCCCTGCCTTGGGCTCTTCACCGTCCCCTGCTCCCTGTCCCCTTCACATTCCAGCTGGCACAGCCAGATCTGGGAGTGCTCTTATTTGTTTAACTGAAATTAAAAGGAAAAAAAAAAGAGGGCTCAGTTAAAACAGATCTCAACACCAAGTGGCTGCACGAGCACTAAAGTGCAGAAGGACTGATGGAAGGGGTTTTTCTCCCTGAACAGCTGGTTGGGCTGGTTAGGGTGATGGGACATCAGCTGGCAGGAAATGAAGCGGCTCCTGCAGCACTCCCAGCAAAGGAAAGCATGCAGCCTTAAATCCCAGGGGAAGGGGTCTCAGTTTCAGTCAGTACTCACAAGAAATATGAAGGAAGACATGCAAGGCAAACCCCACCAGGTTCCTTAAACAGAGACCAGGATTCATCTCAAACCAGGTTGCCCAGTGTGGCCACTGTAACTACCAAAGCGTTCCTGTTTGGGCTCTTCCCTCCAGCACAAACACAAGGACTGTGTCCCACAGCTGGCTGGATATTTCCCAAAACAACCCATGGGTGGTGGCTATTTTAGCCAGCGGGTTCCTTTGCCAGCACAGAGCAGGGAAGTTGACTGGCTTTGTGTCTGAAATGTAATTAGCTGACGGGACTACAGTCATAATGAAAGCAAAATTCACATCACTGCAGAGCGGATTGTTTGCTCTTTCCAACAGGAGGAAAAAGTGAATTCTGAGGCATGTGTCTGAGGGACTTGGTCAGTGTGTGTCCTCAGTTGTCCTGTACGTCTGTCAGGGGGAAGGGAAGCAGCTGGAAGGGCAGGTCATGGTTTTTTTAAGCTTTTAAGGCCTCAAAGAAGAAATGAATGCTGAACAAGAACTAAAGCCATTGGGCTCGAGCACCATTCCTGTCCCATTCAGGATTCACCCCGATGAACAGAGAAGCAGTTTTCCCTTAGAAGCAGATGAAGAGGTTTACAAACATCTTCTAAGCATAAAAAGTAGTTACTTTTCCTCATTTATAAAAAGAGGTTAATTTTCTATGCTAAATTCTCTCGGCAAATACATTTGTAGAGCGACCCTCAGACACCCTGAAATGCAACACTCTTTGACTCTCCTCTAGTCATTTCTGAAAGGCTGAAATACCAGACAACAGAGTGTTTAGGACACAGTTGGGCCATGATCTCCTGATGGTCACGGGAAGAAAAAAAAAAGGGGTGGAAAAAGAGAGAAAAATAAAATAAGAAAGCCAGTTTGTTCTGGGGTTCATAATTTGCTCTGCAAACACTCCCAGCCCCAGTGACAGGTACAGCATTTACCAGTCTGTGTTGGGGCAGGATATACATTAACAGCAGGCAAGTCCTGCCTCCCAGGCCCCAGGGTCCTCCCCTTTCTACATGCCTTTGAACTCGTTGGCCCCTGAAAAATTCTCAGAAAGCAAATAGCCTTCACTCACACCGAGCATTTTGGAGTGAGGTTTTCCACCCACTGACAGCATCTTTCCAGAAAGAGGAGGGGAGGTGGGAAATTCTTCGTTTATATGAAGGGATAATGTAATACACTGTAACAACAGCAGTTTCAGGACCTGCATGGACAGATCCAGAATCACAGTGTGGGAGAAAACCCTAAGACATAAAGGTCATTTTCCATTTGAAAATAAATCCCATTCTTTCTACTAGATGTTCCTATACCCATTTCCAAGCAGGACACAGTAAAAGGGACTCCAACCACCTGCTCCAGTGGTGCTGTAACCTCCCTGAGCAGGAAGGTTTTTACTAAAATCCAGCTTGGATTTTGCTAGGCTCAGTTCAGTTCAGTTGCTTTGTCCAGCAGGGACCTATATGAGAAGAGTCCTGTTTCCAGACATCAGTGTCTGGGGCTCAGTAACCCATTTCTTTTAATCTTTGTGAGCCACATTTTCTGGGGTTCTGATTATCCTCCTGGTTCTCTAAACTGTGTTCTGCTGATTCAATTTATTCCCAAATTATGTTGGCCCAAACAGGACAAAGGCCTGAGAAATGAGGAGTCAGTGCAGCCTCTCCCAAATGTTCCCCAAGAGCTGCTACCCAGGCTCTAAAACTGAAGAGGGATATAATAAACAAGGTTCTTTCTACAAAACACTGAGTTAAACAAGTTACTGTGTTGTCCCCAAACCCAACCTCACTGGAGTGACCCAGCAGGCACTGACACAACTCCCAGCATGTTGTATTCCCTGCTCCCCAATTTCCTTCCAGGAATAAAAGCAGCACACGGGCAACAGGAGTGTGCCTTCTAGTTTCTGTGTGTCCAGCCATCCTGACCTTGGCCAGGAAGAAGTGGGTCAAAGCACCAGAATCTATTCTGATGCAAGAAAGGCCTAAGTTAAGCTGGAGCAAACCTGTTTATGAGTGATTTGGTGCAGCAAGTAAACAACCCGAAAAAACTTGTTACAGAAAAATCAGCCACAAGTTTAGGAAAAGATAATAACTACAGTTCAGCCAAGAAGATATAAATACTGTATCTGCACCCATGTCCTCTGCTTTGATGCTGATTTTACTTTAATGTCATGTTATCTGCTGGGAATGACGTTATCATTGGGCCAGTTGGCTTTAAATAGAAAAAGCAATCGAGATGATGAAGAGGGAGTTCATTTTCTTTCCATTTCCCTTTGCAGAAAAGATTAGGAATCATAGAATCAATTGCAAAATCATAGAATGGTTTGGGTTGGAAAGGACCTTAAAGATCATCTCGTTCCACCCCTGGGCAGGGACACCTTCCACTACCCACGTTGCTCAAGGCCCTGTCCAACCTGACCTTGGGCACTTCCAGGGATGAATAATTTCAAATTTAGTTGAAGAATCCGAATGTTTTACTGGTTTTGGCAGCTGCCAATTATGCCAATGCACCCTTCCCCACCCCTTGGCCACGTACAGGATTTATGGCTCTATGGGCTAAACCTCTGCTGCAACCACTGTCTGTGGGAGATCAGGGTGTGTTTGGAAGTTCCCCCGGGCCCTTCACATGACCCTTTGGCAGCCCTTTTTTCAGGCTGTTTGCAGGCTGAGGCAGTCACCTGTAGAACAATTCCGAGCCTGTTATTTGAAGTTTCCTTTGTGCCCACAGGGGTGGTTGGTGTGTCGGTACAGAGCGGGAGACGGCGGACTGAGGGTGGTGATGAGCTGCGCTGCAAAGACCCAGCAGAGACACAAACCCACGAATTTCCAGGCAACAGATTGGATCACCCAAAAGATATGCTTGTAATAATAATGCCAGTGAGAGGTGCTTTAGATGAGAGCAGTGAAATCAGTGCCTGTGCTGCTGCAAAGTGCAGTGACTTTGCCTCACGCTGTAATCTCAGGTAGCAAACAGTGCCCCCTCCCAGGTACCATCACAGCTCCATCCCAGGGATCTGTTCTACAGATGAAATATTCCCCTCCCGATCCACAAGCCTTGCTAAGCCTCTGAATACAACCCGTGTTGAATGAAGAGCCAGCAATTACAGGTGACTGGTGACCACCAGATCCTACAGCATCCCCTATACAATATAAAATCAAATGCAGTGGTCAACTGACTGGGCTTGATGTTTTTTGTTGTCACTCCATCCAATTAATTAGGAACTATTTCTTAATGAGTAGAGTTCCAAACTGGTATTGTGATAGCCTTTGAAGTAAAAGTAGGTCTCAATCTGCCTATTTTATTTTTATTTTTGCCTTTTCCTTAAATCAGCAAATTCGCTGCGGAGCCTCTTGCTGATTTTAAGAGGCATATGGTTCTTAATCCAGCGGTGTATGAATTATGGCAGTAAATGGCTTTGAAAGTGCCTCGAAAGCAAAAATATGGAAATTCCCACCCCCAGAGACCAGGATGAGCAGTCATTATTTTTGTGATTGCAGAGAACTCTGCCCAAGTGTTCCAAGACTCCGTGTGTGTAATTGTTTGTCTCCTTTTCGCTTTGAAGTGGTTTTTTCCTAACTGCAAAACCTCAGCCCCGCTCAAGGACAGCTTCCACAGCCTGGTCAAGAACACCAGCCTATCTACATATTCACTGAGCCATAAATCTTCTATACTTTGGCTATGCATATATGACACATGACCCTTATTTCTCCCTTGTGGTCGCACTCTGAGAGACAATAGAGGTCCACTAAAGCACACAGCTCCCCTCTCAGGTAATATTTCATATGTATCTCTTTGCAACCACCAACACATCAAGGTAACCGAGCTGCAGTGTGGGAGGGGAGCGCAACCATAATTGTCTTAAATCGTCTAATTTGGTTAAAACGAGCAGGCAAATTCCCTCAGCTATTTGTTAGCATAATAATGCCATCTCTGTGTTTCTTGCCTCGTGGTATTGTGTTGTGTAAAGGGGAGTGAACTATCCTGTGAATCCTTTGGATATTTGGTTCGATCTGCCTGTCAGACATTAATTAGTTTCATAGCGATCTCTCACTGCTGTCTTGTGGAAAGACAGCAAGACTGAAAAATAAGCCAGGATGACAAAGGCAGAGCTTGACTTGCTTCTGACCAAAGAAATGTGTCATTAAGGGAAGGTTCAGAACTCACATCTGAAGCTCCTCCGGCTGCCCTGTGGGAGTACAGATGACTGGATTAAAACATTAACGTGTTATTATCCACAGAACGGTCTCCTCAAAGAACGCTCTGTTTGCTCATTTATTTCTCTGTACACAAACAAGTGTGGAGAGGGAGATTTGCAGAGCAGAGGCTGCAACTCACCCATGCGGCTCCCACTAATGACAGTGGCTGTGAGGCAGCCAAAACACTGAGCGAGCCTTCCAAATTAACCTTAAAATAACATTAGCAGGGCCTCGGCAGCAGCTCTGCAGTTAAATCCAGATTAAAATTTGCACTTGGAGCATCACTAATGGCCCAGGATTTCCTACTCAAATTACTTTGCATCATCTCCCTATTTTACACACCAAGCTCTAATTCTCTGCTTTGTGTCTACATTCTCTAACACGGGTACAAAGCACATTTGCAGCACCAGCAGAAAAGTGCTACTACAGAGCACAGTCAGGTCCTAACTCTCCAAGAGACAAGGGAATTTGCTCTTCTGCATCTAAATATATTAACTTTCACTCAAAAAGAAATTTTCACCTGTTCCATTAAAAAACTCTGAAGCTCTTATGCTATTTCTTCACACCCTTGGCGATTCCTCCCTTCTCTAACTTATCCCTCGTGGTTCCTGAACCTCTGAAAATAAAGCAATTTTGTTTAGATTGCCAAATACAGACAGTGGAGTTGCAAAATGCCAACTGACAGGTTGTGTTTTCACATGAAAACTGAGCACCAGGCTTGCATTACAACTCCAGTTTGCAGAAGTGGCAATGGGCTTCAAGGTGAATGGTTTAGTCAGGAGACTTTCCTCGTGTCTCGCTCATGTGATAAATATCTACAGCAGTTCTGAAATGCTCCTTAAAGGTTGCCTGCCACCCTAAAACTCCTGTGTAAGCATCCCTCATTCCCTGACATAATCCTTCTCATAACACTTTGTGCTTAACCCCAGCTGCAGAGCCATGGGGAAACTAAAGCAGGAAGAACACTCCAGATTCTCTGCTCGATTTTTCTAGGATCTTATTCAGGGTCCAGCAATTCCACTCTTTGTTCCTCTGACCTCTGGCAGGTCCTACACAGACATTTCAAGGCAGCTTAAACTACTGCAGCCACACCACCGACTCCTGAGTGTGAGTTACACACACATTTTGGGTCACCACAAAACTGAGATAAGCAACTGGGGAAGAGCTGCCTTGGAAGGAGAAGGAAGGTAGCTTTTCCCTCAAAGTATTTCAGATGTTCTGCCACTCTGAACCCTAATCTAAGTCAGGTTTGGGGGGCAGAGGTACAGGGTGTTTTTTGAGAACTTCTAGTTTCATTCTAGCTAATTATGTCATGGGGAAAATCTCCCTTTACATGATTTATTTCCAGTGGCTGTTCCTCAAAGGAAATTCAAATATCACGTATTTGGGGAAAACTCTCAGGCAAGTGCAGCACAGTCACAATTTTAAAGGAGATGCTTAAAGAGAGGCTCCTAAATCTACACACCTCTGCTGAACTTAATACTCACACCAGAGCATCCCCTGGGCCAAAACACATTAGCCCCCATTTCATGGGGTCACCTGCTGGCACTGCCAGCCCATGAGGTACTGGAGGAGTACCAGGACTGCAGGAAAGGCCACTCCCAGTCGTCTTTCCAAATCTCCAGCAGGCTCTTTCCTGGTCTGGGTAAAGGCACATTCCATTTCCTCCAAACTGGTTCACACATTTTCTTAATAAGTACTTGTGTCAAAATGTTTCAGTTGTCAGAATATTCACCTCTGAGCCTGAGCATGTAAGTACAAGTGCACACATTAGTTTATCCATCAATACCCTGTCTGTATTTTTGTCTGTGCATTCCTAAAGTGCCCATCAGGCTGATGCAGAGGTGCCAGTTGGAATTCTCACCCCGTGTTAGTTTGACAGCGCTGTCAGCAGAGCTGCCTGTGCTCCAACTGAAGTACAAAACCACAGCTCCTCCTGTCCATCTCTGGAAGCTGGTGGCTCTACTACAGTCCTGTGCACAGGTCCTGCAATAAACAGCTTGTAAAGCTCAAGCCTGGAAAAAATCTTCCCTATCACAGACTGGCAGATGGGTCACGTGGCAAACTCACTCCTAAGGTCTGGGGGAGACTGTTAAGTAGGAGAATAACTACATATCCAAACAAAATCCATTCTGTTCTTTGTCCTACACAGATTCTAAGCAAGGAGCACGCTCTCTTCCCAGAAAAAAACCTGTCCTTGTGTTCAGACAGACCTACAAGAGATATAAAATAGCAGCTCCTACAGCACCAGCACTGCTTTAATGGCTGAGTGTGGAACTAGAAAAGAGGATTCACTTCCAGGTGCAGACAGATGTCTGATGTGAAGATGTTGGCTGTCTCTTACCAAAAATGACAGGCATTTTTGGTAAGGCTTTTCTTAACAGATGGCAAAACTTGGGTCCTACTGATCACAGCAGGATCTGAGAGCACTCAGCTCACAGGAGGATCAGGCCCAAGCACGGGGCTGAACATCAGGTTTCATCCACACTGTTAAGAAGGGTGCTGGTGTGAAAAGGGTGTTCAGGCACTAAGCATCAGACTCAGGGGGGAAAAAAGAGCAACAAACCCTTGCGGTATATAGTGGTGTTTTCTTTTGTGTACTGTATCAATGGCTGTGTGGTGTGCTCCCTGAAAACCCAGCCCCTGGTAATTGTCAGGGAACTTCATTCCGAGTGCAGGCTCTACTGGAAATTAATTGCTTCAGTGCAATCTGAACCACATCATAAATGTCATGTAGAAGTTGCAGGGAGTGAGGAGGCAATGACAGCTCTATCCGCACTGTTTCATTTAAAGGTGGGTAAAACACACTGCGACAGAAGTGCTCTTCATCAATAATTTAGTCCACAGTGTAAAGCCAAGCCTTGCCAAAGATGCCAGGGGAGCAGCTACCTCCCTGGTTTTAATGACACCAGCAGGGAGGGGTTGAGGGGCCAGCTCAAATCAACATTCATTGCACATCTGGGCATGTCGGCAGATGAAGATATCTAGGACTGAGCTGACAGGACAAAGGGTTGAAAAAAGAAGTGTAACCTAGAAAACCTTTACTTTGAATTCTTTGTATAAATTCAAGGGGGATGACAGTTCCTAAGGTCATCTTACATAATAAAACCACAGTGATCTACATAGAGAATTTTAACTCTTTCCAACACACAATCAAAGAAGCTGCAAGTTAAGTTTATATTATTCGCTTTGTGAATGTAAAATGCAGAATCCTTAATTCTCAGAAAAGAGCTGTTTTAATGAGTGGAATGTTAACATTTCTATGCCTGACTTCATGGCAATAACCCTAATTATAGTCCCACGGAAGCCTCTCTGTGCTGGAGGGTCACTGAAGTTCCCACTCTGGCCCTCACCTTAGGGGAGTGTAATGCCTTTGCCATTTCGCACTGTGTCAGCTCCAACTTGCCATGCAGCTTAGCACCGGTTTACCTCCCAGAATTATTGTTTTGCAGCAGTTTAGTTTAGTTTGAACAGCTTCTGCTTGCCAGAAATCAGGGGCTTTACTGCTTTTATGACTGTCTCCACACAAAAGGCTGCTTGCTCTGAGGAGAATATGACATTCAGGTGCAAGGAGACATCATGGCCCCGCCACGGTGTCCTCACCCCGGGAGGTTACACAGCCTTGTAGCTACAACACTGTTGAAGCCATCCCAGCTTGGGGTATCACCGTGGTTCTGGCAGAGCTTTTAGGCAGTAATCTCACATTCCAGGGTATGTGTGGGACACCTGTGATTTGGCTGAGGGGATGAGGGCTCCTGTACTCACAGTAGGAAGCCGCCATCTCAGGCTGTGCTGCAAATTCCTTTCGGCCACACAAGAGCAGCCTCAAAAAAACACCACTTCCACCTCCAACTTCTGCCATCGTATTTTGCCTCTGCAACAGTAATAATAGCAATAATCCCCATCTCTGGCAAGTTAAGACTAAATTGCTGAACATCACAGTACCTAGAGCTATAGCTGAAGGCCATTGGAAGGATAGGATTGTTTTTTCCTTATCCAATAAAACTATGGAGTTAATTTGCTGCTTCTTTTCTGCTCACAGACCCTTCTGGATGAAATGTTAGGTGCTTTCCATGATCTTCAAAAGCCCAGACCACAGCAGAGCTGTGCTTACAGCACAAGCCTCATCCATGATGACTTCATTGAGGACTACTGCAGGCTTATTCCCACCAGGAGTGGTGTGGGAAGGCGACAAACAAAGGAGCCCGGGGAATACGGGAGGTGGCATCTCCCCTAATTGCATCTGACATTTCACTTTCATTTTCTTCGCCATCCGAAGGTACAAAGTGAGCAATCCAGTTCTTAATAATAATGTTAAAATGCTAATGGCACCAGGAAAGCCCTCTGAAAGTGCTGCAGGAGAGGTGTAACATTTGCATTCCGGAGAAGTTAAACACTTGGTGTAGACAGATCATCACTGACTTGGGCGACGATTTCCAAGAGGAGACTTGAACAAGGGTAGGTCATAATAATTATATTTGGTTTCTGTGAGTAGAAAAAAAACAGTAATCCTTCCCATGTCCAGCCTCAGAAAGGAAAATGCTTGTGCTTATTCCATCCTGCACGGTCTCCACTGGAGGCCTGGCTTTTCCTTAGGGAAGGTGCAGTGATGGTGGATTCCCCAGGAACAGCATCGCGAGATAAAATCCTTCTAGAGAACAGATATTTTCCTCTCCGTATAGAATCAGAGGTTCTGGCCCACTGCAAGATGGCAAACCAAATCCCCTGGTGTCACAGTGTGCCCTGTGCCAGGTGTCACCAAGGGGAGCCCATCCTTCCACACTTGCTCCCCAACAGCAGGAGAGCCCATGGATGATGCTGTAGGTCAGTGGTTCTCCTCACTGTCACTGCTGGTGCTGATGGATGGAAAGGTGACCATTGTCTGGGAAACAGGTCAGGAGTTTGGACAGCTCTCTAAAAGCTTCCAAATGGCACCGTTCACTATAAATGTGAGATGTACTAGGAAGGTCACTCAAAGCCTGTTCCAGTGCTGATCCTTTGCTTGGTACCTCACTTTGGGAAGAGGCCTGGATTTTAAACCCAGGAAAGCGAAGCTGCACCTCTTTCCCTGCTGAGCTGCAGAAAACTCGCAGCCCTAATTACAGTGACCTCTGAGAATAAAGGAATCCTGCCCTGCTAATGTACACACAGAGAGATTCCAGCGAGGGTGTTCAGTGCCCTGGGAAAGGAGAAGCACAAAGCCCGAAGTGGCAGGCTTTTGTTTCCAAGCGCCAGGCTGAGCAGAGCAATGTAACAAGCACAGGAAACACAAAAATAAAATTCCAAAAGAAGTCAAGAGTGGTCCGCATCCAAGCAGCAATTAGGAGTGTTTTTAAGGCCGGACCCTCCTCCCCAGGGCCCCACCCTAAGCATTTTCCCCCCACAACGGCGGGCGGTGTGAGCAGCCCCTCGATGGGCAGAGCAGCCGCGGTTCAGGACCCCTTAACTGCAGCAGTCAAGTGCATTAACTTGTTTAATTTTCAGCGGCTCCTGCCAGACTCCAGCTGGTGCAGCCTGGCACAGCTCCACGGACTTCAGCAGAGCTGCTGCTCCTGACACGAGCTGGGGAGCTGGCCCGGATTCTCCATTTGTCAAAGAGCTGGTGATTCTGAGGGCACACGCCTGTTTGTCCTGGGCAGATCCTCAGCACAGCCCGGGCTGCCGAACTTACATTGCTGGGACGACTCACAGAACCCTCCTCTGCATCTTCACTCTCCCTGTGCCCACTGCAGGACTCCTGCAAAAGCAACACCACTGAAACCAGTGCTGAACCCCAGGAGGAGACACCTCCTCTTGGGGGAACAAAGCGGTTGGTTATTGCTTTTGGTTGGAATTGGTTGGAATTATTACCTTCAGGAAAAGAAAATTTCTGACTTTAGAAAAGAAAGAAACTTTTTAAAAACCCCAGCTTTATTAGAAGAAAGGGTTTTGCTGGGGTTGAGATAATTTTCTTCCTTGTAGCCGGTGCAGTTCCGTGGTTTGGATTTAGGGTGAAGGGAACGCTGAACCCTAAATCAAGCACTGTGGAGTTTCCCGTGCTCTGGCAGGAGGAGCTGCACAAGGAGCCAGGAGGGAGCTGCCCCAGCCTGGCCAAAGGGATATTCCAAACCACAGGACAGTGGGGGAATGGGAGGAACTGTGTGGAAAGCTGGACAGTTCCATTGTTCTGGAACTGCCTGGGCATCACTCCGTGGGTGGTGAGAAACTGTGTTGTGCATCACTTGCTTTGTGTATTTCCCCCCTCCTCTTCTGTCCTATTAAATTATCTTTATCTCAACCCACAAATTTTACTCTTTTTTTTTTCTGGTTCTCTCCCCCATCCCACTAAAAGGAGAGAATGTGGGAATGACTGTGAGGGTTAAACCACAACAAAGGGTCAAAGAACAGTAAATATCCAACAAAAGAGCCTCTCCCAGCCCAAGTGACACCCCAAGCAGGTAAAGCACTGACAACAGTTATTTTATATGGCATGGAAATCAGCAATTTTACAAAGAAATTACTGTGAAATAGCAGAAATACATAATAGTGGTACTTCTTAAAATAAAAAAAGGAGAAAAAACTATATCAAAGTCTGAATCCTCCCCCCCAAGCAAATGCCCATCATGCAGCCCAATAGGCTTAATCTGCCATAAAGCCAAATATTTCCCAGAGGAGGCAATCGTTAGTTTGAACATTAATTTCCCTTCCCCTCTTCCTGTGTATCCATTAAGTGGAAGAACAAGAACTGTTCCTGGCCATAAGGTGTGTTTGATGGCAAGGAGTGAAAGAAGATGTGCAATTAAAAGATGTAAATGATAAACTGCAGCACTCCTCAGCTGGCTTGACCAGTGTGTGGCACTTCTGGGAGACTCTGGGGTTTGTCCTCCCGTGTTGAGGTCACTGAACTGCAGAGGCCCGAGGATGGCAAAGCTGGAGGGGCAGAGGGGAATTATTCATGCTCCATCTCTTTCTCAGTCACTTAGATTTGCAAAGCATGACTCTTGAATGAGTTTGAAGCCCAACATATAAAAAGCTGACTATTTATATATTTGATTCTTTAAAAGCAATTAGGAATACAAAGCAGATGGTACAGCATTGTAGATTTCCCTTTTCATATTGCTTAAACACTAGAGATCAATAAGTCTAATATAAACAGATGATTTCCATAGCAGGGTTTATAATTAGCTGGCACTGAATGTGTCCAAACTCTAAAATAATTAGCAGAAGCATGTGGCACACCATTAAAACCTTGTGGCTTGTCTGCATTTACATTTATAATTATTAAAGTTAATTATGATGCTTGTGGTGTGGTTCCAAGCTCCTTTACAACTTAGATTAAATATTTTTTCAGTCCTACTTTTTCTTTCAGCCCACCAAATGCCAGCACTTTCAACAAAACCCACTTCATCAAAAAGAAAAAAATGGAGGTGATTTTTATAGGAATGACCTGAATATTTTCCTAACTAACAGTTTTATTTTTCTAAAGGGACACGACACAGGAATTGAGTAACTCAGCATTTTGGGGGAAAAAAAAATCCTGATTCGACATAGTAATTTTAAGGTTGGCTAAGAAAACCTTTATAATTCAGCCTGAGGTACTGTTTTAAATAAAATTCAAACAGAGATAAACCATTTAGTTCATCAGAATATCTCAATGACATCCAAGACCTTACACTGAAGTAAATCTTATTTTTGTGTGACTAATCACAGTGGCAAAGGCAGCAGGGCTGCCTATGAACACCAATATTGGGCAAGGGCTTTTGAAGGTCTGATTTGGGCTCACCCATCCCTTCCCAAACCTGAGCTCAGGCAACGTATCCGGTCACTCGTGAAGGTAATTGCCATGAACATTCCTCATGAAGCCATCCTGTGACACGTCCAGAACCCCAAAGAAGTTGCACTGTTTGCATAATGTCTATTTTCAATCATTCCTTTCCCTGAATTGTCTTCTCTTCAGCACAGAGCTCAGTCCAACACTGCCCCAGACGTGGCTGAGGGCCATGGGCTGGATGTGCCCTGGGGAGGAGTGACCCTCTGGGGTACACACCCCATGACTCAGGAACGCCACTGGGCTGGGGAGGCAGGTGAAATACATTGAATTTACCAGTGTGCCTTCTGATGGAAATCATCTCCCACTGGGAGTGAGGCTGAGCAGTGACTTTTCTGTCACCCACCAACATCCCCGTGGGAAATTCCCCATTGCAGCCTTTATCCTTCTCTTCTGCCAGACATTTGGCACAGTCCAGCTGAGTGGCTTTTCTTGTGGGGTGAAAGATCCATTCTTAATGTGGTTCAGCTCTAGAGCTGCCTGCTGAGAACTTTAAATTTCTCCAGCTAGCTCTTCCCTGAAAGCTGTGTGGTGACCCTCACACCTTCTCCACTCTGCATGTCCAACCACCACGGGTGAAGTCACACAGATCAAGGTTTGTGCTGCAGAAAATGCCACGAGCACCAAATACCAGCAGTGGGAATCATTCCCACACACCATTCCCAGAGGGAGCAAAACCTCACCCTTTGCACACGAGTGGTTTGGATCAGCTGCTGGAGGTTCCTGCATTCAGCAGATACCTGAGAGCACAGCACGACTCCTGACAGTGTAAGTGTTAATTCCGGGTTGGTTTTTTTCTAGTTAAAAGAATCAAATTTTGCACAGCCATCGGAGAGGATTAAGATCAGCTTTTACAGAAACAGAGCCTCCCACCTCCCAGGTGGTAAGTATCCCATAGGTGCAAGTACTCCCATTTCTGAAATCACCAGGAATACCTACTTTCTACCACAGAGAAGCCTCCCCTTTCAATGCATTTCCATTCTTTATATAACATGTCCATCATGAACTTCTTGGCCCTCGTCCTTGTTTCCTCTGGCTCAGGCCAGACCTGGAGATGTCTGGAATGTGACAAGGCAGTATTAGCCTGCCAACTATATTCTGTTAGCAAATTTATTTTCTTCTCCTAGACTGATGATAAAAATGTCATGGTGTGATGCTTTAGCAGGCCCAAGAGCTGCCCACCTACAGCTGCAGGGCTTGGAGAGAGCTCGGAGCCAAGAACGCCATAAGGAGAGCAGACAGCAACTCCACCAACTTTGCTCCTTCTGCATTGGTTATTCTCCTGCTAAATGATGCAATGTGACCCCCTCAGGGATTCCAAGTCTGATCATGTTTTTCTCACTATTTTTTCTTCCCTACTTCCTCCTTCTCCTTGACTAAAGCGGCCCAAACTGCTGAATTTTTCATGAAAGAGATAATATCATTGTACATAAGATAATGGCATTCAAATACATCCATCTGCTTGTTAGCTCTGACTACATCGATTGTGTTTCTTCTGAAAGAATATTTACCAAAAGAGGCGGGAAAAAAAAAAAAAAGGTTCTCTTTTGTGGCATAAAATATGCACATTTTCATAACTGAAACACAAAATCCCCTTTACATACTTTAGATAAGAGAACAAAATGAACTGAGAAATTAAGAAAAGCACCCTTGAGGTCTTGCCAGGACGAAAGTATTTCCTCCTTCCAGTATTTCATTAAAAATCTAGACAGGTTTTACACTAAAACACTGCTGATTTTTTTTTCCTTCAGTAAACAATATTTTGTTTCAGAGATGAAATACTGCACGCCAGTGATTGGGAGTTTTACTGCCCTCAAAGTTTTCAGTCGTGGTCTAGAGGGTCACACCTACAGCATCCAGTCTATCTCACTTTCCCATAAAAACTGCCCAACCTAAAGTAATTCAATTTATCACTTTAGTCCTTTTTTGGCTATTCCAACAACACAGGGCAAGACCGTAAAATACGTGAGATCCAATTACTGAAAATGTGATGAAAAATTACTCTGAGAAGTAGGGCAAGTGAATATATTTACAGGATTTCAGATGCTCTAGATTAAAAGGGTGGCAAGATAAAAACTGCCTATCAATTTTACACACAGAGAACTGCTTCTACTTCATCTCCTACAGGTTGTGTACAACCACCCCGGGTTTTGAAGTCTCATTCCAGCAAACAATACATTGTAATTGGCTTGTTTACATTTATTACCCACCTGTCCTAAAATCTGGGATGTGCTTCGTGCTCTTCCTCTGACCTGCTTAGTGCAGCAGTTACTCTGGGGCACTTTGCGTCTTGTGTTGGGCTCCAAGAACAGCCACTGAACCAAGCTGGGTTCCTCAGAGTGCCCTGAGCACATCTCGGTGCTGCTGCTGAAATGGCAGACGCAGCAATTAAATGGAAATGACAGCAGTTGATCTGATTATTTCCTTCCCTCCAATCTCCTCTTTATTAGGAGCTTGCATATTAAGGAAGCGGGAGGGAAGGACACCCCTGAACATTTGTCCCTTTGTTTGCTGGGGAGGAGGCCCGTGCTGTGACTCTTGCAGGGGGCTCTGAAACAGGGGAAATGAGTAGAAATCCTGATCTGCGGGGAACTTCCATGTTCCAAAGCCTCCAGGACCCCCGGAGCTGGTGACAGAAGCTCTCCATTCCCTCCGAACCTCCTCAGAGAGCTGTGGAAAGGACAATGCACCGGGCAGGAGCCACAGCCCTAATGCCTTGCAGTGCTTCCAGAAGGGAAGCTGAGCCTGTGCCTTCTCTATTTGGTGGAGCGGGAGGGTTTCTGCTCCTCCAGCCCCGTTCTCTGTCTCCTGCTCTCCACCCCATCAGCAGAGCCCCAGCTCCCTGTCCCAGTGTGGATGGACTCCCAGGGCCTGGCCAGAGGGAAGCAGCACCAGCTCCAGGTGCTGTCTCCAACACTGCCCTCCGGGATGTTCTCCTGGAGCGACGCTTCCCCGTCCACTGCCCAGGGAGACAGTGACGCCTCAGTGTTCCTCAGCAGTGATCTGGTGCCTGTCAGGAGTGAATTCAGTACAACCACACATAAAGAGACTGTGATTTAATCACAGATGTTCAACAAGGGCAAAATTATTCACAAGTTTTGAGTTGTGAATTATTTTTCAGCTCCATTGACCAGCATGTCTCACTTTACACTGTAGTATTCCACATTAATAGCTGATGCTGAGATTCCCAAATGATGGCATCTGTGTGGCAACCAGGGAGCAATTTTTTCTGGACAGATGCCTCTCTTTTTATCTGATTTCTGATCTGTTGCCTGTCACAAGTTTACTGAGCAACATCTACTGTGGGAGTTTTGTGTCCTAAATACAGGGGACATGTCCAGTCCAGTAAAAATAATGCTATTATGATAATAATTGCCTCAATACTGTTTGTGCAATCTCTTTGCAAAATCTTGTTATTTGTGATTCTTAGCCGACAACTTGATATGCATAATAGCTTGAAGGTGCTGGGGATGGAATTTTTCCAGCTCTTTGATGTGCCAGCAATGACTTGTCCATGTTTCACAGCCACACACTAATGTGGAAATCACTACAGCAAAATAAACACCAAGTCTAGTATTCCGTGGGATTCCACACAGGTGTCAATTTACGATGCAATCTCACATGCAAAACACGTCTTTTTATTTCCACATATGATTTCTTAGACATCTGATGGTCTCTTAAAGAATAAATTCACTCCATCACCCACAGCAGTAGGCTGATTTTGGGGCTGCGCCTTGCAGATGCTTTCCCAGCTCTGGACTAGTGCATAACCTTGCTTTTCTTCTGACTGACCATAAATCTGCAGCCTTTGGCTGCCACAGCAGATTTGTTGGTCGTGAACTGGGGGTCTTCACTAGTGTGTGCAACAAAAGCACAGCCACCTGCACAGAGGAGCTCACATCTAACCTTCTCCTTCAGTGCTGGGGAGGCCTTCAATCTGCTCGGGTTAAAGAGCTTGCCAGATGTTCAAAATTTAATAAATATTCCTGGCATCACGTCTCTAGTGGCATCATCAATCATTCCTACAAAGAACAGTCCAAAGAACAGCCTGTGCCAAAATATACCTTTGCTTGCCTCCTTTTGCTGTTACAAATGGCTCCAGCAGAGTGCCAGCCCCAGCCTCTCTCCAGCACACCATTGTGCAGATGATGGATAATTCCACAAACTTTTCTGGACATCCAAGAGTTGGGAAATATTGCCAATAATTTCCACAGGGCTGGAAGTCTTGTGGCATCCAAAGCATCAGAAAGGTCAATGGGGACTTGTTACACTGGCCTGGGTTTTGCTCTGGGTATTTTTTATTGAAAAGCTGGGGACAAAACAGCTAATTTACATTTCCCCCCACCCCCCCCTTAGGTAACAGGCTTTGCTCTAATAGCTAAAACACTTTGATCAGATTCTGTCAGTATCGGTCCTTTCCCTGAAATTAAAATTGCTGCAGAAACATCTTTATTTATGTACCACAGTGCTGGAAGATAAAGGTGCATTTGACACTCATAGCCTGGGGGTATGTAATTTAGGCATGTGAAGATGATGATATGCATCTGTTCCCAGAAGAATTAGGGTTCCCAAATTCTTACACCTTCTTTTGAAAATACCCATTTAAAATATTTTTTCTTTATGTTCCTCCCTAAATTGATTTAAAGTTAATTTTAGTCTGTTACAGAAGGGTTGAATACAACCCTAAGGAGGTTAGAACAGGTGAGTGAGGCCTTGCTGAGGTACATTTTGGGTTTCTTTCAGAGAATCCAGGATACTTGTTTCTCCAGAATACACAGAGTGACTATTAACATGGCCTTACAGTGGTTGACATCTTAATTCCCTCCACTTTTTTTCTCCTCATTTTGATAATCTCCCTCCCATTGAGATCATTATATGGACTATTTTTAGCTTCTTAAGGATCCTTGTCCCACTTTCAATGCAAGTATATAACTGAGACAGAGTCAACAAGAATTATGTCTAACAAAAGACAAAAAGAGAAAGGGAATTGCCTTCTGCTGCTCCAGGACAAAGAACATCCAACCCAAGTGTGGCTTTAGTGGGAGCAGAGGTGAAATGAGCACTTCAAGCAGTTGGGAATCATCAGACACGTCTCTTCATGTGTTGTCTCTTCTCAGCTCCAATCAAGACTTGTTTAAATAGGAGTAAAACCCCCAGAATCACTTCTGTGCTTGGCCTCTTTTGCCCAACATTGCTCTGCATTAGCAGGTACCCACTGAAGGTAAAAAGCCAATATTTAAGGTACCCTTTTGGCCCCTGTGCATCAAAAAGTGCTGTACCTCATCTACAGGTAACAGTTTTCCCAAAAGCAACGTGGTACAGGGAGTTCCTCATCCTGCTGCCAAATGGAAGTCCCAAAAGTCTTAAAATATTGAAATGGGGAAGTACTGGGTCACTGTGCCCTTTTCAAGGCCTTAGGCTGGGCATTAAGCCACATGTCCAGGGCTGAGGAAGGAGCCCCATGAGTAAACCCAGAATATTTAGGGCTCCACAAAGAGCGTCAGTTTGAATTGGAGGTGCTCAAAAACTGGCTGTAGAGCTGAACCCCTTACCAACACCAAGAAAATATTCAAATATCTCAATTATTTAGATGCCCCAAAGTACATAAAGGCAAACGGTGTGACAAGCAGACAGATCAGGACGTTTTTGCAATATATTGATGGCTTTTCCTTTCTCATTTATGTCATAAAATGATGTCAGTCAATTTTAATTTGTCCATCTATCCATTCATTCAACACAAAGAATTAATATTTGAATTCATATTTCATATTTGAGTTCATATTTAATATTTGACTATGTGGACAACTGGTCTGCATAGCCCCACTGACCATCCAGTGTAACACCTTCTGCAACTTAACTCAGTGATTTTGCACAGAAATTCTGGTATCAAACCTTGTCATCTTGGGCTTACTTAGAGCACTGCTTTCAGAACAGCATTCAGCTCTGACTGAAGGGCTCAAAGGGGTGGATAACACTCCCCATCCTGTGGGTAATCTATTCCAGGGTTATTTTCAGTGTTACACTAAAGATGAGCCTGGCCCACACAGTGCAGCAGATTTCCAAAGAGCAGGTTTTAGCCAACTGTAACTGGAGTTGATATTTCATGCCATATTTGCCCAGCGGAATCTCAGGGGGTTGCACAACACACATACTGGGTTTCTGTACATTAATCTCATCTTCCAAAGTCCACAGGTCCAGATGACATGTTGCCTTGGAAATAGAGACCTTCTAAACTGATACTTCTAGTGGATTTCCTTTGTAGTAAAACTTTGTAATATTCTTATTCTATTTCTCAATCACCATTGTTGCTGAGCATGGAGTTTCCTACACGCTCAGACCAAAAACAGGGGCAAGATTTCTTAGGAAGATAAAAACATCTCTCCTTTTAGTGTTTAATTAAAAATTAGACATACTTTAAGGAAGCATAAACGACAGCTTTGAGATCCTTTGGCACACAAGAGGCAGGCAGCTGGATTGGCAGAGTAAGTGGGACAGACCCATTGCTTAAGACACAGGGACTTGTTAGAACACAGCACTGGAGGATGTCAACCTCACCTTTGCATGGGAATGGACCAGAGCCAAGGTTACAACACCTGCCTGTCTAACATTAGACACTCACATGTTACAGGGGGGACCTGATTACAAGAGGTGTGATAAGGCAGGTGACTGAAAAATCAGGCATGAATTCATTGCCACAGTGCTACCCTCGAATGTTGTCTTTGCTCTTCCTAGCCATCTTTAGAGCACAGAAACATTTACCCTCAAACTTACTCCACAGGACAAACTACTGCAGTAAATCCCCAAGTTCTTGCCTGGTGGGCAAAACTGAATGTTACACTTGCCATGTGCATGTCAGAGAGGGAAGAATTTGGAGAAGGGAGAGAAAATAGGAGGGACACGGGGGGATATTAGCCAGATTCCTTTAAAAGTGAAGTTCCCGAGAGCCAAGCACTGCTTTAAGGAAAGGAGATACTTGGCCTGAGGAAAGAACTTTGGTGAGCTCGAGTGTATAAAATGCTGGAGGTTATTATGCCTGTAGCCTCCTTGCTGTGCATTCTGCCACAGAAGTGCTCACACCCGCTGTGCGTGGCCAAATAACATGAATTAAAAATGCTGCATAGCGACCGAGTTTGGTTGCAGCTGAAAACACCTCAGAACCTGCATTTTCTGTCACTATGCCTCAGTATCCCCAGTGCTCCCAATCCCTGCACCTCTCCAGGCTGCTGCTCATATAATGCAGCCAGAAAATACAGTGGGAACATCAGGATGCACCTGAAACCCACCTGGAATCACTGCAAGCAGCAGCCTCCAGAGGGTGAGACACCAGCCCGGCCCCCTGTGTGGAGGCAGAAATGCCTTGGACCATCGTGTCTTCTCCCTGTCCCATCCTGTCTCCCTGTCCCACCGTGTCCCTTCCCTGTCCCACCGTGTCCCTTCCCTGTCCCACCGTGTTTCCTCCCACCTGCCTCATTCATAAAGCACGTGCTACCAGCCCAGGTTTGGCAGGAGCCATTATCCTTAGGGATAATAAAATCCTGTCAGACGACAAGCACAGGAGGAAGCGATGCCAGGTCAGGACAGAGCTGGTTTATGGGTAGCTGTATATTAGTTTTAGGACAGGGCTACTGGCAGCTCCCGCCCTAAATTATGGCTGGGAGACACGTGGAGTGAGACAAGTGGAACGGGCAATAAATGCCGACTGCTGCACGGGAGGTTTATGGAGCCAGCAGAGGGTTAACATTTGGGCAAATGTCTCAGACATGCTAATCTTCTGCTTCTCCCTTGGAAATGACCAATTGGCTGCCACCAACCGCGCCCAAATTTAGAATATCAGGTATCGAATCCTTATGGATCAATTCACGGAAAGGCCAAGCCACACCGAATAACACGTAAATACAAGGAAACTGCAAACTGCTCACAGACATTCTGTCAAGTAAATTAATTGCTCAGTTCTACTTTATTAGGGGACCTTTATGGTTGTGGGCAAGCCTGCCTTGCTAAAATCCTTTGATCACTCCTAATACTGGAAGTCCTCTTTTGTGAGGTGAACTTAATACTGTTGTATTCATGCAGCTTAATCTGAGTAGGTGCTAAGTGCTTTGCCAGCAGAGTCCTTGCAGAGCATGGAGGAGAGATCAGTCTATTTATTCACTTTTATTCCATTCAATAGGCTGGACTTCTTTGTTTACATGATAAATTTCTTAGCTGTCATGTTTTCCCCTCTCAGTTTTATGTATTATACCGTGTTCTGTCACTGTGTTTTTCTGTTTCTCTTTATCAAAAATCGCAGTCATTTCAAAAAAGCTGATCTTAAATCTTTTCTGCTTCGAAATTAGCTGTTGCCTAAGCAATCACACATGCAGGTCAAAGTTTAAAGGCTGATCCTGCACCCAGAGAATTCAATACCAAAAGTCTGTCTGAGACCAAAGAGAAAGAAACGCGGATCCAAGACTGTAACTTGCCTTTTCAAATTTAGCCACTGCATTAGAAATGTAAACAAACTAGTCTATACAGTAAGAAAAAAAAAAAAATTAAGGAAAAAGGGGAGAAAAAAAGTAAACTTTGATATTGCCACAAGACACCATCCAATCCCAGCAGGCACAGAAAGGCAAAGTCTTCCCGTGGAATCCAGGACCTGACGAAGTCTATTCAAACAAAGCCAAGATTTCACCAAGCGACCTCTCACTTATTGATTTCAATCTCTATCACTTCAAAATGAATTGGAAAGACACTTCGGGAAAAACAACAGAAGGAGCAAAACGTTTCCTTGAGGAAAATTCAAGGGTCAGTCCTGCAGCTTTGCTTTAATTGTGCTCCTCTTGAGATAAGAATCTCTTCGGGGTGTAAATTGCCTCGCACTCCCTGCATGGGTAATGCCCAGGGCAGTGCAGGGAGGGGCTGGAAGTCTTAATGGAGGAAGAACACATGTAAAAGTGAATTTTATTCACATCACAAACTTTCTCTGTGCCTTCCGTGAATTAGGATTTACAAGCAGAAAGCAAAGTAGGAATTAAAAAAATCAGTGTCAATATTTTAGCCAGAGCCAAGATAACTCGTAATATCCCAAAGAGGGAAGTTTCACCTTAGTTCAGATAAAATCTGAAATGTTCTTTGTTATGCTCGGAAATACAACCAAATGAACCACAACTGCCACATGTGGGTGGTGAAGAGGGGCAGTGTCTAACTAAGGCGATTGCTGAGGTCACACAAACGACGGGAGCACTTTAAGTGCTTCTTTCTCAGGAGTCACAGTGACATTCCTGGCTTTTTTTAATTTTATCTTACCGGATTTGCTCTTTTCCCTGCTTTCTACCAGCCCTAATCAATGCCGCAGGTCAGGCTGAAAGAATGGACAGCCCTAGAGCCACATACATTTAAACCACTTTGATGCAAATATTGATCCAGGAGCACAGACATGTGGAGGTGCCTCTTTTTTTTAACGGACAAGCCTCCCCCTCCCTCCCTCCCTTCCCAGGTTTGCACTTCCTGAGCTAAACCAGAAGTGTCTGCCCAAGAGCAGGCGTGAGTACGTGAATTAACAGATCCAAAGATAGACGAGGCTCAGCGATAAATCCAGAGGAGCATCCCAAGGCCTTCCTTCCCGCTGTGTCCCCACTCTGCCCCTGCAGCCAGGGCAGTACCCGGGCAGGCAGTGAGCAGAACCCGCTGCCGACACCACGCCCAGCGCCTCCTTCCCATGTACACAAGCCTAGCAAAGCAATTTATTAGAAAGCCACTGCCCACTGTGTATATTTAGAAACAGGGAGCGAGTCCAAGCTGCAACCCAAAGGCGAGATCAAGGGAAGGAAAGGATTCTAAGGACCGCTTTGAAATTCAACACTAAAAAGATCTGACATTCTTCTATCTGTAGGCATTTTTAGGCTGGACCGAAAATAAAAAGAAAACCTGTTTGTACAGAGAAAGCTTTGGCTGGCCCTGTGCCAAGACAGGAAGTCTATCAAAGCTGGGCAGTGTTTGAAAGCAACAGAATACTAGAACCAAAAAAAGAAAAGGGGGGTGTAGGGGTGAGAGAAACCAGAATGAAAAGACTCACTTCTACATTGACTTTTTTGCTGTCTTTCAGAGGGCTGGGCACGGTTGTTGATAGTTGCACCCCTCCCTGTTTATTCACCTCCATGCCCTGAACTTCCAGGGGACTGTGGCAGAGGAGGATGTGGACACGAGCCTCTGGATCCAACCACTGGGGTGGATGAACCCACTTCCAAGTAGGGCTACCTGATCACCAGGGGATAAATGAGGCTGGGTGTTGAACAGCATGTGTGGAGCGCATTTATCAGAGATGTTAAGGCCTCAAGTTACCTCCTGGGGGTCAGAGGCGGGTTTGTTGTGTGGTGGAAGCCTTCACTAGACACATTCACAACATACACAATCATAGGGAAAGCTATCTTCCCCCCTTTGACCTTGGGAGAACATTCATTCTTAACAGACATCACCTGTTTTTTTAACTTCTTTAACATTTCCTCCCCCTTTTTTAATTTGTCCCCCCGAATTCCTGGCTGTAATACATTCAGCTACAAACGGCGCTGTCATCTCGAGCTACAAGTTAGAAAAGTTATTACTTTTAATATGCCACTACCTTAGGCCTGCACTGTTATGTAAAAGAAAAATAACCTTGTGTGACAGTTTAACATTGATCGATGTGCCTGCCAAATGCAAAGAGATAAATAAGCAGGTGATGAATAAACAGCACTTCAAGTAAAGACATTACGCCGCATGCATAAAACGGCGCCAGGCCCCCAGGAGCTGTGGGTGGCCGAAGGTTGGCCATTTCATGCCCACTCAGTAAAGCAGACTTAATCGCTTCCAATATTTTCTGTTAAAAAGCACGCTTAATGAGCCAATTTCACAAGCCCAGAGAAACTGATTATTATCTCCGAGTTCCAACCGAGTTGGTTGTTTTCCAAGAGCCGGTTTTGCCTTGACGGGATAAAAACCTTTCAGGAAAAAAAAAAAAAAAAAGGAAAAAGGAAAAAAAATGAGAGAAAGAAAGGAGGCGAGGGCTGGAGAGGGCTGGGGAGGGCGCGGGTGGCACTAGATGGCAGCGTTGCTCCGCGGCGGCGATGGGTCCGGCGGCTCTGCCCTCCCCGCGTTCCCTCCCCCGGCATCGCCACAGCGGCGCTCGCTGTCCTTGTCCTTCGGCCGGGTGTGCGACTCCCCAAGGGAATTGCCTCGGCATTCACGGAATCACAGGGTCACTTAGGCTGGGGAAGACCTCTGAGATCATCGAGTCCATCCCACGACCCGAGACCACCGTGCCACGTCCAGCGTTTGCCCAAACACCTCCCAGCGCTCCCTGGGCAGCCCATTCGCAGTGTCTGCCCGCACAGCCGGGCCAGCTCGCCCATCCAGGCTGGGGAGGGAAGAGCAGCCTCCTCGGTCCCATTGTAAATGCTGCTTTGGGACGGCAGAGATTTTACTCCATTGTGAATTTTAATTAAGGTCCTGCCGGGATCTGCGTCTCGCCATCACTCTGCTCTCCCCAAAGCCTCGTTTTTCCAAGGGCTTCGGGGAGGAAAACAAGCCGGAGCGGGTCCACCAGCGAAAGGACTTTGTATCGGGGCACCCATGGCCTTTCCAGGGTGGTGGCGATGTGCCACCTCCAGCTGCACAGCAACATTGTGAAACACACACACACAAACAAAAAAAAACTCAGCCCAAAGCAAACCACACACCAAAAAAAAAACAAACCAAAAAAACGCTCCTCAACCCGGGATTATTGTCACCAGCAGCAGTTAGTCAATCAGCACATAGGAAAGAAACCCCAGCAACTAGACCTCGGCATATAATTAACTCATCTATCAAAAAAAAAAAAAAAATTGAACTGTTGTTGGGTTCTAAATCAGAAGCCAAGTTAATTATTTTTTATGAATATTCATAGGAAATTTATACAATTTCCAAACTAGGCCTTCAATTACTAATCAGTTAACTAAATAACTGGTATGACTACTTCTTCTCAGGAAAACCTGTTTTTTAAATGACACAGACAAGGACAGAGAAACGTTTTTAAAAAGAGAAGACTGTTGGAAGGTGGATGGTTGAAATCCACCATTTATGTCATGGATGAAGAGCACACCATCTACATTGTGGATGAAGAGCATTTTGAAGGATACAATGCCCCCGAGGCAGAGAGACCTTGCAGACCAGATACACAACCTGCCAGGAGGGCAGAATCAAAGGCTGTGGGGCTGGAACAGCCTTTGGGTCATGGGGATGGCTCTTCCCATGCCCGCAACACCTTGCACAATAAGCTATTATATATATTACCAGCTGTATTTCTTAGAGGCAATCCACAGGATCACAGAACTGCCTGAGTTGGAGGGGACCTGAGTTATCTCAGGGCTAAAACCACCGAGAGACTCCATATTTACACTGCACAAGTAACATGCTCCCATCAAGAAGACAATAAATATTTAGGACATCACGGTGCAGTTAGACACAAGTCACCACCTCCTCTAGAAATCCTTGAGCTGTTGCTGTTGGGAGCTCAAGGTGAAGGCAGGGGGTGTTCAGGCAGGCTCTGCCACAATGCAGCCCAACCACAAGCAGCTCAAAATGCAGCACCTGTTCGCTCCCCAGACTCAGCGCCCAAAGGCAGCTTTGCACGTCCTCCCCCACTGAGAGGTGACAGGGAGAGACAGGCCAGGCAGTGGGAATACTTGAAGGTGTTAATCAAGAGCTTAAGATGGTGCAAGGGGGTGCTGGGTGTTTCCCAACTCAGCTCTCACCTGGGAACACTGAGTTCCTCACCTCACTCCGTTAATGCCACCTACTAACTCATGTACCTTCCATAAATTCCAGGAGGACATCCTGTTCCTTATCCTTTAAGCTTCTCTTATCCAGAGAGCCATCTCTGAGATTACAGGCTGCCATGGTTATGAGATGCTAAGATTTCATTAGAAACCCAGTTCTGCTGTGGACTTTCCTAATCCTTTCCTTACTCAGAAACAACGTTAAAGGCCAGTGCCCAACTCCTCATTCCTATTATGACTGCAAAGAGACTAAATAAATCAAGGTATTTCTGCCAGTAAAATACATGACAGGCTTCCTTCCTTATCTGGGATGAAATCCTTGGAAGATACTTAGCTACCGAATATTTACTAAAATATATTGGCAGTGCAGTGACCAACCACCTTTGAGGCCCTGGGCCTTGACAAGAAGGAATATTCTGCAAGAGACAGTATGTTAAGAGAGTATTTGTGTGGTCTGTGATAACCCTATGAATTTAAGGAGTCTGCCCTGTATTTTGCCAATTTAAATCAGATTGTGGCTGGTTTCTGACCCAACCAAGAGACAGATTTGATGAAATAAGACTGGTAAAACTCACTTTAGGACAAAGGTTGATTTGATAATCATAATTGCATTTCTGCTGTATCTATTTTCTTAAGTGTTAGTAGATTTATTAGACTTTTCCTGTATAACCTATGGCTGATTTGCAGCTTCCTTGGTAATTTCTTAGTAGGCAGTAGCAATTTCTTATATCTTCAGTAATGTCTTGGATGTACATTTTTTATATTAATGATCTCACCAGGAGAAAAAGTGTACGGTGAATGCATGATGGCCATATGGAAAAGACAATGAAGTTTAGTAATTAAAACTGAAAAGGGAAAGAACTATGCAGTAATTAGAACACTGATTAATCAGCTGATAATTTTATCTTGATTAATGCTGCTGATTTTCCTCTTCTTATTGACCTAGGAAAGGTAGGTTTAGACCAATTAAATATAAATTATTCCCTTTTTTCACATTCCAGGCAGCTTCCAGTGTTCTAAGTCATACTACATTTAAGATGTAGCACTGAATTGCTTTTACTAAATTGGGCAGCTCAACAAAAGGTAAAATAAGGTTTATGTTCCAAACATGCTGATGCTTTTATCCAAGGCAGGATCGGACAGAATTGGTTATTTCACTATTATCTGGGGAATATTAAAATTAGATTAAATTGCAGTGGAAAAAATAGAAGACTTTGCCTGTTTTAAACCCATAACAGTAGGAAAACTAAAAGGATCCATTCATTTTATTGGGCCCAAGATATGGATGCATAATGCAGTCCTGGAGCTTAAAGAAAAGGTTCTGTATTAATGCTCCAATTTCCCTTCATGTGCAGAACTTTATTATCCAGGGGGGAAAAGTGTTGCTGGTACCAATCCCACCCCCGTGCCTGCTCACAGCCCATAAACAACACCACCTATTCCTGCTTTCCCATGCACAGTTCAGGGATTCAGGCTCCTTGTTTCCAATCCTCTGACAGAGGAGGGCATTTTATGTACACTCATTGCTTTCCACTGATTTGTGAATCGGGGGCTTTCCTGGTGGGAGACACCAGCATTCCACGATCACAGAATCCAGCCAGATGCTCCAGATCCTCAGAGATAAATAAGAAAAGCTCCCAAGGAAGATGCAGGTGTCTTAGTTCTGGACACGCAGGTGCTTTCCTTGCTTTCTCTGCACTTTTTACAAAGCAAACCTCTCCCACTATTTGTGCAATGTGAATCGAATTCTTCAGGTCACTTTTTCCAGTGTATGCAGCCACTCATAAAAATCATGTGGCTCTGTTTTCTCTCTTGGATGGAATTACTCCACAGGGCATAATGAATTAATTTAAAAAAAAAAAAAAAAAGACCAGGCAGGGGAAAACGTTTTGTTTGAATATAAATAACTTGTTACCAAGCACATACAGGTGTGCATAAGATAGATCCATCTTCCTGGAGCAGAAGGAACCAAACAAAGAATAGGAAGAAATCAAAACAGCACTGGAGAGTTTTCATATTATTAGATCTCCCCTGTTCATTAACATCTCATACCTTAAGGAGGAAATGGCACTTTTGTGTCCTCTGGCGAGGGAACAAAATAAGGGATGCCCGAAGCTGGAACCAAATCAGGTGAGTGAAATGGATGGGTCAGCCATGGGATAGAAAATGCATCATTGTCTCACCACTCCAAAGCCATTTGGCTGATTGTGAACAAAAAAAAGATTTTAAAAAAAAAAAAAAATTGAGCAACTGATTGCCTTTGTTTTAGCAATGATCCAAACCCACTGCTTTACAACTTTTCCAGTGCGTTACTAAGGCTAAGCGTGAGCCATGCACCAAGAGACATCTTGTTCTTTAACTCCCACAGCTCAACCAAAGACTTTCCATTTCCCCTTTCAGAGATCCAAATTTCACCGTCACAAAATGAAGAAATGAGGCAGGGTGGACATAAGCCTGGGAGGAATTTCCATAGCTAAACAAAGAGAAGGGGATATCCCATTAATTCCTTTTCCCAGATGTCACACTCTATCATGGCTATGCTTGGGCTGTTTTGCTCTGGTTCTGAGCTTCAGGGGAAAGGAGAGGGCAAATCCAAACATAGTCTTGGGCTTAGAGAAGGAGACAAAGGTTAAAGCTTTCAAATCAAGGTGAATAAAGTGCAGCTTTAAGGACGTTTCACAGGTGTGGTGTCCCTAAAAAGTACTAATCACCCGCCAAGCCTCGAGAATCTCAAAATTCCACACGTTTCAAGGCAGGTCGCTCCATCTCAGCCTGGATTTTCCAGCTAGATTTTAAGCATCCCAGCTCGATGGAGCTGGACTGTGTTTAAATAGCTGGAAGCACGTCTAGCTGGGAACATGTTGCCTGTTCAACCACAGAAGTTGCAAAACAAAAGGAAGCCAAGAATTTGAGAAACAGTAACATAAATAATTTTCAGCTCCAGCCACGCAGCTGCTGTTGAATTCCAACTTTCTTGAAATAAAACTAGTAGAGCAAGAGATGCAAAATACAAATTCAGCTTAAAGTGAGGCAAAAGCATGAGAAGCAAACACCACATCCCTGCTCCTTATAATCCCATTTGTGCATTAACCACACAATAGACGAGAAGGAACAATAAGTGAGACCCTTCACATATTCTTACTCACTGGAAAGCTTTTGTGTGTGACTGAGAGCAGAATATAATTATATATAATTAAGTATAACTAGTATACTAGTTTTTGAGTACAACTACATATCAGTAATACCACAAATTGTTAAAAGTCCATGAGGAAAATGGAAAAAAAAAACCAGGGACTAGACAGACTCTGTCTGCTAGTTTGAAGAAATACTCTGTGCACACTGTTCCTTTTATAGCACTATTTCCACAAATATTTTCAACAAAAGGACTAAATGCTGCAGAATTTTCATATAAATTGAGCATCATAAGGTTGATTCTCAGTGCTGGTTGATAAATCAGCACAGTATCACCAATTTCATTTGACGTTCCAGGACCACAAATGAAAGGAAAACCAAGGCATTCCTGTTTCATCAGCTTTGGATGTCTCAAAACTGAATCATACAGGTTTTGGCAAAGGGAACAAAAAAAAATACAACGAACTTCAGAAACAAGGAAGATGTAAATCACCAGGGCGGACCTTGTTAATTTTAATTAACAATTGAGGACCTGAAGGACTGAAATCTTACACCTTTGTTTTGGAAAAGTCCCGCTATTTTACCTGGGGCTCATGCAATGCTCTTGCTTTGGATACCTTTGTAATTAACTGACAGCAGTAACGAGCTCTCAGGTGAAGGAGCTGCTCAGGTTTTCCAGCACGGTCACCATCAATAATAACATTGTTATGTTAAGAGCAAGAGCATTAAACTGAATTGATGGCAGGATCCACAAGTTAACAGTGCCTTCCACTTCAAATTAACAACCACCGCGGCAAACAAAGGGAATGCAACAGACTGGAAAGGACACAGCAGAAACCCACGGATACAAAACAAAACCAAACCCACTCAAAATGCTAACACAGAAGGTATTTAAAGTTTAGAATGAATAGCAATGAATTTTCTCTTAGGAATACTGCACAGAAAGTGAATAACCACCTGATTTGCCAAATCTAGAAGACAAACACAAAGACAGCAGCAACCACACCAAAGCCTAACACAAAATTATTTTAAAAATCGACAAATCACTCAGTGTTAAGATTGGTGATAATAAATAAAAAAGCTCTATTACCAGTAAAATGAAAGCAAGGAGGTTTCTCATGATCAAGAAAAATATTATATCTGATATGGCAATTAAGACCACAATTTGCCATATATATGACTGAAATTACAAGAGGAAGTTTACACATAGAGTCGGGTCAAAACAATGCTCCAAACCCATGGGAAATTCCAGAAGAATTGGGTTTTTAGCCAGGCTCCAGGACTAGAAAAATCCAGCTGAGCTCCTTGGGAGATTCACCAGACAGAGGCTACTTTGGTTTAGCTGAAAAAGTGCTTCAAGGTAATGAAAATGGTGTGCAATCAGCAAAGAAAACACTGAAGGTAATTTCATTAAGTGGTTGATAAACTAGAGAGAGTAAGAACAAGGTTGTAAATTGAACAAACATAACAAATATTCTAAAATAAGGATGAGAAGTGCCTGGAGACAAACCAAAGTGCTGGACTGGCAACTTATCCCCAGCTGTATCAACCAGACCCATTTGGTGGTGGTTATTGTGCAGAAATTAGAAGTCCCCCAGTGAAACCTTCTCAGGGAAGCCAAGCCATCAACAGTTCCCAACCCTGCCATGTTCCACACCAGTTTTTCACCATTTCATCACCTGTGCAATTCTATACAAAACAATGTTCAGCGCTGGCAGCTCCAACGGCAAAATGAGCACAACTGAACAAAGAGTCACCAGCCAGAGGAGACAAGCCTTGAAAAATTAAAAGGTGATGATTTAATTGGAGGGAGCTTCAAGAATGTAAGCAAAATAAGCTGTGATCTCAACATCTTGTTACCCACTGTCTCAGGTGCAGACTCAATACTCTCACAGATCCCAGTCTTGTGCCAAGATTTTGATCTGATAAATGATGGATAAATATGGTAGAAGAGCAACATGTGAAGAGAGAAGCTCCAGGATGTACCTCCTCATGCTCCAAAGATTACCAGAGCCAACGGGGTGTCCAGGGGGTCTCCAAGACAGTGAACACACCTCAACAGTAAGGGATGCTCCAGGTCTGGAGGAGAGTGACAGGGAGGAGACCTCCATTCCAGTGGAGGACAGAGCTCCCAAGTCCCAGCTGAATGATGAACACCAGTAGGATTCGTCCACCCGTGGGTCACTGGTAGCAAACTGGTTACACGTGAAGAGCACCCAGTTAGTTAAATTGTATGAAGCTCTAAGTTTCAACCAATCCCCACTTTCATGTGTACAGTGAGCTCATGGAAAACTCACTGTTCAGTACACTTAAAGAAACTCTCCCTCTCCCACCCAACAGAGAATGACTTTCCAGTCCATATCCAGTCTTGGTTGGCTTTCAGACTTGAAAAATTGGAGTCCTACATCATCTAACATTGCAGAACAGTTGTCCTCCAGAAGAAACAAACTATACCTCTCAGCTCTCAACAAATGCACTCGGCATTCCCTCCCTCACACTTTTGGTAGCTCATGGCTTTCAACAAATGGCACCATTTACGCTTTTCCCCTACTGTTCTGACAGCTCCAGTTCTTCACTCCCAGCACCACTGGTGGCTCCTCCAGAGTCCCACCACAGGTTTTTTTCCAGTCTTGTAGCTTCCAGCTAACTGAACACCCTGTCAATTCTCTACAACACTTCAACTTCTCCTTCCAGCAATCTTTTTTTCCTCCCAGTCTCAACGACCCACAATTCCACGCCCGGGCACACTTGCATTTCTTCTTAGAGCGGCCATGATCGCCCTTGGTCAAAAATATTCTGTCCTTTTCTGCAGCCCCAACAGCACTTTTCACAGCCAGGAATATTCTCCACATTGTTGTCTGCAGTCAAAGTCACTCAAAAATTCCTATGGTCCCAGCAGCACTAAAAATACATAACAGCCTCCTTACAATAATGGCTGTGAATCACAGCATCCCTCAGCTGACATAAGTAGTTAAAATAGTTGAAAAAAAAAGTTAAAATAAAACTTTTTAAAAGTTCAAGTGAAAAATGAGAAAAGGTTGAAAAGGACTCCCCTACCGTCTCACAATATTAAAGTCTGCCTCAAATTTACAAACGTCCTCAGGCACATCAAACGCGCCGGCTTCAAACAGCCGCGGCAGCTTCAAACCTGGCAGCTTCAAATGCGGCAGCTTCAAACACACGCGGCAGCTTCAAACGCGGCAGCTTCAAACACTTCTGGGGCAGCCATCTTGCACACGCTCCAAAGAGCACAACCCCAGAAACCTTAGGCAGGCACCTCATCCACGAGGCTACACAGAGGCTTTGTTACAGAAAGGAATTATTGGGATTTGCAGACGTTAAATTAGCCCGTAGAGGGAGCTCACACCGTCCCATAAATGTACAGTAATTGGAACATACTGTAATTTAAAACATTTCTCTATTAAGCTCTCTGTTGAGAGGCTACAGAGGTCAAAGAAGAGCATTCCGTGCTTCACACCAACCTCTGTGAGCCCATAAAATTTCATTCAAATTAGACTCCGTTGGCCACGTATTTTGTGGCTCCAACAAACAGGAGAAGAGGTGTTTGGCCGTGTATGTTCCACAACAAGCACAAGGCTCCTCACAATCATCGTGGTGTTGGAACAAGAAAGTCCATGGAACAAAGAGCCGTCGGTCGGGATTGTCATGGCAATGCCCTCCATCTCCCCACACGTTCCTTCTTTCAGGCAGCGATGGTTGTGCTCTTTTTATAACTTGACTAGAGCTGCTGCTCCGGCGTCTCTCAGGTGTCTGAGCTACATGCAGTGCTTTCAAAGACTATTATAATAGTGTGTTTGATATTCAAAGGTTGACGATGGAAACTGGTGCCTACTGGACATTATTTAATGAAGCCACGAGTAAACAATGACCCGAATTCCTCTGGAAATGTGGAACAGAATGGCTACTCTACAGAAGAAGATGTACAATAAATGTGAAGGAAAAAGGAATTCTCTAATTCCGTATCACAAAAGCTGCACTGGAGAGAAAGCCATACCCTTAGCCGGAAAGGTTCTGAACACATATATTGATTTGCATCACCCAGACCAGAACAGCGGAACCCGCTTAGTCCATATAAAGAACGTTCCCTTCCCTCAGCCTCAATGCACAATAGAGCAAAACAGTGTGCAAGGAAATAAGAAAAAATGTTAGCAAAGAGAGCTTTTGTTTGATTTAACATAATCTGGGACATTCTAAGCATTGCACAGATTGATGAGAATTCAATATTGAGTTGTATTTTCTACACCATAATGAAGGCAGCAAACATTTCCTCCTCAGCTTGGATATGCAAGTGCCTACATCTTTTAGAGACTTGGTGCCTCCCATTTTGCAAAGGTAATTTTTAAAGTTGTTTTAATTTTATTAGGCAAAATACGATTGTTCTGAGAGCCACATACTCAAATAATCAAGAACCATGAAGGAAAAGAATATTAATAGGACACATGAGAGCAGGAACCACCAGTTTGTTGAAAGCTTCCTCCAGCAACCATATCAGCCTGGCCAGACTGTCCCTCAGGCCTTCAGCAGGACCATAGGCTTTGTTTTCACCCCACTCATCTCATCTCATCTCCCCCAAAGCCACAAGTCAGCTTTATGTTCTCTACTTAAAGCAAACCAAACTACCCATCTCCACTTCTTTTTCCCCCAGTACTGCATGGTATGGACATAAACTAACATGCTTAAGGTAAATTCCATCACCTCCAAAGCTGGAGTCCAAGCCAAAACTGGAGATCCTGTGTTATACCCCCTCTTGTAGCCCTTGCTGACCCCGTTGCCTCGTAGACTCTGACCCAGAAACACACATTTGTCACATTTAAGCAGGAGAGTAATCCAGCTGAATGCAGCCAATTAAGAATGTGCTTTGGTGATTTCTTGGCGTGGAGAGAGAGAGTGAACTCTAAGTGGGAGTTGCAAATCAGAAATCTTTTTTAAAAAGAGATGATTTAACAAAGCTGTAACAAAGCTTGGGAGATCCACACCACAAGGTGTACAGTGATGGAGAAAACTGGGTGGTTAATTCAAGCCAGAAAAGCACCAAGTACTTCTCACACACACGCAGGTATTTATCTACAGATCTGGAAACTTTGGGTGCCGACAGATCAGAGGTGACAATCCAAAAAGAACAGGACCTTTAATGCAATCCAAAATATGGTTCTGAGGTATTAGTATTTCTTGATGATTTTTCACCCTTTCTCCACTCCTCTTGGAAATCAGAAGATGCAGAACTAAGAAAAAAAAATATCTTAAAAACAAACAGACTGTTTTTTTCTTTTCTCTTTCTGAAAAGCTCTAATTAAGGACTAGCCCCAGTTTTAGCTGTAGGTCTGGGTCTCTACACAACTGGTCCATTCATAGTGACCGATCTAGTGTAGAGCCTCAACCACGGGTGCCAGGAGGAAGTTTTGGGAGCTGATCCTCTCCTCCTCTTCTCACAGAACTTGGAGGAGGAGTTATCCATTTGATTCCCAGTAAACTCACACAAAGAAGAAATCCACTTAGGTTTGCTGGTTAATTTTCCCCCTCCAGATTTGTCTATCTAAATTCTAGTTCTTGCTTAGTAGTACAACCTCGTTCAATTTCCCCTTTGAAGTGGTTATGTAGAACTTGAGTTTAATGCACTAGAGTGAAAAATATTCCCACCTTTCTGCCTTTCAGCCGCCAGAAGAAGAAATAACATCATGTAAACCAGAACTTAATGGCTAATAAACTTCACGGGACGCAAAAGAAAGCTGCAGAGAGCGCGCAGAGATAAGGCTGTGAGTCAGTGTCTTTTGTGTAGGAGCTCAGTTCTCCATCAGTGCATCCATTACCGCCCGGGATGCCGATGAATGAGCGGAGCGCTGATGCCGGCGGGGGAACGGGACCGGCTCTGCCTGCGGCTATTGGAGCGAGGGCACAATGACGCGGCTGCAGCTGCTCTCCCGCTTTCGGTCCTCCCGCACGTGGTGCCTCTTCTTCCACAGCGGCCTCGGACACACCAACTGAGAGCTGGAGTTATCTTAGGCCACAGGGATGTGGTTATTCCCCAGTTTCTTCTCCCAGCCTCCAGGAGTTTGCCGCTCAGGAATTTCCCGAGGCAAAGGTGATGTCAGTGCTCAGCAGCGCCCACCACTCTTTCCGAGTGCTCTGTGTGCAAACTTTGAGCATCCACGAAGTTCTGCGTGACGTGTGATCCCGACAAAAGGCATTTGCTGTTGCTCTGCATTTCCCTGTAACCTGACTGGGACACGTTCTGAAGAGGATTCCATAAGTGTCTCCCAGAAATCAAAGTAATTCTCTAAGGGTGTCTGATTGGCATAAAATTACCCAAGCTGTTGGGAAGAGGATTAGCAGGATCGTGCCTTCCTGGCCACCCATCTCTGGAGTCTGCACGAGGTCTCTGACCCCTGTCAGACACCACACTGGCCTGGACAAGATAAAGTGAACTTCCTAATAAAAGAAATTCTAAAATCATGCAGAACTGTGAATTTGTCACAAAGCTTCTCTTCAACCAGCTCCCTTTCCTTCCAAAGTCCAGGCAGCTGAGGAGTCAGACAGCAGTTGCACGAAGGATCACTTGGGCTGTAGCATCTGAACACGCAGAGACATTTCTTTTCTGGCATCTCTCTTTTTTTTTTTTTTTTTCCTCCCTCCTTAACAGGTTAAATGTGAAAACCTAGAGAAACTACATAATGACTTATCTTGTGTACACAGTATGTGCTGCTTATGTTTAGGGACCATCTGTGAATGTATTTCACGCAGCAAACATTCCTCATGTAATAACAATGATCTGAAGGCTGAGACTTGTTGATTTTTGGGCTTGGGTGTTTTTTTTTCTTTCCTCAGAAGTAAGTTTAAAAAAAATCCATTTCAGTTGCAGTGCTGGAAGCCTGGAGGTCAGCTTATTCTAATCAGGCATCACTGATGGTGGCAAAGAGATATTTTAAGAAAGCTTATTTGTGTACAGTATCCACAGGCCATCCGCATCAACTATTTATATGAGTTCTTCAGCTGCTGTATAGCTGGGCTAGCAAAAATGGAAAGTCATATTACCACTTATCATATCTAAACACATGATTTTTCAAAAAATGGGAGCTAGTAGGGTTTTTAAAATTTTTTTTAAATATATGTGCCATTGTAATATTTTTTAAAGCAAAATGTTAGATCCTATCTCGATTTTTAGAGACATTCATCTCACACTTAGGACACGTGCAAAACCAAAATAAAAACGTTCCTGTTCAATATGATTACAGTGTAACAACAATGCTCTTGGAATACAGTTAAAACACCATTTTCAGCTTGTGATTCCACTGCCCTGGCACTGTAATCTCCTCTTGGATGTTTATGGAATTTGCAGCATTTTTGCCTGCTTGTGATTCTGCCTCTTACCTGGTGTTTTGACTCTGCTTTCAAGCAATTTTTTCCATCTTCACTTTTATTAGATGGTTGCAGGGATCTTTGTTAGCTTTATGGTTTTTTTCCCCTTTGCCTGCAAAGGCTGCATTTGGGAAAGGAGGACTTGATACTGGCACAATTTTTCCAAGCCAGCATTCCCTAAAATCTACTCGACTGGCTTTGCTTGACTTTTTTTGCCTTACTGGCTCAATGTATAGTGGTCTGCACAAATGGAAAGCAGGAACGTGCCCACACCTCCCAGCTCTCCCAAGGATTTCTGCTGTGTTGAAGGAGTGGAAGTTGGCAGAGCCAGCAAACCAATCCCACCAGCAGCTCTCTACGTGTGTGTTTTAGAGTGCTGTGTTTTCCACCTGCTTTTCTACAAGGAGATTTCCCAGTGCTATGAAAATCACTTACTGTACCACAGATCCCACCCATGAATGTGCCTGCAGAGGCAGAGAGCAATGCTGGACTCGTGGTGCCCACCCGCAACGAGCTCTGTGTTAAACCCAAGGGCAGGAGCCTCCAGCCTTTGGAGGGGATGTCTCCTTTCTGTATTTATAGAGTGCCTGCAGTTATAAGCCCATAAAAATAATCACTATTCCTTCTATTCTAATCATTAGCCAGTCCACCTGCACACTTGCAGGTCACTTTTTCCAATACACCAATACCTGTTACTGTATTTTCTGACTAAATGGATACTGCAAGTGAACCTTATGTGCTGTTTACAGCACTAGTCAATGTATCTGTAGAAAAACTACAGTAAAAATCAGAAAAAAACTGAGTAAAAATCATACTTCACCACCAACTCAACTAATGCAGCAGCAACCAGAAAAATAAAATTATCAGGGCACCTCATTCATAATTATGCAGTTATTCTAAAACAAATAAACTGCTTAGTGATAATAAAGAATTCTGCTATTTATATGAAACCCAGTGTAAATCAGAGATGCTGAACAATGAGATGCCACTACAGCTCCTCTCCCTCATAACAAATTCCTTCTGGGGATCCAAATAACATGCATGAGGAAGTATTTTAATGTAGAGATTGTTTGTAACAGGATTATATGAGAGAGGAAGGTGCATCACATCTGAAATAGTCTATTAAGAGAATACCTTGGAATACAAATGGCTTGTGCAGTGTAACACAGATTTTCTGACAAAATGAGATTGTCACTCTAGAACCAAATGCTGAATTACTGAAAACAAATGTCAAACAGGATTATGCAATTTGCCTAATGACAGAAGTCACACATTACTGTGATCACAGGAAGAAAAGGTCTGTAAATAAACAAACAATAACAATCGTGTCCAGCAACTCTACTGGAACAAAATTCAGGCTGGGGAAACTCTGGGGCCAGAATTTCCTGTCATTTATTGCTCTTCCCCTTGGTAATAGCACCACTGAAATCAATACAATTACATCAGGGGAAAGATGAATCTGCCTTCTAGTGTTTCATGAAGTTGGAAGACAAAATTAATGGAAAGCCCTAATATAATATAATTGACAGGAATGCTGCAGAGTCTGTCCTGCACACAGATCCATCAGCTTTGCTCTGCTGCCATAATAAATTGTTTGCAGAGTACAAAGTTAGCTACTGAAGGCAGGGAAGTGAGAACATAATTTAATATGAATGACAGAAACAGGGAAAAAATACCTAAGAGTTACACTAATAATATCATGAAAATGTTAATGGTATGATGATGGGTGTAACATTAACTGGATGTTTGGTCTATCTTCAACATCAGTTTAGAGCATTTGTAACCATGGAAGCTGATTCCAAATGAAATATTCTGTTTTCTAGTATTACATTTGATATTATGAGAGTGGAATTGCCACACAAATCATCTTTTTTTTTTTTTTNGAACGGAGGTTTGTGGGTTTGTTATTCCAGGGCAGGTTTTTTTTGTATGCAAAGCAGATAACTCACACCCTTTTCTTATCTGGCAAGACCATTTTATAAATCAAATCAAACCTTAAGGTCGGGAGGCTCAGCACATCCTTATTCAGAAGGGTGGGTGGCATCCTTAAGACAATTCCCACTGATCACTTCTTAATGGAACTCCCAAACTACTGGAACGTTAAGGGAAAGGTCACACAAAGCCCCTGTGTGCCATCCTTCAGGGCACCAAAACTGTAATGGAATCATAGATATTAACTCAGTCAAATAAATTGTTCTCGTTGCCTCCTCTGAGCTGTGGAAACAAATAGGTTCGAGGAGAGCTTGAGGCTGTGGGGTGGGATCAGATGGTTATTGCTGGTGGGGGGGGAATCACGGCTTCCTTGTGCTGGATTTGCCAAAGGTGCTCAGGTACAGCTCACGTAAAACTGCTTCCATTAGCAGGAAATCTTCTTCTTGCAACACGGGTTTAAGGATAGGAAGTACTTTTGTTTTTCTGATTATTTTTGCCGAAGTAAACCTGCAGCACTGTTTCCCCCCCCCTCCCTCAGCTCTGATTCCTGCATTTAACTGCGGGAGCCTTTGAAGGGGGACAATGTGCTGTAAACGAGGGTGTTGGGTTACTGTGGGTTGTATTTGTGCATTCTGATTTTAGTATTTTCTAGAAAAGTGTGTCAGTTCAACAGGAAAACAGGAAGGGAGCTTTCCCAGGATGCCGTGATTGGGACGGATTTTAAGGGTTTGGCAAGGTTTTTAGAGGGAGCAAGAATGGCTGGTGCACACCAGAAGTCAGCTGAGAAGTTCTTCGGGATTTCCAAGATACTTTCATTTCTTGGAGTGTTCTGCTTTGAATAATCAGTTGTGTCTCACTTCAAACCCCCAAGTATTTCAGACAAATATAAAAGTTAATATATTGGCTTTGAAATGAGCCATTTGTCCAACTGGCACATGGAAGAGAGGGAAAGGTGCAGTGTTTATTATTACAAGTTCCCATCAGCCTCTTGTTGCAGCTGCAGAACAAGATCTAAAATCAGTGCTGATGGGGAGGGGTGACTCAATGGCACTAAAATGCACTCCTCACCCCATATATTTTCTTTTTGTTTAAATCACTTCTTCACACCTTGTTTCAAATGCCTACCGGATGAAGTGCATCATCCTTCTCTATCCTGTCCTGGCAAATACATGCAGAACTACTTTTCTGCCTATGATTTCTCTGTGATTTGGAGCACTCAGTCTGAAACACAAGTTTTCACAGTAGCATTTTCATAACTATTGGGATTCTGTATTTTTAAATGCTCAAACCACACAGCATGAGCTTAGGCAGCTTGCATAAGTCAACTTCATCCATACAGGCTTGAGTATTGAGCACAGCTTTGAATTATTGGGACATACTCAAGATAAACTTCCATGTAATCAATATATCCTGTAGGATTCAGGTCCTACATGATGGGCATCAGGAGGAATTTCTTCATAGCAAGTGTTGTTAAACATTGGAAGGAGCTGCCCAGGGAGGAGGTGGAATCACCATCCTTGGAGGTGTTTAAGGAAAGACTGGAAGTGACACAGTGCTGGGGTCAAGTTGACAAGGAGGTGTTTGGCCAGGGTAGGATTTACTGATCTCAGAGGCCTTTTCCAACCTAATTGATCCTGTGAAAAGTCATTTTGCCATCTTTATAAATTTACTGCTATCCTAATGTTTCCAGTGCATCCATAGGGCTGTGTAAGAGCTTAACTCATTTTTCAGTTATGGTTTTCCCTCCAGGTCTTGAAAGGCTTTTAGACTAAGCCTGGAGTTCTGTCTTAACACTCCAGAGATACACAGCAAATGGTGATCACATGCCTGATATGTTTCAAGTTTAAACTGAAGAAATATCATTTACATTAAAAGAGAGAAAGTGCCAGAGAGAAATGGCAAGTCCAAATAAGCAACAACAAAGGCCAGGAAACACATTAGCTTAGAAAAAAACCCCTTTTCCATAAAAAACAAAAAAAGCCCACCAACAAACCAAAAACCAAACCAAAAACCCCAACCATGTATGAAATAAATGGATGCCCTCTCTATATATGTACATATACTCAATGTGATGTGTCCCTGAGTGTGTCAGCCCTCAGACCCCCTGGAACACATCCTGCCCCAGCCTCACATGCAGAAATACAGGGCTGTATTTGGGGGCTGATCATTTCCATTGGGAGCAGTTTTAAGAAAGGCCACTGAGCTCTGGCTGGGGAACTCTCAGTCACCAGGAGGCAGGTGTGAAGGACTCCCTGGGCAGAGAAGCAATGTGCTGACCATGGGAGGGGACAGGAGCAGAGGGGACAGTGCAGGTATCAGAGGCAGGATGGCCAGTAGTGTCATTAATGGAATGTGTTCTCCAGCTCAAAGGCACTTCTGGAGTCATTTCTCAGGAAGATCACTTAGGAACTCAGCTTGGGTCATTTGTCATGTCCTACAGGTGGAAGCCACACTAATAGTCGGAAATGAGGGCTCTCCCCAACTGATGATGGCAATATTAAGGAGAATTAAAAATTATTCCTTAGGAAGAACTAATTGAAACACCTGTGACAGGCACCTCTGCAGGGCTGCTTTAGCATTAAACTGGAACTCAGCCAGACTCTTTCAATGGCAGGCAAAGAAATCTGCTTTATCCTTACAGTCATGCAAACCTAAACAGTGGTTTTGATTCAAAACACCAAAATATAGATCAAGGCATAAGACTCAGCTCCTCTTTGAATAGTTACTATTTGCTGGGCAATGAATTCCAGCTCGCTTCTCTTGCTGTCTGAGTGAAGGCTGACCCTGAAATGACCAAACCAGTAACCTAAACAGCCGTGGAAATAACTTAAGGCATTTTCACCCTCCATTTAGTTTAGATGTTTCTTACTGTTAGAACTGCTATTCCTACAGGATTAATTATAAATAGTTATCTACTGATATCTACAGTAATACATTTTGCTTCTGAGCATGCACCACTGAGTTTTATAATGGGTTGTGTATACACTGCAAATGTTAAACAATATTTTCATTGAATAATGACAAGCAATGTGTATTTGCATTTCCTGTGAGATTTAATGATGCAGTGGGATAGCTGTGTGGGAACTGGGAATTAATCCCAAGCCTTAGTGCCAGAGCCACCTCCAGGACAGCAGGCACGCTACTCATTATCCTAATAGATTTTGAAGCCATTTACTCCACACTAGACTTCAGTCCTTGGGATCAAGAGTCACTTTGTTTTTTATACACCTTCTGTAGAAACAGAGCTGAACGAAATAAATATGACTTGAACTCCTCTTTTCTTTCTCCAGATGGAGGAAGCAGGTTCTCCCAGCTTGCAGGAGACCCCTCAGAGCCCTGGGCAGGTGATGGCCCGCGGCCACAGCAGCGTCCACGCTCCCGGTGCAGCCCCGGCCGGGCAGCTCGTTCCCTCCTGTCCCGCCCTCGGGAGCTGCCCGGCACTGTGGGGAGCGAAGGAGAGCCGTTCACACCAACACGGAAGGTGGGGGATTGCGAAGGGAACCAGCGCAGGGAGTGGCCCTGCCCCACATGCATCACCCAGGAGCGCCCTGCTCTAAGGACACTCACTTCGAGGGTGCCTACGAGCTGCAGGAAGGCTGCTGTGACCTGGGACAGCTGCTCAGGCATTCACTGGAACTTAAACCTGGGACAGTTTTCCATGAAAACTTCAGTTTATAACTTGTAGAACGATAAAAACTAGACAGAAATGAACTAGAAACACCATTTACATCTTATTTGTGAACAATTTTACTTTCAAAACCAAATTAGGTTTCTCTTTAATTCCCTCTTTAATGCCAAGTCCCTCCAAGACTCCTGAAAAAGCCCCCAACTTCCCAGGTTTAAAAGCTACAACCTCTTTCTAAACAATGCCACACATTGCTCAGTCTCCCCATTTCCCATGGTAACTTAGAATTTTGTTTCCAAAGCTGAGGGTGAAGGAGTTAAAGCAGCCACACTTCCCACCACGTGGAAGTTTCCAACTTGTTTTTGCTTTCTCCCCTCTCTTCCTGTGAGCCTTGTCCATGGCACAATCTGCTGAATTCATTTTACAGTGATATTTTAGTGTTTCTTGTCTCATCGAATTTTAATGTGTTTAATCTGACAAACTGAAGTCTAAAATATGCACAGACCCATTTCTCTGAGTTGTTATGAAGTCTTAAAGCCTCTGCCTTACATACTGTCCCCCAAATCAATACAATTACACCTGATAAACATTCTTCTCATGTAAATGAGAAGAAAATATCTCTGAAGTAGAGTATTTCCAATGCTCTGTAAGTGGACATACAATGGGAGGCAGCATCATGGAAAAGAAAGTGTTAAGACAAGCTTCCTAAATGAAGAATTCTGTCTGATGGAGCACCAGCACTGACCAAGAATAAAAATTATTACTGAAAAAATGGCACCTTCACAGTGGTGAAACACAATAAAAGGAGTTTTCCCCTTGGCATCAGTGGGAATAAAACTACAGAAGAGCAGAAATGTTCACATCTGCCCTAAGCTGTGACCTTCTCTGTGCCCAGACCTGGATGACATGCCAGGAACATGCAGGAGCCACTGCAGGCCTGTTTGGACTAAACAGCATCTAAGACATAAATGCACATCCCTTCATCTTTGTTCCATTGGTGTTGCACTTAAAGACATTCACTATAAAAGCAGACTCCTCTAACAGAGGCTGCAATTCAGAAGTTGTTTTTAACAGCACCTTCATCACCAAAAGCAGGTTCTGTCTGTGGTGTTGCCAACCAACATCCCCACTGGGAGGGGCAGGCTGGGAGCAGTGTGTGGTCATTAACTGACCTCTTTTATTATGGAGTGTCTAAATGGGAGTCTCTATTTAGTCCCATATTCAAGAAGGTGAGGATGAAATTTCATGGTTAACTGTGTGCCACTGAAGCAGTTCTTTGGTGCTACCTGGAAGCCAATGTCTGTTTATACTCTAATAAGTGAGTGAGAGAGAAAATATAGTCGCTCCAAGAGTACTTGCACAGCAGTTCTGCCCTCTGGATAAAACTATGCAATAAACAGTGTGGTCTCAAACCCCACACAGCACGGAACATGATGGCATCTAAATCTTTGCACAGTCTCCACATGGGACAAGTCCCATCACCTCAGTCACACTGATGTGGACTTAGCAAAAGAAACTTTAGTCAAACGACAGATATTTTCCATTTTGTTCCACTTTGGCTCTGCAATCCTGTTCATGAGAAAGTTAACTTACATTTCCCTCCCCTTGCACTTGTAACTTGTCAATCAGAAGCAAATTGGTTTTTTCTCAAATTGTATCTCAGCACACAAACACATTCAAATGTTGAATTATTTCATCCAGCCAAAATCCCTGTCTGGCACTGCTACTTGAGCCACCTCAGTGTGAAGCAGATGCAGTTTTTCCCTTTCCCCAGAAGTGGATATCCAAGTGTCTAACTTCACTGGAGTGGGTTGGGGTGGGCTGTGCTCACTGCCCAGGGGGGAGGTTGTCCTGACTGTACATTCAGGTTTGTCACTCAAGTTCCTTTCTCTGTATAACACCCTTGCTTAAAGCCAATAAATATCAACTTGAAGCTCTTAAATGGGCCAGCCTGAAGATTACACACCACTAGAAGTGTGGTGCTGACCCAAAATATTCTGTTATTACAGAAGCTGTGTTTTGTGGATAAGGCCCCGGGCCTGAAGGAATTGAGATTCACTGCCTGTGCTGTCCCAGACCTCAGCTGTGACCTCTGGCAAGTCGTTCAATTGCCTTGTCCTCAATTTCCCCCTTTGCAACAGGGACAGATGCAGCTCCATCTGTACGGAGGGATGTGCAGCCATGTGGTCACAGCCACTTCACACAACGTGGCAACGGGACTTTGTGCAGCAGGTACTATGGAGAAGGTGTAATTCCTACTAAACTACTCATCGAGAAGGTGTGATCCCTTCTTAGGGCCCTTTATCCTCCAGTAGAACATTTCCCCCACAAAAGGGAGACCTTCACTGTCTTTTCTCCCAACCTTTGCCCATCTTGCCAATTTTCTGTTTCAGAGAACGACTTTTTCCTCATCATGCACCAACCAAATGGGCCTTATCCTCAGCTTGCACATTCACACACCCCATCACAGGCAGTAAAATAAAGACAACTCTGATTAGCCCATTTCGTACCTTTAGACCCACTGAGATGGCTCCAAAAATGTCACTTGGCCCAGGCAAAGGGAGGTCCTGGTGCAGAGACCCTCCAGAGGTGGACACGGCCCCGGATGGCCTTTCTTTCTTTTCCTTACCAGCCAGGTAACGGGGATGCAAATGGCTCTGGGGGCTCATAAAAGAGGTGCCATTTCCACAAATCCCCCCAACTCTGAATGACAAATGGGCAAAGGGTGCCCTTCTGAATGCACCTCCCTCCAAACACAGACTGGCCTTGAAGCCCATAAAAGTGAGGAAATTGTTTCACTTAAGTGTGTTTGTTTAGACCCGAGGACACACTTTGTTATGGCTGCCGAGGGGAAATATGCAAGATGAATTGTCCTGTGTCTGAGAAAAAGACACTTCACAAAACAGAAAAGAGAGGAGAAATAATCCGGAATCTTTTATCTCGTTGAAAACTGACCTTCCTTAGCTTGAAACTGCCTGTAGGAGTCCCAGGACAGGTTGTTCTGACATTCTTTTAACATCGTTTCATCAGCACAGCCAAAACTAATCACAAGAATATTACCCGATGACAGGTGCATTTATTCTGTCAATTAAATCAGATGGTTAAATCGAAATGTGCCCCAAATCTCTCCTGTTTGCATTATCCATATTGGCATTTCTTGGCTGTAGTTCACTGCTGGCTGGAAGTCATCCAGCCCCTGCAGAGTCACTTTGCAATCCTGTGCCAGCAACTTTCCATGCTCTGCAGCAGCGGCTGCACCGGCACCAGAGTTGGGCCTACAGGACTGGCCTGGAGTGTTACTTCACTAAGATTTATTTAAGACAAAAGAAAAGAAAAAGAAGAGGAAGAAGAAATCCCCCTCAGTGAAGGAGACTTAGATCAAAGCTTTTGAAATGGAAAGGAATGTGTCACTTCACACCTAAGCACTGGTGACATGCGTGCATTAAGAGAGAGAAGGAAGAGAGACTTTAAACACGGGCAAGTGACTACCACGCAAGAATAAAAAGTAAAATCCAGCCTCACTTCTTTAAAACCTATTTTTTGTGGGGGGAAAAAAAATGGTGTTGCTCCAAATCCATCAAAAAGATGAGAAAAAGCACTGGACATTCAGGTATAACTGCAGTAGGAATCAGGAACGAAGCACCTCTACTATTCCCTGATTACCCAAGGCCAGACGGAGGGTGAGTTCCCAGGGAACATTTGCTGCAAACACAGCGCCAGTGGAGCGAGTGAAGGATGTGGCCAAGGCTTGCACTTTGCTTTTGGGCTGTACATGCCAGTGCCTCTCAGCTGAGATTTCTCCACCCTGAAGCAGTGATGGCTTTCCTGACCTAAGAATGAGATCTTTTTATTCCCAGCATTATATTTGTGTGTTAAGAATTTGTTGAGTGCCCAACTCATCCCTTTACCAAGGAAGTCATAATGGTTTTAGTCACCAGGAGAAATACGAGCCAAATCCCCGATCAGAGATGGGATACATGGAAGGATAATATATAAATAAGCATTGTTTTGTATTCTCTTAACCTTTTCTTGATAGCACAAGACATTTCCCCTGCACTCTGATTTTACCAACATTCACACACATCCACTGAAATAATGACCACCAAGGCAGGTCTTTAGAAGAGTTTCTACATAGTAAAGTAGACACATTTTACCACTAGGGTTTAAGACTTGTTGCTTTCTTGAACTGAGCAATAATAGGCATAACCCAGCCATCAACTCACAGGAAACCTGATACCCGTTCTGAGTAACACAGAATACAGTCCTATAAAACATCTGTTAAAGACACATGGATATTTTTCCTTTCAGTGGCTGGTATCTGCCTAGGCAACAATGAGCCCTGGTCATGTTAGTCAGCAATTTTACAAAGTATTATATTTCTTAATGGTTTGAAGGATTTTATTGCTGCTTCCCTCCTGTCTCTGCAGGTGCCAGTGTGCCTAAGTCCACAAGGACACTGTGAAACTTAAGCAGTGCAATTTACCCTTAATTTGAAGTTAGTGGGTCAGTGTTAGGCTTAGACACTACAAACCAGGAAACTAAGAATTTACTCTTTAACTGTCTTGTTTATCCAAAAGACCAACCATATAATGCCATACTCCCATGTGTACTTCCCTGCACATGCAGCCCCCAAGCCCCAGGCCATCTCTGGCACCCTGCAGCTCTGTAACTGGGGTCAGGCTGCTGCACAGAGCTGTGAGAGGAAGAGTTGGGTGTGAGTAGCCTCATCAGGCCTCTTCCTCTTTGCAATTTCTACAGGACCTGCATTTGAGGTCAGGAGATCCAGACACCCCCAGGTGTACCATGTACCTCGGTGATCCTGAACTAACCTGCCTTCCTGGCTTGAGCTCAGACCGGTCCCTTGGCTGTGGATTAGCCCAGTGACCTGTTGTTATCCCCACTCACCTTCCCAGGACGTGGACTCTGCCTATCTCCGTGCCGGATACAACCTTGGCTCGTGCTGGTGCTGCAGGACCGGGCCCTTCAGTGGAGAGCCCACCCCCCCATCCCAGCCCTGCTGTCCCCCTTACTGCTGGTTCTCCTGGAGCAGCCCACCCCATCCCACCTCACCAGTGCTCCCTGGCACAGCCCAGGCCAGGCTGTGCCCCTGTCTTTAGCAGGAAGGTCCCTGACTGAAGTCACCTTTGTTCCAGTGGTGCTGCTCGCAGCAGAGTGTGTCTCCAGCTGTGATGGAGTGAGGGTGGCACAGGGGGCAGGGAGCCCCCTGTTGGGTCAACACCAGTAGAACTCTGCCACTCCATGGTGTTTCACTGCTGGGTTCCTAAAATAAAGGAAAAATGCATAATTAACCATTTCTATCAAATCCCCATTACTCACCTTTTATGAGAAACATCATAACAAGGTTCCACTTACAGTGTAATATTAAATACCTGAAAATTAGTTCATGACCTCTTTTCTGATGGATGTGATCTCACATTCCAAAGCAAGTTATCAGTTAATAAATATCATAAATCTAGTTATTATGATTTAAAGGCAAGGATTAATGAAAACAAGGTGCTGATTATTTCATCCTGAGGTCAAAGCCAATTCTTACGCCTGTCCTAAATCCAGTGGGATGCAAGTACAAGTTTTTCCACATACACATGGAATTGTAATTGTGGCCTTAAAGTGGCAGGTGTACATTGATTTTAAACAAGAGAAAGCCATGGAGAACAACAGGACTCTGTATTAAGGGTGACACCACTTATCTCCTCAGTGCTGCTCCCAGAGCCTTTTCTTTCTTCTCTGAATGGTTCTGATCCTACTTCCTAATTAATCTATCTTTGAGAAAGCCAGTAATATTCAGCTAAGTAGAAATTATCTTTATTTCCCTAGCTGTGCTTTCATCTATTGCACTGGAGAGGAATTCCTCAGGCAGTGCAGTATGTTTAGCCATGTTTATATTTGCCACCTGAAAGATAAGAATGTTTACCTTATTTTAAATATAACTCCTTAAGCTGAAAGGCTCTTCAGGCCTGTATTGTAGCTGGTTGAAGTTGTGTGCATGAATAATATGCTCTCACAATTTGTCAGCCACAGTATTTTTAAAGCTTAATCAATGGACTCTCAGAAAAAAAAATAAAATTTAAAAGGTGTCTTTTCTGGTAGCTCCCAAAAGTCTAGGAAAGAAAAAGTATTAATGGATGATCTAAATCCTAAACCCCACGTATTTTCACCATGTTTAACCAGTTCCACGGGTCAGATACATCCTTACTTTACACATCTCTATATATTCCAGAGAGATATCCCAATAAAAGTGGATATTCCAGACCCTCCCAACAACCTGTGGGTGAAGTCAGTTTATTTTAATGCCAGACTAATAGAATATAAACCACAGCTGGGAAACTATGGGTATTTTTAAGCCAAAATATTAAATTTTGCTGTGGAGAGACCTTAACAAAGAGTTGGTGCAAAAGTGTTATTCTTATGCAGGGCCATGCAGAGGAGACAGTAAAGACACATACGAAGAACCAGAGAAGAAGTAAAGCACCAGTGAAAGCACAATTAGCCTTTGCCTTCTTTGCACAAACCCACGGCTTTCCTGAGACACTCACTAATATCTGTGATTTCAAAAATAGCAGAATATGCATTATACACCCCTTCCTCTGTCGAGCAGAAATTATAAATCTGTGAGATTACACATTGTGTTTTAAAAACATGAAAAAAAACCCAAAACAACCCCCCCACACATACATGATATTTTTATTTTCTCCTGTGTTCCACAACCTTCTGATGTGCCCATAAAGCTAATGCCCATTTAGGGGAATCTGTTGTGGGACGTCAGGACAGCAATATTAAGTGAGGCAACCATATGTTTCCTGCTTTTGCCATACTGCTTGTGAGTGCCCCTGACTCTGGGTGGGTCAGAGTCCCCATCACTCTGCCTGGTGCTGATGGAATGCCTTTTGCAGGTGTTTTGTTGCTGTGAAGCAAAACACAGATCTCCAAAAGCTGAGCTCCCCAGTGCACAAAGCAGCATTAGCTCCCTGCTTTCCCTATTGACAGAGGTTTGCTCTGGGTTCTTCCTTGATAAAATCATCTAAAGTATCATCCCAGGGAATTCCTGCACCCTGGATACCTAAGAGAAGGACTGGGATGTTCAGAACTACGTGGGTTTGGCTGTGTTTTTTTACCTGAGGGCTGCCCAAATACAGCACACAAAATCAGTACTCTTTAAGCACAGCCACAGTCAAAGCCTCATTTGAAGGGATCATTTAATATTTATCCAGCTTGAAAAGGAACAGTGGAGTAGAAATGTATGTAAAGCAAAGCGTATCACCTAAAAATCGACACTGACTTAACCCACCCCAAATCTTGGGGAGATTGCCAGGGGTTTTATGATTGTGAAGACCCCCAACTCCCTGTGCCCCTTCCCCACTCAGGTTAGTGTGGCTGCACAGTGTCTCAAAGAGAAAAAGAACAAGAGGGAGAAAATAAATACAACACAAGCAGAGAAACTCTAAGTTCATATTTTTATGTTAATGTGCTGGTAAGGAAAGGGCCTCATTTGGGAAGTCATAAAAAAAAAGCATTAGCAGATCTCCAAGTTAGAGCATAGAAGCTTTCTCTGCAGATGGAGGGTTTAAAAGAAGTAAAATGATAACCACATAGTCGAGAGACTAGAAAAGAGACCTTGATGTTTGATAGTTGTAATAACCTGCAGAGTGCTCTAATGGCTCAGGGATCAGGTGCAGAACTATGGCAATAACAAGAGCTGAATAATTATCTCAGCCATATCTGTATAACCACAGTCCCAGAGTATGAACTATATAAGGAGGCTTCTGCTGCCTCTCCAAGATTTCCTGAAATGTTAAATCACTGAATTGGGAGCACTTCCAGCATTAGTACTGCCCAGTTAGAAAGAAATAAAGCCCAGAATCCTCTAGTGGCAGTTCTAATGTCTTTGTTAATTATGAATTATGGGTAAACATGCAGACTCACAGAGGTCACGGCTGTCAGCAACAATACTTTTCAAGAAGGATTTTTATGAGGGTCTTTTTCATTTTGCCGTAATGTCCTTTACATATACATAAAACACACCGAGAATACAAAAAATAGTGTTTGTTTTTTGGGAAGATGTCATTATTTTCCACTTGTTTTCCACCCTCTGTACAGCCAGGACAGCCCGGTGGATAACTCAGAGCTGCTGTGTGAACACCAAGAGCTGCACAGTTCCAAGGGCCAGGTAGGAGGAGGCACCGGGCTGGGGGTGGGCTCATGGTCAGGCACTCTGGGGACGAGGAAGCTGTGGGGTTTGCAGGGATCCCACCAGCTCCTGCCACCTTCCACATAGCACACAGAAACAAAGGCTGCACACAGAATGCTTGATTAACCTCACCTAAATGGCAGTGCTGATCTCCAGTCTGTCCCAGGGGTGCACATAAACAGGATTAAACTCATATTATGTGTGGATCCTACCCAACAAAGGCAAGCGGCACAAAATCACTTTAATTAGGTGCTAGCGGCTGTAACTCATTCAGCTCTGGCATTCACTCTGCTCTGTCCCATCAAAGAACTTTGGGGGCTCTCCGGGAACGGCAGGAGGAATAAAGGAGAGTGAGAGAGGACACGGGACAACCCGTTGCCAGAATTGTTGGCTGCTTTGCAAAGGGTCCGTGGAACTCTGAGGACAACACTCCAGAGAGCTGGTGAAAGGTACAGCTTTTGCTCACAGCTTTCAAGGCAGGCAACAGAATTGTAACAATGACAGTGGAGTTTCTGCACAAGTAAAATTCAGAAGTCTTGTCCAGTTTCCCAGAAACCTTTTACTGCTGGCTGAGTTCCTTGAAATCTCTCTGTGAGAAAGAGACCTTCAACAACATAAGGTTTCACCTCAATCCTGAACCATGAAAAGGGAATTGTAGAAGAGATCTTTCCAAGACTGCAAAAGGAGAACTTTCTTCGGGTTCCAGATACATTTTCCCCCTTTTGTAGGGACAGTGTGATAATAAAGAAGTATCAGGCATGTGATAGTTCTCCTGCTCAAAACAGGCTGGTCTCATAAACCCTTGTGAGCACAAGTACAATAGACAGTCTAATAAAGCTGCTATGGGTTGATCCAAACTCACTCCTATTTTCCAGGGAAGTCAGATCTTAAACACAACCTTCCAGAATACACAGGGTTTGGCTTGTTTTTCTTTTCCAAAATAGTGACAAATATTATAGAAAAACACAAATAAAAAAGTCCCTGAAAATTAATTTAGAAACTAGGAACATTTCCCATAGCCTTGTTGATGACTAATAACTATTAGTTTTCTAGATTATGGGAATTCTGAATGGATGAAAAATTCTCAACTCTTTGCCATATCAGAAAATACAGGTTACATATTTCAAGTGGTCAGTTAATAGTGACTCTCATCATGTGACAGAAATCTAACCTTGGCCTATAGCACTGACAGTAGGAAATTAAGGTAAAAATTTGTTACCTTTGTTTGCCTTTGTTACCAGAGTTGATTTTTTTTTTCTCCCTAAATTTTTTAAGCATCAGTCTCTCTAAGTTGAAGAAAATCTGGCAAAGGAGTAACTACAAAGGCTCTGCACTTGCTTGGAAGCAACAACAATTGCAGCAACAAAATATCAGAGAGGTTGAAATCCTTGTCCCTTTCCTTGGCACAGACTGTAAAACTGTGTAATCTGCAGTATATTCCATAGGGGGCATATTGGCAACGTGGGAATGTCACAAGCAGAAAAACGTATTTTTCATACCAAAATATCACTAGCAGGTAAGAGGACTGACGAGTGACCATTATGTTACATAATAAAGATAAGTCATGTGTACCTGAATAGTTAACAGATGGACTAATTAGAGGCTGAATTATTTGTGGTATAACTGATAGCTGGTGAAATCAAGGTTACTGAGGAAAATGGACTTGACTTTGGAAAAAAACCAGAGGGTGTTTGCAGGGCTAAGGCAAACTGCTTCTCAAAAGAAAGGGTTAATGAGCAATGAAAGAACAGAAGTGCATCTAATTAAAAGGCATACCAAGGCACAGAGAGAATCCAAGGGTAAGCAAATGGCACGGGCCACATTTGCCTGCAATACATGAAGAGGCAAATGTGGGGTGATATATAGAAAACTGGTACAAAGGGTGAGGTGGCAGCAGGTAAAATGAGCTTCCATCTTCATAAAGTGTTGTACTTTTGGCCAAAATGGTGCAAATGAATATATACAGGCAAATATTGAGAAAAACAAAAATGAGAAAAGGACAGGAGTTGTCTGCTTGGGGGCACCTCTGAAAAGAAATGCTGTACAGTGACCTGGTTCAAGACACAAAAACTACATAGATAAACATGAATTTTAGCTCATTTCCAGGAGTCTATTAGCTTGCATGATGACCTTTGGAAATATCTCCTCCCCCCAGACTGGCAATATAAAGAAATGCCCAAGGGAAGGATAACATTGTTACAGGGGTAGGTATCATTGTCTAACCCCCAAAAGGCATTAAGGGCCTAAAATACAAAACACAGGTGAGATGAGAATTGTCTTTCACTATTACGTGCTCGTGGAACCTGTAGCAGCTGAAACTATCACTGTGTGGGCTGACATAGCACAGACAATGTTAGGAATGAAAGGGAAATCCTCCTAATTGTTATCCTTGCAAACCCTTTTGCAGCTGTAGCTCTGGGTCAGCACTAGTCAACAGACTGTAGAATCCATGTAGGAAACTCCAGAGAAAATGCTATTGTGCAAAGGCTTCAAAAATCATCACGAAATGACAAGATTCTAATGAAAAGAGACCCAAACTAGGAAGGACCTTCTTTCAGTGGGCAGGCATTTGAGAGCACTTGTAAGCAATGGAACCAGAGCTAAAAGAAGAATAAAACTGGCCAAGTATTATCTGTTTCTAGAACAAAACTCTACATGCCCAGAGGAGATGCAGAGAGTGAGTCAACATTACAGAAAGCCTGGGAGAGTATTCCAAATGACTGGGCAGAAGGAATAAAAAGCTGAAGCAGCTCCAAGAACACACAGATAAAGAGAGATATATATGTATACACATCCATCTGTGTGTATTGAGACAATGAAGATTACACTGCCACCTTAGGCATAATCCACAGTGCCCATTTGGGCATTGGAAAAGGCAAGAAAACAACCTAAGGCATTTTATTTTAGTTTCAGTTTGGACTCAAAAATGCCACAGATGGTCAAGGGTTAAACCCAAACTCTGGTATGAAGTAAATGCTGAACCACAGTGAAAGCTTTTCTTTTTTGAAAGGCAGCGGTGTAAACACAACAAACACGCCCAGTGGAATCACCTCACGTTCCTCTGGCTCCGAGTCTCAGATTGATGCATTTTGGTTTCAGTTCAGTGGCAAAGGCGCCCCCTTCCTCCCAGACCCCTTCCCGCAGAGTTTGGCCTCTCGCACCACTGACGCTGCTGGTGCCTCCGCATTGGCCAAAACGGGCTGTCAAGCAGCATTTCTGTGCCTGTCTAATTGAGTTGCCGGGTGATGCTGTGGCAGCAATGTAATAACACTTTATAAATCATATTTGTTTGGAGTGGGATTCCTGATGGGTTAATATCTCATAAATAGGCCATGATTGCTCTCATTTCTAGGTTACACACAACATCTAATCCTCCAGCTATTCAGGGGCACTGGCTCAGATATGCTCTGAGGCCCCAGACAAAAAACCACACTTTGCTGGAATTCGGTACATTTGTTGACCCATAAAAACCAAGCAGAACTAAAGTAGTTGTAAAGTGTTATAGAAATCCATACAAAAGAAAAAGTTATAAAAGTAAACTGCAAACTGGTTGGAAACAAAGCAGCAAGCCATTACCTTAAAAGTACCCTCTCTAACTGCACAGCCAGCAAAGACAAAGCTTTGTTAGGAACATATTGGATACATCATTTCACCCACGGCCAAATAAATGCAGGGAGGCTGTCCAGTCTCGCCAGTTGATCCTGTTTTTTGGCAGAGACCTGGAGCCCAGATACGGCTCCAGAGCTGTGGATCTGCCTCATGTAACCAACTATGCAAATAGTTAATTTTTTCAAGCTGACAACCAAACTTCAAAAAAACTCACAACAATACTGGTGGCTTGGATCAACCCAAGAATAGTCTTTACAGCAAAACAAAATTACCATTTCACACTCCGAGGAGGAAATTAGATTTGTTACAAAATGAAAGCGCTTTGTTGCAAAATGTAGAAATGAAACATTTCTGGGGTGGCAGAAAAAAAATATCCATTGAATCTGAACTGAATTCACAAATAATTTTGGCTCCTCAACTTCACACAATGAGCCTCTTGGCTGATTACTGCAATTCTTAATTAGGAATGAAGCCGTGCTCACTGAACGAGGGCAAGCGTGGGTATCACAGATGTTACCACCCCGAGGAGCACGCACCGAGAGCTTTGTGCTCACTCTGCCCCTGCTAAACCTGCCAGAAAGGAGAGTCCTCAGCCTGGGAGAGGCCAAGCATGGGGCATGAGACTGGCCTTGGCCAGCAGAGACAACATCCCTCCTGAAGGGAGAGGCGTCCCAGAACTGGACGGGGGGCGATGCACAGCACACCGCAGCCCTCCACCCCTCCACACAGCTGCATCTCCTCCTCAAGAGAACCAAAATGGGAAGGAAGTGGGATCTCACCCAGCATACAGTTAGGATGCAACAGAGAAGACCATACCCTTCTAAGATTACTGACTTCTCTGGAGAACAGTGAGCATGAAGGATGATGAGCAGAAAAAATATCACAGCAGCAGGTCCTCAGCTGTGGCACTTTCTCTGACAAGTGGAAGATCAAACAAGGGAGCAACTACTTTAAAAACTAGATGCCACCTTGGAGGGAAACAAACCCACAGAAAGGTTTTATTGGGTAGGATGAAAAGGAAGACATGGATGGAGGGGAAGGAAAATGCTCTTCCCATTGTGAGTGGTTGGAAACCAGGACAGGAATAAGATGGGCATAGTTGGACTCTGAGCCTTTAAGCAAATGGGACTCCTCAAATGCTCAGAATTATTCAAATGTTGAATGGAGGCTTCAGGCTGCAAGTTCCTCTGCCCAGAGAGCTCCCACAGTGCTACTTCCCCTAGGCTGGACCACATCTGCACCACATCTGCACCACAGCAGCACAAGCACGAGCTGGCAGCTGGACAGGAGACTTCAAATACCTGCCAGGACCTGACGATGCTACAGGAGATGGGAGGCAGCCACAAACCATGTCAAAACCCCCAGTTCAGCATGATATTCTAAGCGTCTTCTCCTGCTCCCATCTCTTTCCCGTTCCTCATTTTTGCTTTATCCCTTTTCTTTTCTTTTTTTTTTTTGTTTGTTTTGTTTTGTTCTGCTGCCTGACTGTACTTCTGGAGTCCCTTGCCATGGCAACACCTGCAGGTGAAGGTAGAGCTCATCATGCACAAGCTCTGCCAGTGCTGAAGAGGTAACTAATCACTCCACAAGTAGAGAAGTGCTATCTCCAAGATACCCATGAACAATTTGCAGACGTGGGTGTCCCTGAAGCCCCCGCCTCTCACAGGCGTTCCTCTTTGTCCCCCTGCCTGCCTCTCGTCACGTACCTTGCCCGTGCTGCTTCACACAAAGCTGCAAACTCGCAGTCCAACGGGCCGAAGGAGACAGCCCTGAAAATGTGGCAGGCTCTAACAGCAGGGCGGGTGCTGCAGGACTCCCAAAGCCCAGGAGATGGCAGGGATACCGCCAGGGGGGCTCAGCCACTGGGGCTGGGGCAGAGAGGGACCACATCGCTGCTGGAAGCAGTCCTCGGGTCCTGTCTGCAATCAGAGGGACCACAGCAGGGCTGGAGTTCTGTAAACACTTTGGTCAGCCAAGGGCTCAGGTGGGTCTGGAAGAGAAGCCACTGAAAATCTTAACAGACCCACCCCTAATGACAACACACAGATATGTTCCCACATTTGACCTCCAGACTGGGAATGAGCATGTACACAACAGATCTGGTGTAACCCGACTGGAATCATCCTGTCTCTGAGGGGAGGTGCACAGCACACAGGGAGGCACAACACTTTTAAGTATCTGGCAAAGGAGGAGTTCTCATTCATCTCTGGTCACCAACCACCTAAAAATCTTTAGGCTTGGTTTTTTGTCCAGCTCACCACAGCTCAGAGGTGACAAAAACTAGTGCCACAGCTCAGTAGTTGCTTAGTTTTGTATTGTAGTGATTTTTCATATACAAATGGATTTTTGCTTTAAAAATAAATACTTTTCTCCACTTTAGTGTGGTGGGGTTTTTTTTAAACTCTAATTATTTTTGTGTCAGAAACATAATTGCACTCTGTATTGAAAGCTAACCCAGTGGGGAAATATTTTACACAATTACAGAAAGTTTTAATAAAAGACTGATAAGTAAAGTTTTGAATTTTTAATGTGTTCTGCAGGCGGCTGAGTGCC